>JAIFKI010000003.1:3202500-3635000 GCA_025389145.1 Misgurnus mizolepis
ATAATGCTGGATAGAGATTGTCTATCAGAGAGACCGTGTGAGGTGGATTCTCTACTGTCTGACAATAGCCATGAAAGTGCGGCGTCTGATGAAGAAGACAATGTCTCGTGGGATGATTTTTTCACAGGTGATGGCTATGAGCCGAGGCCTGATCCAAGGACTTGATGTGAACCGGTCAAGTCAACCCTTGATATGCTCTTAAAAGTAAAGATGCTACATGAGGACAAAGAAGAACCATTTTTGACTGTATGATTCTTTAAAGGATTACTCCACTTTCATAAAAAAATTCGATATTTACTCACCCCCATGTCATCAAAGATGTTTATGTCATTCTTTAAGTCGAGAAGAATGTTTTTTGAGGAAAACATTCCAGGATTTTTCTCCATAAAGTGGACTTTAGTGAACCTCAAACGTTTGCAGTTGCAATGCAGATTTAAACGGCTCTAAACGATCCCAACCGAGGCATACTGTAAGCGTCTTATCTAGCGAAAAAACGTAATTTTTGCCAAAAAAGACACAACTTCTTGTCTTGCACTAGCCGTGCCAGCGCGACATTACGTAATCACGTCAAAAGGTCACGCGTAACAAATTTGAAACGCACACTTGCGGACCATTGTAAACTCTGGTGCCGTAGTTTCGCATACGTCACGCGAGACCTTTCGACGTGATTAGGTCGCGCTGGGAAGTCGCTAGTTCAAGACAAGAAGTTGTGGTTTAAGTACTTTTTTGGTGAAAAATTATGATCGTTTCGCAACCTTATGCCTCGGTTGGGATCGTTTAGAGCAGTGGTTCTCAAACTTTTTCCGCATGCGGCCCCCCTTTTGTACGGTGCATTCCTTCGTGGCCCCCTCAAAGAAAATTTATGACAAAAAACTTAATACTTAAATGTAACATTTTAATTAAACAAAACATATTAAGTTATACAGAGTAGTGCTGTTGGTTAGTAGCCTTTTAGGTTTAATTACACAGAATTCATGATAAATTAATGTATTTTATAAAATGTCATAAAACTGGGGCCCCCCTGGCACCATCTTGCGGCCCCCCTGGGGGCCCCGGACCCCAGTTTGAGAACCACTGGTTTAGAGCCTTTGAAGCTGCATTGAAAATGTAAACTGTGGAGGTCCACTATATGGAAAAAAAATCCTGAAATGTTTTCCTCAAAAAACTTAATTTCTTCTCGACTGAACAGACATAAACATCTTGGATGCCATGGGGGTGAGTAAATTATCTGAAATTTTTATGAAAGTGAAATATTCCTTTAAAGGACTATTTTTGAAAATAGGCTCATTTTCCAACTCTCGTAGAGTTAAACATTTGATTTTTACCGTTTTGGAATCCATTCAGCGATCTCTGGGTCTGGCGGTACCACTTTTAGCGTAGCTTAGCATAATCCATTGAATCTGATTAGACCATTAGCATCGTGCCTATAACAATAACCAAAGAGTTTTGTTATTTTTCCTATTTAAAACTTGACTCTTCTGTAGTTACATTGTGTACTAAGACTGACAGAAAATGAAAAGTTGTGATTTTCAAGGCCGATATGACCAGGAACTATACTCTCATTCTGGCGTAATAATCAAGGACTTTGCTGCTGTACAATGGCGGCAGGAGGCGCAATGATATTACGCACTGCCCGAAAAAGTCCTCTTGGTAACTTTCAATATCATTGCGGATTCCAAAACTGTAAAAATCAAATGTTTAACTCTAGGGTAGCCTTTTTTCAAAAAAGGGGAGTGTCCCTTTAAAGAACCTTTAACATCGATAGTTTATTATCTATTAGATGAAAGAAACTATTCTAAGTACCTTTGACTGAATGGTTCTATAGGGAACCAAAAATGGTTCTTCTAGCGTTGTGGTGAAGAACGTTTTGTTGTACCTAGCATGCAGCTCAGCCAATAGCGCGCCATTTAGCTTAACAAGCAAAACAAATTCAGATCTGTCCTTTATCAATAATTCCCGATATCAGGCTCTGTACTTGGATACATTTTCAGACACTTGAGTTAGCTGTGAAGTTTTTGTTTTTACTTACCGTTGGATTTTATTGTTGTATTATAAAATCCAGTATTATGCCAGACACTTTGATGACAGACTCTGGGTGCTACATGAAGCAGCTTAATATCAGATTGACCTGGAAGTTTGACAATTTACTGTGGCTACTCGTCTACTATATTGAATTTCATATTTAAATATCAGTAATAAAACTGCTTGCTCATACTTTGTGTGTGTAACCTATATGCTGATGCATACACGCAAGGTCGGGTATATTACTAATACAAATGTTTTTAGTGTCTGACACTGGTAATTTAATCTTTTTGGGGTTGGACTATAGTCAGACATTTTTGCTAAGGAAAAAATGCATTTGACAGGGATATTGTTAAAATTTTATTAATTTTCTAACTTCGAAATGAGGCCACACTAATATCATTTAATGTAAAACGATCTACTCAATATATTTTAGCCTTAGTTTTACACGAAGCAACTGTCACTTTAAGTGTACTTTGTGTGTGCTGTTTGTTCTTGTAGCTCAGTGGTAGAGCATTACTGCGCTAACAGCGGAAACGTTCATGGGTTCAAACCCACCTTGTTATGCACTTTAAGTTGCTTTGGATAAAAGTGTGATACAAATGCATAATGTAAACACAAATACTGAAGTACTTAAATCTTGTTATCAGTATAACATTAATTGGATTGCATGTAGTTACTGCTGCCCACAGTTGAATTAAGTCGGATGGCACACATCTGATTTAAGGATTCTAATGACATCACTAGTCTAGGGTACCGTGTGGGCTTGCATCTTAAAGTGCAATACATTTATTAAACATGTATTGCTCAATTTTTATGTCATCTCCTTTTCTGTATGTATGTGAAAATGTTTATGTACATGCACATAATGTTATCTGTAAAACACTTTGTTTTTATATACATGCATTATTAAACTTTTTACCATGAGCTGTTAAATGCTTTATTCTGATTGGTTGAGGAATGTTCCACAACTATGCATTATTTATCGATAAATGCACACCTAACCTGTCAAATGTCTTAAATTAACCACCAAAGCAATGTCTGTTTGAAAATAATTCTGGGTAAAACCTTGGGGGTGCATTATTTTCGAATAATTCAATTATTCCTTACTTATTGTAGGTGCATTACTTATGGGTAGTGAGGTTTGAGTCCAAAATCTGTGTGATTTATGACCCTGCCTGTAAAAATCCAGCCAAAGTAAATTTTTGTTTTCTACACAAAATCATTGTAGACAATGTAAAGAACATTCTGTGAAAATCTTTAACAATGTCAGAGATTGAAATGAATGTGAAATCCTAATCTCATAATTAGACTCTAAGACAGGGGTAGTCAACTGGCAGCCTGCAGGCCAAATGCGGCCGATCATCTTTGACTGATTTAAAATCGGTGTGGTTACTTTAAAGCTGCCTTTCCACTGTGCATGACAAACGATGGCCAATAAACCAGAAGGAGAGTCTAAAAAGGGTTGCATGGGGGCCAACGATCTGCGAGTGCATTATTTTCGGATTGGATTTAAACTTTGGATGCATAAAAAAGTATGTGTGACTGCACCACATGGACCAGAAGTCCTGTTTTGTTTAACTTTATTAATAACACTTATGGAAGCCCATTTCCGCCACATAAGAAAAAAATCGAAATTATGAGATAAGTTATTATAACTTTTTTATCTCATAATTATGACTTTAAAAGTCATAATTTCTATTTGTTCTTATGTGGCGGAAATGGGCTTCCAATGGGCGTTTTATCAGAGCATGATGTGGCGTAAGTGGGCTTCCATAAAACATTTGACATATATGCATAGCTGTTTATAGTTTCATTCATTTGCATTCATTTATTTATTACACTATTAAAGGCTTTCGTGCTGGTATGAGCTTCTCTCCAATTTTGGCATGGATTTACATTCTTAAATTTCATACAACTACTAGGAGGCGAACTCCGACAGTCGCGTGTGAATTTCGTGTAATGTGGAAAGGCAGTTTATATTTTTTAAATATATTTTTTTTTAAACGCACAATTTTAATCATTAGGAGATGACTAGCTATATGTTGTGATTGCATGCATATGTTTATTTGAAATGTAACAATTTATGAAAGTCAAACAGTTATAATGAAAGTTATAGAGCTTTTTAGAGCTCTGCATTACATTTAGTGTTATACAAAAATACATGTGTTGATTATTCACAATTGCACTTTTTTGTTCATAGTTGAGCTATTAACATTTGGCTCTTGCAAGGTTCAACTGCAATTGTTTTTAAAATATATGAGTTTTCAATAATGAAAAGGCAAAATACTGTATAAAAGATGTGTGCATCTTTTTTGTTTTTTTATACATGCCCTATAACAAAAAGTAACAAAAACAAGAAAATTTAGCCTATAACATATAAAATAATATATATAAATCGGCGGGAAAGTTTGGCCCGCATCATACATACATTTTTAAAATCTGGCCCTGGAAGAAAAGTAGTTTAAGATCCCTTTAGCCTGGTTTTCACAGACAGGGTCACATGATTGTTGAGGTTTTCATTACATGTTTGTTAACTACAGAGTTATTCCTTATTGAATGCTGCCTTTAAAGATGCATTTTAAAATGTAAGATAAAATTATGTACCCCATCTATAAAGAATCAAAACACAGATATGAGATACATGCTATATATTTATTTAAATCGATGCCTTGTATTTGTACCGAAAATAAATAGCGATCAACATCAATGTGCAATAATGCCAAAGTAGAGTAGATTCAATTGATTTCTATTTACACAACTGGATGATTCTGTAAATTATTTACAATGCTGGATCAAAAAAACACAGCTTTTTTATATTATGCCATCAATTATATCTTCCTTTATTAATCTCCGCCAAATAGTGAAGAAAAAAAGCTTTTCCTTCCATCTTCCCCACGTAACCGCAGAGACCTGGTGGTTCGAGAGCCTCTCTGAAAACCTCGCTCTTCCATGTCCTTTTCCTTTTCCCTCTCTTGCTGCTGAAGTTGAACCTGATGGCAGATCACCAGACGCATGTCCTCCTACGGCACAAATTTGCAAGTCAATTTAAGAAAAAGACCAGGCATTTTTTCCAAGATGATGTGATAGGTGCGTCCCCATGCAAAACTTAACAACACTGCTGAATGCTAGCGGATTGCTTTGTGGTTGATTTCTGGAACAGCCCAACCCAAAGTTTATTTTGGTCTCTACACTGACACTTAAAAAAGTTACGTATATGTATGTAAATTATGCATATTAGTACCTCAAAAGCACATATAAGGACATTTTTTAAGTGTACCAACCTGCCAAGACTCGACTTCCTGTGACAGTGCCACCTTGTGTTTGATGGTGTTGAGAAGTTGCTGGTTAAGTGCATCTCGTTCTTGCCGAGCCAAAATGATCTCCTCCTCCAAGGCACTGCATTAATAACAAAATAGGAATGTAAATAAATATTTCTTTGTTTGTAACAATGAATGTCACATTCCAGTCTTTCGTACAAAACGTGCCCATCCGTCTCTGACAAATTACCAAAACACACAAAGAACAAAACCACACCTTTCATTGAATACAAAAAGCTGCACCTTGATCCAATTCTCACCTGTACGTAGGTTGACCAGGATTGTTACGAAACGGCTTGATCTCCTCCCTCAGCTCCTCTAATTCAGTTTCTTTGGCCTGTATCTGATGATTGAACGAAGTGTTAGATATAGACGTCTATACAAGTGTTGTTGTGATGTCACATGTTATGAAATAAGGCCTAACCTCTTCCTGCAACCTCTGGATCTCTTCTTCTTTGACTTGTAGAATGGCCGAATGGGCCAAGATGGTTTCTTTGGCCTGTCGGAGATTAAAATACAAAACAGTGAGTGAAAACTGTTCATTGAAATGTCAAACTGGTGAAAAGAAAGAAACAAGCACATTTGTGAGACTGGATCACCAAACCAGTCATAAGTAGCAATAGCCAAAAATACATTGTATGGGTAAAAATTACGCAATTTTTATGCCAGAAAAATCATTGGGATATTAAGTAAAGATCATGTTGCATGAAGATATTTTGCAAATTTCCTACCGTAAATATATATATATATATATATATATATATATATATATATATATAATAAAATTATTTATTATTAGGAATATGTGTTGTTAAGGACTTCATTTGAACCGATTTAAAAGCGATTTTCTCAATATTTAGATTTTTTTGCATCTAGTTGCATCTCAAAGCAGCCAAATATTGTCCTATCCTAACAAACCATACATCTTATTTATTTATTTATTTATTTATTTAACATTTTAAAAATTACCCAATGTTGGGTTGTTGTTATGCAACCATGGGTTGTAATAACCCAGCAGGTAGGTATAAATCAACCCAGCATTAGATAAATTTTTACGCAGCATATATGTTGTCCAATATTAACCAAACATGAGTCAAAAAATAACGTATAAATCTAAAAAAAAGACCCTTATGACTGGTTTTGTGGACCAGGATCACATTTATTTAACAAACACAAAAAACATCAATGGTCTGAATCATAGACACAGACGTTTTTGAAATGCAACCATTGACAGATGTAAAGAATAAATACAGATGCCAACAAGTTATCAAGTGTTAAAAGCATCAAAAAATATTTTTGGGTTCAGCAATTTTATTAAAACAGCCGTTAGAAAGATGTTATTTTTTGTTAAAGGTGCTGTTTGTAGGTTTTAGCGCCATCTTGCAGTGAGATCGCGAATTGCAACCAACACCAAACCCCCCCTCGAAACACAGAGAAGCTACGGGACCCGCCACAGGACAAGAAACGTGATTCTCTAGAGCAGTTTGTCCGTTAAGGGCTACTGTAAAAGCATGGCGGTGCAAAATGGCGACTTCCATGTAAGGGGATCCGCGATATATGTAAATAAAAATGTCTCATTCTAAGGTAATAAAAACATATCAGCTCATTATTTAAGGTGTTTATATACCACTGATAATATAGTAGGGCTGTAACGATAAATCGTGCAAATGCACATTTTCTCAATGAATGAATGTGAATGAATTACGGTGAAATCCCAGCACACCCAAAAGCCAGAGGGCGCTCTCGTGCAGAAACTCCAATTGTGCCACAGAAGAAGTACCATTACAAACACTATTCCAGGAAATCTCTAGAAGAATATTTATATTGTCGTTCTTTAAATAGTTTCAGGTATTTTCATGATAATAAAGAATATTTTGAATAATTGTGTTTAACGAGTGTTGCTTTTTTAAATCCACGTTATAAACGACTCTGACTCATAATGATTTTAGATTGATAAGGACTTCCTACTGGCCAAAATGGCATTGGATTCAGAATTGATTTCATTTTTGATGGGACACCCGATTTATCGTTACAGCCCTATAATATAGTAATGTATGTAAGATTGCATTTCTTTCCCCCTAAAATGAAAACACTGCACCGTTAAGCGACTGTCACTTGCATGCAATTTCTGTTTTGTAATATTTCAGTATGGATGGTGCATTGCAAAGATACAAAGGGAAAATTCAAGAGTTTACAAAAATGACCACAAAACAAATATAAATTTTTGCTGTAGGTTGCACGTCTAGTTTGCTGGTATATCCACACTTTCCTAACACATCTCACTGATTCCTATTTGTCAAATACTCCACCAGTGTTTTCAGTGTGTTCAGCTGAATAGGGATTAAATGCATATACATGGTATTAACCACATATATCTCTGTCTCTGTCTTTTCATATAAAGGGAAAGACATCTCATATTGATATTTAGTTCTATTCTGTACATACTTTATAGATTTATTGTAAATAAGATTGTCACTACCGGATTTTTCTAAGAAGCAAATCTGGTGGTAGAATAACTAAACAGAACAGGATTACGCACTCAAAAGAGGAATAATAAATATGTGGCTGCAGTTTTTTACACTGCCTTAGTAATGAAAAGATTAGTATAAAGCCATTTTCAAAAGAATAATTCACCCAAAAATGAACATTTCCTTACCCTCATGCCATCTCAGATGTATTTAAAGAGAAACATGATTAATTTGACATAAAACGCACATCAATAACTTCCAATCTCATTTATTCTTGACTAGTTGTTATATGATAGTTTATCACAATTATTTTAGATTATTTCATTTTTTTTATTTTAGAAAAGTTATTCATACGTGACCCTGCCAGGCTAAAGTCTCAATCTAATTCATTTTCATCACGGATTTCACTTTAATTTCAATCTTTGACGTGGCCTTAGGGGCGGATCACCCAGAACACATTTATGGCCTTTTTTAATTGCTTTCTAATGGCAGTGAGCATTATGCACGCTGTTTATGCGCACCCTTGTGTTTTGCCGCCTGTCATGCCACGCATTTTTGCAGAAGCGTGCTGAGCAGAAAAGCGTGTTTTTCCATTGTCCAATCGAATGAGAGGAGAGGCTGGCCTTCCATTGTGGTGACAGAAGTTTACGTTTGCTTGGAACAACTGGAGATTGCACTCAGTAGCTGCGTTTCCATTACAGATTTGCGCAAAACTTTAGCATTATTTTCTAAATGTTGACAAAAAACTTTTGCGAAATGACGACATTTCCATTAACCGATGTTATGCGACTAAAACGTAATTTTGTTCTCTTGCGATAAATCATTCCAAAAACCATTGTGGTGGATGTGTTCGGACTCATATGGCGCCGCACAGACCAAGATGCGTATGACATCAAAAAAACACGCGAGCGACTCAAAGCATACAGAGCAGTCGACTCCCAATTCGCACTTGCGGTATTTTGATGTTATGCAATTGTCGCTTCTTGTGACCACACGGTATTTAATGAATAATCATGTGATTTCTACGCATGTCAGGTGACCTGTAAATGCGGAAAAACAGTTTCCATTGCAGTTTTGCTATATATTAGTTCACCCGGGCGTAAAAACTTTTTGTGAAATTGCTGTGTTTCCATTGGGTGCATTTTCATTTCGCTACTTCAATTTGCGCAAATTGAACAGTAATGGAAAAACAGCTACTGTCTCCTGCCTGTCTGTGCACCTCTCACCGTTGATCAAAGTCAATTCAAGTGTCCTCTTTTTAAAGTTTCTGCTATATGACAGTTACGTTTCAAGAGTGCTCACGCTTCAATATTTGATCGACAGGACAGCTGCCTCAGTGCTTGCATAGCAATATAAAAAAAAAATTCAGCGCACTGCTCTTTTCCGAAGTCGATCAAATAAAGGCGGTGCTGTCCACCTTAAAACGTGTTTTGTGTGATCGGCCGCTTAGCGTGCATAACGCCACTGCTCATAGAAAACAATTTTAAAAAGCCGCCTCCCACTGCCATAAACGTGATCTGTGTGATCCACCCCTTACTCTCTTCTTTACATTAGTAGAAAACTTTAGCTTCAAAGACTGGGTCACATGTGTACAAATGAGAGATTTAGGTGTTTGTTTTGGTTTCAACTTTGCCAAAATGTTAATCGTTCTCTCGTGTATATATATATCAACCTACTAAAGTTATTTAAATTGCTGCTTAGAGCTTCATTGAATAAACTGTTGATAAAATGTTTGCATTTTAATATAAAATTATTGGTTGTTTTAATGAATTCATATCGGCAGTGGCATGAGTGCGAGTGTGCAAAATCTTCATTTTCATGTGAACTATTATTTTAACTTATTGTAAGCATGCACACCTAGGCAAATTAGTCCCTTGACTAAGCAGCAGTGACTTCCAGCGCGAGTAAGGATAAGAGCTACCTGAGACTGCTGGATCTCACTTTGAAGTGACAAAGGGAAACAGGTAGGCTCCCCCAGACTGGCTTCTTCTCCCAAAGCTTCAACCTTTTGCTGCAGAGTACGGTTGACTGTGCGCAGCTGAA
The DNA here is from genome assembly GCA_025389145.1 of Misgurnus mizolepis. Lineage (NCBI taxonomy): Eukaryota > Metazoa > Chordata > Actinopteri > Cypriniformes > Cobitidae > Misgurnus > Misgurnus mizolepis. The sequence goes on from JAIFKI010000003.1 coordinate 3,212,354, forward strand.
ACACTATGCTGTGCTCCTGTTCCAGCTGTGAAAGAGCCAGAGACAGCTGGACTGAATCTCTACAAGTGTGGATGCTCTCAGTCTGAGCTCTATAAAGCCTGACCAGCATTTAAAGCTGTGCCATAAAACAAAGACTGCATCCTAAATTCCCAATTGGCATACAATTTATTTAGCATACCTATCAATCCTAAAATAGTATGCGAGATAACATATTCTGGATTTGCAGCATGTCCAAAGAAAAATCCCCGGAGTTAAATGAACACTGCTGCAATCTGTAACTTTCTCCATCACTTTCTCCGTTTGAAACCTTAAATTGCATTTTACATCTTACTAGTAGATATATATTCTTAACTTAGGTTAAGATGTTGGCTGAGGTTAAGATGTTAACTTAGGTTAAGATGTTGGCTGAAAACAAACACTGATCACCATAATGGTTACTTTAAATTTTAAAGTAACCATTATGGTGATCAGTGTTTGTTTTAGTTGGACTTGACTATTAGCTAGTTAGTTTTTTTCTAACTCTTATAACTTTGTATTTGGAAAAACATTTTTGTTATGGCAAAGAAAGACTATAGTGCAATTCTTTGGTGGTGGTTTGTACATAAAGTCTAAATATCATCATCATCTAGAAAATTTTATTATTAATTAAGTGATTGCACACCTATCAGAAGCATCTTTTTCTGGCAATAATGTGATACCCAGCACTCTTATAGAAGTTTTCTATTCTGAAGAATTCTGTAACACTGAAAAGTCTAACTAAAACAAACATTTATCACCATAATCGACTTTAAATGAAACAGCCAACATCTAAACCTAAGTTAATAAATAACTCCACAACTTAGTAAGAGATGGTGATAGAGAGGATAAAGTTATAGATTGCACTGCTTCATTGTTACTTCTTAACACTCTGTAAGATTGGGAAAATATACACATTCATTTAACACTGGGGATTTTGCTGTGTACGCAAAACCTCTGATGTGTGTAGAGTTATGTTATTTCAGCTATCATTCTGTCATTCAAATGCACCTGTATATGATGGGCCCTATCTAAATGTGGTCATGTCACAAAAAATCGTGATGACACAGATTGCACTATACTGTTCTTAAACATTATGAATCCCAACAGGTGATGTTATGAGCAATGTAATGGTTCATTTTATTATTATTATTATGGTTAGTGTTAATATACAATGAATTCAAGAGAGAAGTTGAACGAGATCAAGACATAACAGGCCGGCTTCAAACCTGCGTCCCCAAGAGCACATGCAACACCCACTATACCGCAGCTCATGTAAGCTTTATTCATTACATGCAAATACAAACAGCATGCAAGCAGGTATGTTGAGGTGTAACATGCAAGTGTTTAATGCAGATTCACTGAATCCATGCATGTTCCGATATTGACCATGTTACTACACATTCAGATGGAAATAGTCTCATCCATCTGTTCTTTTGGTGAATGTACTGTATGGTCTGAATTTGAAATGTGTGTGTTGAATTTATATATCACACAGAATATATCCTATCTACCAACAGATCCCATCCATCCCAGTCACATTAATAGATCATAATCACCTCAGTTTCTTTATCCTTCAGGCTGGTCTGTAGATCCATCACCCTCTCTCTTAATCCATCCCTCTCAGATCTCAGACGATCATTGTCTTCTTGGGTTGATTTCAGCCGGTCATCTAAATGAGCACATCGCTCCTTTAAAACTGTGTTCTGTAATTGGGATTTCAAAAGCAAAAAAACTGTTATTCAACATATTTCAACACAAAAGTCAACACAAGTGATGTAACGTTAATTTCGGTATCGGCTATTAAGAAACCCAATAAAATAGTTCATGTATAATTGGCATGGCAGATACATTGGTCTTTTACTATTTGGACCATCTGGTTTACGTCATTACATGGCTTATTTATACCTCTGCTTGCAGACTTTCCAGTCTAGCAGAGCTTATAGATTTGCTGAAACTTGAATCCTCCATTTCTTCTCTTAAAGTACGAAGTTCGGTCCGTAAAGTGTGTTCTAAAGACACCGCCTGAAAGAAAGAGAGAGAAAGTTTGGACGAAATCCATCTTTTCTGGGATTGTTGACAACAATGTTACAGATACCTAAACTCGCTCTTCTGCATTCCAACCCTCTATCACAACGTCACTAAACAAATTTAGCCTAGTACAGGTGAAGGCCTCTGAAAAGATATTTTATTTGGTGGTATTAGTTCTGATTGGTCACCTCTGCCAGCTGTTCAACAAGTTTTTGGTTGTGATTGGACAGCTGAGTGAGCTGCTCGCTCTCCTCACGCCGCCGATCGCGACTCTGAGCGTGCTTTTGATCCAGCTGCTCCCGGAACGCTGTGATGTCAGCCTGTAATTCCGCTTCCCGCTGACTTGCCTCCAGGTCTCGTACCTCCAGGCGTCGCTGCAGCAGGTGTTTCTCCTGCTGTGCAGCCTGTTATAAAGACACACGTATTTTGTTTATTGCTAAATCAGAGATAAGAGAGTGAAATCCTAAATTTCCCTATCACTGGGAAATTTTGATGATCTTTCAAGGTTCATTAAATCATAAAAAGAAATGCAACAACAGGTGCTGTTCACACTTATATGTCTCATTTTTTTGTTATTATTGGAAAAACACATTAGTTGTTACTTTCAACACAACTTGTGTTGTCCCTTTTATTTGTTTTGATACAAAATGACGCTTGTTAAAATGACACATAATAGCATAACTCAAACAATGTGTAAAAAATTAACTTTTTTTAAATGTAGCAAGACTTCTAGTACCTGGTATAGATTACCAGTAGTTATAGTATATCAGTTTCCAAAGTTTTCATGGTTTATTGGTATATTTTGTGAGATTCTTCAGGTGTTTTTATTTGGTTAAGATGTTGTTGTGTCTTTCACATGTATATTAGAATAAAACAGTTTAGTTTATTAACCAAGCTAGCAATCTAACAAAATCTTAGAGCTTCTTTTTAACATACACACATCAGGTCGCAATAACTACCATATCCAAATTCGTTAGAGCTGGGTGATATATCGAACTTCTGTAATATATCTGTATTATTTCCCAGCGGGACACGTGATGAGGCTATACCAGCTATATGGGTATGGTCTGACAGGCATGGGCCGATTACTGGTTTTAAGGTATATCAAGGTTTTAAAGAGTCAAGGTTTCAAAACCAGTAACATTTTCTGTGATATCGTTTCCAAGGTATAAGCTGTGTTTACACAAAATTAATTAAATCATTAAGTCATGTTATTATAAAATATATATATATATATATATATATATATATATATATATATATATATATATATATATATATATATATATATATATATATATATCCCTAATATATGTATATATGTGTATATGTATATATGTATGTATATTTTTTTAAGAAAATTATAATTCAAAAGGCTTTATTTTTACACGGCATACATATTTTAAGTTGCTTCAAGAGATGAATAACGATTAATCACAATTAATCTATAGCAGACTAAAAGTTTTTGTTTACATCATATATGTGTGTGAACTGTGTATAATAGCTTTGTGTAGATAAATGCACACACATGCATGTAAATATTTAAGAAATGTTTACATGTGTATATACATTTGTATATTTATGTATAATTTATATTATATATAAATATAAATACTTAATATATAAATATATATATATTTTTTTAATTATACATGCATGTGTGCATATTTATACATACATAATTATTATACACAGTTCACACGCATATATAATGTAAACAAAAACTTTTATTCTGCTATAGATTAATCGTGATTAATCGTTATGCATCCCTTATTGTGTCCAGTAAAAAAAAGTTGTTGTTTGTATACGTATGCATCTAAAAATAACACATTTTAGTGGTGCAATGTCAAAAACGCAATACTGTGAAACCGTGGTATTTTTGCTTAAGGTTATCAAATCCACAAAATCTCATACCGGACCATGCATAATCTGATATAACCCTCCTTAATCACAACGAAAGCTCTCACACTGAGGTCATACATAAGCTTTCCGCCCAGCTTGCTTGTTGTGTATTTTCAAACAGGGAGGAAACCCCTATATTTAAATGTTATATTAATTGTGTGACATCTCTTCATTACCAAGATATGAATTTAGGTGAATATATCGCCCAGCCCTAATATTCATACCTCCATGTCCCTCTCCATCTGCTCAAGCGTGGCAGCCAGCTCCTCATTTTTCTCCAGCAAAGCTTGTCCCACCTCTGCGGCCAGAATCAGGTCCTTTTCCAGCAGCGTAGGGCTACGGTCATCCTGCGGTGAAGCGAGAAGATCATCCGCCCCTATGGCAGGAGCCATGATGCATTGATTAGAGGAAGAGTTCGATGAAGAGAAAGGAAAGAAAGATTCCTCCAGGATGGGAGAGGGTAGGTTCTCCTTCTTGGATGAATACATGGGTTGTTTTCGTGTCCAGTGATGATCAGCACTCCCAATGACCTTCCAGATCTTACAGGTTGTGCCAGTGTCAAAAGTTGCAAAAGTGCATCTTAGGTTACTCTTAGTAAGGCAAATGTAAATTATATCCGATTCCTGTATTCTTTCTTAAGGTAGGGTTCGGAAACGCACTTGGTGGGACGGATCTGACACTTACTAATGTTTCCTTTATTGTGCAACTAGCTGGCTTTGTACATCCTTTAAAAGTGATCAACCCAGGTGTGTGTCAGGTGTAGGGTGGATCTTGAGGTGTATTGAAACTTCTTCTAAGGGTGTTTTCCTCAATCCTTATTGTCTGATTTTTTGCTGACCTTCGTTGTATATTTCTACGGAAAAAAATTAAATAAGTAATAATTGCATTTGCACTTAATTCAAGACACAAAGCAAAAAGTTGTGTTCATTCACAATATCTTACTCCCTTGAGCTTCTCTCTCTCTCTCTTTCTATAAATATATACATATCATTACAAACAATGGCATAGATGTTGGCACGACACTGTACCCAGCATTGCCTTAAAGCCATGTTATTGTTGTCTTTTGGCTTCCTTTGTATACATAACCAACATAACAAAGTTTCAGTGTCTTTCTCACATTCCAGTAGTCATTCAAGACTCCTCCATGGCCCGGTGACTACACCCCTTATAATGGCTAAACAGGTTTTAAGGAGCATAGAGAGGTAAGTCATAAATAGCCCTGAACAACACTGAAATATTACAGATATATCCTTACCCTTAAATTTCAATAAAAAGTTGTTGTGCTTTCTTGGATTAAACCAGTCTGCTTCCCTGTCTGTGGCTTTGGATAGAGGAAACAGGGATAGGATGACATACTGACGTCATGTAAACCAGCACCTCACCTCTACTTAAAATGTTTCTACTAAACCATTTACTGGTTATTATCAAACGATTTTAATGACGTAGAGTTAAAACTGTTAATACAATGTTTGAATGGTTTAGTGTATACACGTTAACCTCAAACAATCCAAATACTAGTTCGTATCAACTAACTGCAAGTCTCAATTAAAAGAACTCAAAGGAATTTGTTATCAAAATGTTTCCCCCCTAAAGTCGCTAAGAGAACGTTCACTGGAGGCATAAATGTCCCAATTGTTTACTTAGTATAAATAACGCTTTGTTTTTCTCACCTGTGAAGTTCCTGATCCAAACTTGGTAGGCAGGCTGACAGGGAGGTAACTACGGGTCGCCTTGGAAGCGCTGCGGTGGCTAATTATGCCACACCTACCCGATACGTCACTGACTCGATGGGAGGAGCCGGTGACGCTGATGTCAGACATACAGGTGATTTTAGGCTTGTTCGACTTCATGCGCGCAAGCAAGAATCGACAGTCGGATGACGTTAAGTATCGCGAGAGCTATTCCAAATATGATTTCTTGAATCATTCTCGCGGTACTTTGACGTCATCCGGCGTTCTTGCGGCGCCGCATGAAGTCGAACAAGCCTATTCGGAACCACGATTATTTTTTCTCAAAATTAAGTAAACAAAAGCCTATATTAGTTGAAAAAAATCTAACTTCTCAACATGCTGATGCTTAAAAGTGCAGTTCCTTATATTTATATTAACATACTGTTTTACATCCGAAAATACTGTATAGTTTCACTTTATGTGTCTGCACTTTGTTTGTTAACCAAAAGACATGAAGCATCTCTGTCCGGTTAACATTTATTTTCCAATCTAAAATAATTTCTGAATTGTTATCTTAATATCATTACGTCTATGGTTATATTTAGTAATTTTTATTAATTTATCGCTGTCTCTTTTTTGTAAAAAAAAAAAAAGGAAAATTGTAGTTTAGTTTATAGCTTTATCTATCCCCTTGGGGGAATTCATTCGTGGTGCTTCACACAATCACAACGTACACATACAACTTAAAAAATAAAATAAAATATACAAAATACATTAAACGGGAAAAAACAGATTTAAATAGGATCCATAAATAAAGAATAATAATAATAATAAATAATTCAATTCAACTAGGTTTGTTACATAGCCGTATTGCGGCTCCATTTGTGCATTTATTGTGCAAGTCCTAAAATGAAGTGTTGTTGTTTACCATTAAAATCATGTGATTACAATCCTGTATTTTTATAATAGTTTAACCTGCCATTTCAGCTTTCATAAAATCAAGACTTGGCATAGAAACTATGGTCAAATGTTTTCCACATGAAGTGTTGACTTAAAAATATAAAGAATTCATTCAGTGGCTGTTATTGCTGCCTGTCTGTGGTTAAGATAAATGTGGTACTTGTATAAATAATCTGTTTCCTTTAACAGTTCAAGAGAAATCCGTATTTAAAATGCAATAAGACGGCTTGTTTATCTGATGGCAACAGCTCCAGTTTCGGTACCTAGGTGCTACCTGTGGACTGGACATGTGAATCGACTGTGTATTTATGGTAAAAAATGAGGCAGGAATAGAAAAAAAACCCAGTATTTGAACACCCACTATTTCCTGTTTTTTCTCACATACCCTGAAAGAGGCTAGTTACTGCCAAAGGCCCTGATTCAGATTATATATATCAGCTTAAAAGAATGTCTGTTTACCAATTTCAATGCACAATTAATAATTCACACATCAGATTCTGTATTATTTTGATTGCAATATAGTTTGCGTACTTACAAATAAATGGCAAATTTTGTAAATTTTGTAACAATCAAATTAAAAAATATTCTTGTGTGTTATATCTAAGAAAACAGATAATTTGATTAATTGCAATTTAATATTAAATATAAATATTTTCTAAAAATGGGAGGATCTTGTCTTCAACTTGGCCCCTCCCATTTGAGCTTTAGTCCACTGTTCAGACTAACTAAGAATCAAACGCACAGATGGAGGGGCACAACTGGACTTTTCTCTTGGTATTGTGCTGTCTTCTGCCACTGGCAACTCAGGCTGCCAGGCATATGCCAAAGCTCTCAGACAAGAAGCTATGCGCTGATTCAGAATGTAACTGTGAGTACTGCAAACATATTCAACTTTTTTGATAGAAATTGCATTTTATGTTAATGCCCAGTGAGTAATTCGGGTGCAGATTTATACCACACTTTTAATGTTACATCAAAGTCAAATTCATTTACGCAAGTATAGCATGGCACACTGCATGATAATGCTGTCATTGTGTAATGCCAATTTTTCTTCACGAAACTGTGTGGTTGTGTGTATACAGATCCTATACTCATTGCTAAAGCTCTACAGGATTATTATCCACAAGACTGTCGCTTCATACCAATCTACCAAGGCCAATTTGTCTATGTGTATGCAATGCTGAAAGACGAAGGAAACCTTTTCTGGGCTGGAAGTGTAAGTATAAGTATTGTGTTATAATGGGATTTGAAGTCTAAACCGCTTTACTTATGCTTTGCTTGTTTTTACAAAATGAGCAAAAATAAATGCACCCCCCAGCCCACCCCTGTAAAACTTAGGATAATTGTTTCTGAAGGTTCAAGGGTCGTATTATGGAGCTCAGGAGGCTCGTCTGGGATATTTCCCGAGCAGTGTTGTTGAAGAGGCATATGCATTAACTCCTGCTGAGGTTGAGGTCAAAACGACTGTGCGTACCATTAGCCTAACATAAACAACAATCAAGTTGAATAGAAAGAATCTACAAGTGGTCATTTAAATTTTTCTTTTCTTTTCAGAAATGGGACTTCTACTGCCATTAGGATTGCATGATTCTCCCAAGGAAAAGCAACACAATTCTTAGTTCCACTCTGCACTTTATGTATACATGTATTGGCAATAATATGCAACTCAACTTTACGGTACTAAAAAGATTTAGGACTTTGCTGAATAATGGTTTGCTTGAGACTGTAAATGCATTTGTGAATAAAAATGAGCTGCTGCTTTGTTGGTCTGAAATCATTGAAATTGAGAATCATGTGATGTTTTGATAACAAAGAAAAAATCAATTTCTGCTCAAACAAGTATTGATTGGATCTGCCCTGTAATTATCTAGGTGCGACTTTCACAGGTATTTGGTTTCTAGCCTAAAGTTGCATCATATGTGTTCCCATGGAGACCAAAGGAAGCTCAGACAGGGTGTATTTGTGCCGTTCCAAGGTGAGTGCTTCAAAAAGTTTTTCTTTTAAATAACTATGAACTTATTTTTTGTGTTCAAATCCAATTTTTATATGTTTTTAGCACATATTTTAACCATTTATCAAATTTTTTTGGAATGCCTTAATGCCTTTATCAAAAAAATTAATTGTAGTTAACTTTTAATGTTGCATTGTATATACTCGATAACAATAACAACTTTATTGGTAATCATCTTTAAATTATCTTCAAAAAAATGGGTTTATTTCTAAAATCATGATTAATTCTTGTAAAAAAGGTCAACAAACTTAAAGGGATAGTTCAGCCAGCAACTTCATTGTTTAGCCATTGGGTGATTAAGTCATTTGATCGCCCAATGGCTGTCTTTGTCTCTCAGAACCAAAATGCAGATTTTTTATTAAGTGTTGTTTGGGGTTTTCTGGTTACTATTCAAGCTTCAAATGAACCCGGCGCATGCTGTATATTGTTAGTGTCATAGGCATACAAAAGGGTTTGATGAAGACCAAATTAAAAGATAATTCATTATTTGAACAGCTTTTATCCAGAAAATCCAGTTTGGGTTCTGTAGAACAATGGTTTTAAAAGGGTTTTGTTTTGGGGTGACCTATCTCTTTAAGTTTTTATAAACTTAAAACATGTCCTGTCTTCCTCACATATAGGATTTCTGGTCCTGGTCTGTCCTTTACAAAACATTATCATTTGCATCTATAATAATTATTAATTTAACAATAATTCTTTTTACTGAAAGTATATGCTGTGAAAGCTATACTGATCCATACTGAGCACTTTTGGCCTAATGCACAATTTCAAAATTGTATAGCCTATTACAGAATAGAATAAAGGGATAGTTCACCCAAAAATGAAAATTCTGTCATCATAAACTCACTCTCATGTTGTTACAAACCTGTATAAATGTCTTTGTTCTGATGAACATGAAGGAAGATATTTTGAGGAATGTTTGTAACCAAACCTTTTGTGAGCCCCATTCCCTTCCATAGTATTCTTTTATCCTCTTATGGAAGTGAATGGGGCTCATGATCAGTTTGGTTACAAACATTCCTCAAATTATCTTCCTTCGTGTTCACCAGAACAAAGAAATTTACAGAAGTTTGTAACAACATGAGATTAAGTGAGACAGAATTTTTATTTTAGAGCCATCCCCAAATCCATAATCTGAAAAACTGCTGAAATCATTTATTCCTCTATTGTTTTCATAGCTTAATAGTAAGAGGCTTTGTCTGTTACGATGTCCACAAACAGCCCTCCGTTTCATCACATGCTTCGAGCATCTGGGCAGAGTGAGATCTGGTATGATTTTACAGATGAGGAGAAATTTCGCAGGTATGGTTGGCGTTGTTCAACTAATGAAGACTTGTATTCAAATGCCACCCTCATTGGCAACTGGTATGAGGAAAGACTTGACACTCGACGTACTGTGGCGTTACGACGCCCCCTGCCGCATCAGGTTGGTACTTCTCTGTAAAACACAGCTGGTACTGAGATCTATAAAGGAATGTGCCTCAGACAGTCGTGATGAAAAACAGCTAACCACAAGCAGGTAGTGATGGGCGATTTCGAAGCACGCTTCATGAAGCTTCGAAACATTTACGAATCTTTGGTTTCGAATCATTGGTTCGGACTCTTCGGAGCTTTTTTTTTTTTCTCTCTCTTCGGAGCTTGTTTCAAACTGGCCAAAGTCACGTGATTTTAGCAAACGAGGCTTCATTACGTCATAACTGTTTCGAAATGTTTCGAAAATCCGACGATTCACCACTAGGGGGAGTTGATCACAAACTTGGTTCAGTTTTATTGTAAAAGTTTATAAAACATTCGATCCTTCTGACTAATAACACTACCATTTTGTCTACTTTTTGTTTATAGACATATTTAATGTACATAAAAATGTGCATAATTAAAAAGGGAGTTCGGTTTAGTTATTTGTTTGCCATAAATAAAACTTAAAACACAGAATACACTTTTAATTATGTCTTAATTAAATTAAATAATTTATTTTTTTTAAACATATTTTTAGAACAATCTTGCTATAAGTTTGTAAAAGGTGTCAAATGTTTGGACAGATTTGGCTGCTTTTACACTATTTTGACCAGCAGGTGTCACCAGCGTGTATGGTGTTTCGAACGCTTCGAAAAACTGAATCAATTTACGAAGCGAAGCAATTGGTTCAATTGATTCAAAGCTTCGAAAAGCTTCGTTTCTCCCATCACTACCATAAGCTGGTTGGCTGGGTTTAGCTGGTCAAGCAGATCTTACCTGGTCAGGCTATCAAGACCAGCTGACCCACCAGCTTAAACCAACTGACCCACCAGTTTGACCAGGCTGAAAGGACCATCTTAAACTAGCTAAGACCAATTTGACCAGCTAAAAAGTGATTAAAACAGCCTGCTACACCAGCTAAAACCAGGCTGGAAGACAGTTCCCTGCTGAAAAAACCAGCATACCAGCATATGTTGTGTTTTGGTGCTGGTTTGCTAGTGAACACCAGCTAAACCAGCATCAGCACCAGCTAAACCAGCACCAAACCAGCATTAGCACCAGCTAAACCAGCATTAGTAACAGCATCCCATGCTGGTCATACCAGCATATGTTGTGTTTTGGTGCTGGTATGCTGGGACCACCAGCTAAACCAGCATAGACCAGCATGATTCCCATGCTGGTCCATGCTGGTTTGATGCTGGTTTTTTCAGGTTTACTCAGGTTTCAGCTGTTTTTCAGCAGGGTAAACATAAAATTCGCATTTAGAAGATAACGTGCATTTAAAACTTATGGCTTTTCTTAATTTATTACATACTTTTTCAACACTTTAGGTTTCATCATATTTTTATGATCAATTAAATGTGAAGTAATTTAAATATTACAGGCTCTTTTAAAAGAAGGAGGGGCCACTAGCTATCCCTTACGAAAATTAACCATGGTTTTATTGTGGTAAAAGTGTAGTAACCATGGTTTTTTGGTGGTAACCATGGTTTTACTACAGTAACCATGGTTTTTTGGTCTTAACTGTAGTAAAACCATGGTTAATTTTCGTAAGGGATGCCCCACCCTTACTTCCTGTTTTGGTGGAAATTACGTCAACGACTCAAACAAAGCTGTGCATTTCATTTCAGTTGGACAAAAATGTTTCGTCACTTATGTCATACTTTTGGCTTAAATGTTATTTAATTCCTTGACATTTACACATTCATACAAATGTGTAGACATATGTAGGGACCAATGTTTTTTGTGCATAACAATCAAATTAATTAAAATTGGTTTCCTCTTCAGTTCTCTCATCATTTTGAGACAACGTATCATTCTAGTTATAACAAAGATGATTGTCGACCAATTTACACAAGTAAGTTTTTTTTTTATAAACAATGTTATAAGTATCGTACAAAATCATTATTCTTAGCAAATAACCTGATATTTATTATTTATTAGCACCGAAGAAAGAGTCCAGAAGCTTCCGAAGCCACCAGCCCGAGCTGGACCCTCAACACATTAAGTGTGTGCCAAAATCCTGTTACAGACTAGATTTTAATAAACCTGAACACAGAAAAGATCAAGTGCTAAGGAAATCTGTCGCCATGTTTTCACGCTAACACTTATAACCAAATTAGTCAGTATCAATGTTTCATTTACAGTTTTAAGGAAAGGTTTGTTTGCTATTTGGAATGACCTACATGTCTAGTAGAAATGTAAAAATACCAATGTTTGTGTGTGTCTGTTATTATTAGTTTAGCCACATTGTGTTTCTTTATAATTCTGTTTTAGTAAGTAATTCTATTCTATTGCTTACCTTTTGTGTTTTGTTAAAGTCCATATCTGATAACGAAACCTTTGTGCATTTAAGTGTTATTGTGGCGTACACACCAAATGCGAATTCACCGAGTTGTACGAGTCGATTATATTCAAAGTCAATGCAAAGACGCGAATAGACGCAAATTCTCGCGGGGGATGCAAATGGTATAAATTGGGTCACGCGATTGCCACAAACACGCGCTTTTTTAAATCCAGCAAGTAACATTTAATGAAGAACGCAATGCGAATACATGTTGTGCGTCTGGTGTGTAAGCAGTACAGTGGGGCGTACACACCAAATGCGAATTCAATGATTTGCGTGAGAAGGATTACATACAAAGTCAATGCATAGACGCGAATAGACGCAAATTTTCGCGGGGGATGCGAATGGTATAAATTGGGTTGCGCGATTGCCACAAACATGCGCTTTTTTAAATCCAGCAAGTAACATTGAATGTGGACCGCAATACGAATACATGCTGCGCGTTTGGTGTGTACGCCCCACTGTACTGCGTACACACCAGATGCGCAGCATGTATTCGCATTGTGTTCCTCATTCAACGATTTGCGCGAGAAGATTACATACAAAGATGCAAATAGACTCGCATGGGGCAATGTGAATTGGGTGGTGTGATGGCTGCGAAAACACATGCTATTCACCTCAAACGTGTCTTTGCGCAAGTTAAAAATATTCAACTCATGACACGAAGTTAAATCCCGCGAGTAACCTAGAGCCAGGAATGCATTGCATTCCTTCTCGGTCAATATTACTTGCCGGATTTAAAGACTGGCTCACGGCCCCCCATGTGGTTGAAAAGCGCAATTGTCTGTTTTCTGTGTTGTAAATATTGTTGTTGTATAGCCTCGTCATGGGCAGTGTAATAGAAGTTAATTTGTTGACAGAACAAAAGTCATTTGAAAACCATGTCAACCGAGCAGGTAAAGTAACTCCTGGGGTTTGCATCACCCCGCAAATCGTTGAATTCGCATTTGGTGTGTGCGGCCCATTATACTACCTTTCTCATCATTTACGAACCTTTTAAGAACTATATTTTTTACAGGGGACATTTCACAAGACTTTTTAAAGATGTCAAATAAATCTTTGGTGTCTCCAGAGTACATATGTGAAGTTTTAGCTCAAAATATCATATAGATAATTTACTATAACATGTTACAATTGCCACTTTGTAGGTGTGAGCAAAAATGTGCTGTTTTTGGGTGTGTCCTAGGCTGAAATCGATTCTGAATCGCAAGGCTCCGATTCTGTGTTTCATGCATAGCTTGTGCGTGTACTACGGCATTTGGTCAGTAGGAAGTCCTTATTAATCTAAAATCTGAGTCGTTTATAACGTGCATTTTAAAAAAAAACACTCGTTAAACAAAATGTATCATATTATCATGAAAAATACCTGAAACAATTTGAAGAACAGCGACAGAAATATTCTTATAGACATTTCCTGGAATAGCGTTTGTAATGCTACTTCTTCTGTGGCACAAAGGGTGTTTCTGCACGAGAGCGCCCCCTGGCTTTGGGATGTCGGGATTTCACGGTAATACATTAAAATTTATTCATTGAGAAAACGCGCATTTGTACGATTAATCGTTACAGCCCTAGTGTGTCCTTTTAAATGTAAATGAGCTGGTCTCTGCACTAAATGGCAACTCCGTGGTTGGACAGTGCATATTAAGAGGTGGTATTATCCCCTTCTGACATCACAAGGGGAACCAAATTTCAATGAGCTATTTTTACACTTGCTTGCAGAGAATGGTTTACCAAAACTAAGTCACTGGGTTGATCTTTATCACGTTTACTAGGTTGATTAAAGCACTGGGGACCCAATTATAGCACTTAAACATGAATAAAGTCAGATTTCTTGATATGTCCCCTTTAAGAGGAACACAGCACCCACATTGTTGAAAACAGTTGGATTCTGAGAAAAGAAGCTTACTCTGGTTTTAAATGATTAAAGATTTTATTAATAATTATTTCATGAGATTAAAAAGTTAATGAAATGCTTGGAGCGGCGATTAATAAGAAAGCAGTGGAAAGTTTTTTCAAATGCTCATATGCTCCTTCTCACTTAATCCTCCTAGTTGTAAAAATGCAGCAGGTTTTTTGTAGCAGGCCTTTGCTTTAAGAGATATGAGGAAATAAAGATATTTTCTCAAGTCTTTAAAAGAGCCAGTCTATCACAAAACGACTGATACAGTTTGGTATTAGCAGCTTTACTGTATTTGAATAAGTCAGCCATTAATGAGAAACTGAATAGTCTCATTGATTGTAAACAATGTGAAAATTTTGCCGCTTATTCACACACACAAACACACATACAAAATGAGCAAACAAATAAAGCTTCATTATAGTTCTTCATTCTGAATAATAACATTCAAATGCCTTTTTACTTCTTTAACTCTGCATTACTGTAAGTAAGACTGGTGTTGTTAACCCTTGGTTTTAAGGCCCTTCTTGGTGCTCTATCTATCTGGATAAAGTATGCAATGTAAAATAATGTATCACTACAATGTAACATCAAATTTCAATCAGACAACCGATCATAATCTCCTTCATTGCCAACAGGTCAGAACAAAACACATCAGCATACTATCAAAAGAAAGACTTTTGCACCTTTTCAAGAACTTATTCACTTATCCTGCTCCTTTGGTCCCATAATGATCCCCCTTAAATGAAAGGATAACTTGCTGATTCCCCTTCAAACCATAAAAGCCATACAAGTATCTGGATATGAAAAACAATATAAGAACAAACACCCAACATTTCTCAACTGAGCTCTTTTGGATATAAGACGATGATGTGAATGTGGCAAAAAACACACATAACTCATCAACTCATTGCTGTCTAATTTATAAAATACTTGTTATTGACCTTCTTGAAGATCTTTGTTCCTAATAGATTCCAAGGGAAAATCATCCCACACTTAAGACTTATTCGCATGTCATGCGATCAACGGCATAGACCGGCTGCAGGATATCAAAGGACTCTCTTGTTTGGTGGCAGGGTCACATCCTACTGCAGCATAAACAGCAGAGACAATACTTTATTGTAACCATTTATTTCCATAAAAATGGTTTAGATAACAGTCGTTTAAGTTGTCACCGCTGCCACCCGAACTGGTGTAGTTTCAACCCAATGACCAGCCTAAACTATAGCAAAGACTTCATCATTTAGCCTTTCGGTAAGAAGGGGCGATAATTCATTCCCCTGTAGCCTGATCATATTGAGCATTGGAGGATAGATTGAGCAGAAGCACAGTGAGTTTAAAAGACAAAGTACATCGCAACACAAAAAAATTAAAGTTGCAACACTGGAAGTCGGCCAGCTTTACTTCTTCTTGTCATCATGGGTGATGGGAATGGTGCGCTCGGGGGCATCTGACTGCTTGCGTGGTGCCGTCACGGTCAGGACACCATCGGAAGACAAAGAGGAAGTGACAGAGGTTGGATCCACACCAGCAGGAAAACGGTATTTTCTTAGAAACTCCCGTGAGACAAAACCATGATCGTCCTATAGGAAAGAAACAGCATCTATTATTGTAAGCTACACTTGTAACCCCAAGTTAAAAAAGGTACTTATATGTACCATTTATGATACCAATATGTGCCTGTGAGGTACAAATATGAACTCTTTAGGTGCAAAGGTGTACTTTTTGATATACTACCCCAATTGTTTACAAATTTCTGACAGTGTTTGAGCAGATGATAATCCATGCATCAATCGCTCAATGTTTACTTGGAACACATCAAGGCCAGTTTGTGTACCACGTTTGTTATCTTAGTGATGACAAATTTGAAACAATAAAGAAACAAAGGATATGTGTGTAGTTTGGTTAGGCATTGGGTTACAGAATATATTACCTGACGATCCTCATGTTTCGCACGAATTTCAATGAAATCGCCATTGATTTTCACTGACAGTTCCTCTGGTGTGAAATGTTTGACATCCAGATTTATCAAGAAGCGGTCCTTTTCCATTTTCATCTAAACAATTGAAAATATAAAGGTATTATGTTGAGTCTTCACATTAAATGTTCGAAAATACAAACAAATACATTATATATGCATGTATATCTATTGTATAGTAAACATTTTACACACCCTTACAAAAATTAACCATGTTTTTTTTCTGGCAAAAATGTAGTAACCATGCTTTTTTGGTATATTAAAGGCGAGGTGCATGATTTCTGAAAGCCAATGTTGATATTTAAAATCACATAAACAATCACGCTCCCACCCCAATAGAATCTCCAGACCTTCTTTTCATAGACCCGCCCCATACATACGCAACCCAGGCAACGATGTTGGTTAGTAGACACACCCCTTACTGCTGATTGGCTACAAGTGTGTTTTGGTAGTCGACCCGACTCGCTTTTCCAAATCATGCACCCCGCCTTTAATTACTAATAGCAAAACCATGGTTTTACTACAGTAACCGTAGTTTTTTGGTTTTAACTGTAGTAAAATCATGGTTAATTTACGTAATGGCACGACGCTCAGTGTAGTTTTTGATACACTTTAACTATGATTTGAAATAAGTTTTTCTACTTGCTTGTTATTAGAATAAAAATTCCTATAAAAATACTTTTTATTGTTATTAAATCTTTGCGGAGTTTACCAGTAGTTACGTTTGTTCCACAAAAGCCATGTGATTATGTTGTTACTGCTAAAACTGTCTATATCTGAAAACGTCTTAAAAACAACTTTCTCCAACTCAACTTTGACTTTTAACTTTTGAGATGCTGTGCGCTGCGTTGCCAAATCCTCTGATTTTTGGAGGAATTCAGATTTGGGGTATTTTTAAAGTTAATTTTTTTCTGGGGGTTAAAAATGAAAGAATTTCGTTGAATAGTTATTGGTATTTGGGCTATGAATAGTCATTGGGATGCTTTTGGGCTAGTTTTGAATGTCCATTGGGATGGTTTTAATATGCAAATTTGGCAATCCTGGCTGTGCGCTTGCGCAGACGATTCGGATTATATAGAAGTACATGTCGTAACCTGCAATCGGACTAAATTCAGTTGGATTGACACATTTTTTGCATGTAAACATAGCCAATGTGAGCTCTTAAAGCAGACTGATCTCACGGAAAGTCGTGTTATATTCAAGCAAAATTTTATTAATTTATTTGTGTCCATGGCACGATATTCTGCTTTTTTCGTGCCTTGAGAGCACAAATGTCTTTTCGTGACACTTGCACAAATTTCTATAAATAGTTTCTCGTGTTCATGGCACGACTTTCTTTTTCGTTTAATTTTATGTATTGTTTTCTCAAAGTTTTTTCCTATTTTCTTACCATTGTCGCTTGGGGTTAGAATCACTTTCTGTTACATTTTTAGACATCCTAACCCAAACCCCAACTCCAGGCAAGAATAGTTTTAAAAGCGGAAGAAAAACATGTAGAAACCAATACATAAAAGTACATCCAAACCCCAAGTCTAACCCCAAGCAACAATGAATTAAAATAGGGGAAAAAAAAAGAGTACAATACATAAAATGACATGAAAAGAAAGTCGTGCCACGGACACGAAAACCAATTTATGGAAATTCGTGCTGGGCGACACGAAAAAGACATTTGTGCTCGATACACGAAAAAAAGCTGAATTGCTTGCCATGGACACAAATAAATTAATACAATTTTGCGTG
This sequence comes from Misgurnus mizolepis, assembly GCA_025389145.1. Classification (NCBI taxonomy): domain Eukaryota; kingdom Metazoa; phylum Chordata; class Actinopteri; order Cypriniformes; family Cobitidae; genus Misgurnus; species Misgurnus mizolepis. Next base: position 3,230,360 of record JAIFKI010000003.1, read on the forward strand.
ACTATACTACCGAACCCCTAAGGTGACATTGGAGTAAAAAAATCGAAAGTTTAGTTTCATGTGCTCACGTGAAACTTTCCTGTGCTCACGCAAAACCTTCATGTGCAGAATTTTTTTAACGTTTATTTTTGCGTGCTCACGTGAAACTTTCTCGCGCGCACATGAAACTACTGCGTGCGCACGTGAAAGCGAAAGTTTCACGTGAGCATGCGAAACTAAACGTGGTAGTTTCACGTGTGCATGCGATAGTTTCATGTGTGCACGCGAAACTAAACTTTATGCGAACTTTTTTAAACTAAACTAAATTTTTGCTCCATGTCCCCTTAGGGGCTGCGTACTACACCACAACTTTCCGTAAGATCATGTTGTCTTAAAGAAACTGGATCTAGTCTACACTACGTTTACATTTATTGCTCAATCGTATTGAAAAGCAATCATTTAAATACTTTTATCAATACAATTGAGGTTGATCGGATGCTAATTTCGATCATATTGAAAGGGGTTGTGTTGTCCGATCTGTGATCCGATAATCAGGAAAAAAGTATGCATGTAAACGTGTGAATTGTCAAAAATAATGATAAAAAGCTGTCCTTTAAAAAAAAGTCCTAATATGTACCAACTTGGTATACAGACATGTACTTTTGAAGTACCAATATCTAGATTTGACATAATAATATGTACTCTTTGGGTAAATTTTTGAAAGGGTACCACCCCAATGATGCTGCAGCTTTTGTACCAGAAATCAAACCTATATCGTCATGGAAGAAATGCTATGAAAGTTTATCCAACAGGATCATTGTTTATAATAAACCAGACACTACAGCTATTGCGTATGTAAAAGACCCAGATGTGGACAGAGAGCATTCAATGAAGCACCATAATATCATAAAATAACAGAATACAGATGTTCCACAAACATCACTTTGCAGGGAAATACAAAACTATAAAATTAACTTTGTCAGTACATGAGAGCTCACCTCAGACAGTCCGCTTTCCATCCAGCTTGGCCAGCGAAGAAAAGAAGAAGGCCGATGGTAGTACAGCGAGGGAATCATGTCACTCTCAGAGATGTGTTCCCCAAAGTGCTGGTCAAAGATCCGACTTGGAAAGAAGGAGGGCCAGAAGGAGCGGCGAAACCAGGGATGCTGGATGGCGATGTCCATTTCGTCTCTGGGTCTCCTACAGCACTGTCCCGTCTCTAAAATCTTGCTGCCTGTTTTCCCTGCGCACTTAAATACACCAACAGCCTCTGTCAGACCAGCCAGCTGTGGATCTTTCTGGAATAATGATGTAAACTGTTTGCTTGCCTCTTTTTCACTTCGTCCCTCCCACTGTCATCCACTTGCTACCCTGCGTCCACTATCACTCTCTGTATTTATCTAGAAGCCGGATACCAGCGGGATTACATGGCAAGCCCCCAATAGTGCTGATGGTCTCATGTGTGCATAGAACTGGAAACGTTTGTCTGGCCTGGTAAATGAGGTGTGCCAACATGAAGTAAAGACCATTGGCATTTTGGTGCACCCAAATTGTTCATTTGATGCCAGGAAAGATTAGGATGTCCATGCCCTGATGCGTCAGTGCATATTTAGGTTCTGAACCCCTTTAGAGGTTTTGTCTTCACAGAAGCCCATGAATGCAGCTACAATAACTGTGCCGGGTTAAGCACCATACAAGGTCAATCCCCATGAACAACCTCCGGACTTACACAGACTGGCACACTGACTGGACATTTTGGTGAGGTAAGCAGTCTTTTTTCCTGTGTTGTCGGTGAATGGATGGAGAATGATGGTGGTTTTATGATCATCTGCATAAATATGATTTTAAAAAAAAGGAAATGCTTAAGACACATTAAGTTCCCATTGACATACTTAAAATATTGAAAGAAATTATGTAAAATCAAATGAAGTTAAACAATTTCAACTTGTTTTTGAAGTTATGTCAACTTATCACAAGTCAAAACTTAAAATAGTAGGTTGAATTGATTTACAAAACCAAGTTGTTTTAACTTAATGATAATTGTGTATATTATACTGAGACAGATAAATTATTTGATTTTTAAGAATTTGGTTCCGAGACGCGATAAACCCCATTTTCAAAACAAATCAGTTACCGCCAAAATCAGTATTAAAAAGTAAAGTCTTAATTTTACGCAAAATCTGATGTCCACCATGTTATTCTGTCATCTTTTCTCCCTTTTTTCCAAACCGTGACAAACGCCAGTCCTCCTTCTCTGCGGAATGCAGTAAATCCACTTAACCAATAACGGCGCAGCATTCCACGCATTGTAAACAACAATGACGGCGCTTTGAATACACATGGAATCCTAGTTTTCCTCATCTACTTTGTAGTTTGTGATGGTTTTCTGTGACGGGGAAGAAACTTAAACCATCAAAATCAAATAATATTCGTGAGAGGCACTTGGGCGACGGAAAAATGTCGGCTGTTGATTGTTCTCACACGACAGCATCAAGCTTCTGTCATGCAAACACATTGACCCCAGTGGATCTTATGAAAAACTTTACATTATTTTACTTGAAGTCAACGAAAATCGAGCAGGAGCAAAACTTTTTACAGCTGATCTCTGTCAAAAAAGTTCAGCGACAACGTCTCAAGGATAACATAAGGACAGTGTTCTTAATACGACAAAGTAAGTGTTTTGAAGAATGTTTAGCAGTGTCTACCACTAGTCAACTAAATGAATATAAAATGGCAAAGATAAATGCACATTTATATATTGATTCAATAGATTTATGGCATTTTGAAAAAAAACTTGTCAATATGTTTTTTGTTATTTAAAGAGCGCATTAGTAAAATGACAACGAGGGTTTGCTTATCACATAAGCGAATGCGCAGCAGCATAAAAACGCTTTTAAATATGAAAGATTAAAGGATTGAATGTAAAAGATTATTATTGAGTCTCTTGGACATAAATGAGGAGTAATTATGAGACGTTAAAAAGCACAAAGAGCTGCTTCACCTGCAGCCTGGTAAGTAAATAAATGCTTTGCTTTAAACAAATGCATCTGTTTTTAAATGTTTTTTTTTTTAATGCTACCTCACGGATTTATTGTATATGATGACTCTGTACCTGTGGATATGGTGAGATGAGAAACATTAAGTAATGCTTTAAAAAAAAACTGATTTCGCTGTCCAAGTGCTGAAACGTGCGGAGAGCCGCTTGTAAATTCTTTATCCCCGGTTTGTTACAAATAAAGTATTTTTAGAGTACAAACCTTTTCTTACATACTTGTAAATTATTTTTGACGATATTGGATAGCTTGATACATTTTTTACTTCCATGACTAAAAGAAAATGGGTTTTAAAGGTTTTAATAAAAAAAGAACAATTTCAATACAAGTGAAAAACAACACAATTATTTAACATTAATTTTAAACTTGGGATCTTCTTTCTCTGCTTAGTTTTTCAGTTTACAAAGTCCGTCATCTAAATAGGGATTAGACATAGCGCCAGCGCAATGCCTTTTAAAGGGGATGAGAGCTATGACTCTCATTGGTTTATTGCTCGTTACGCCCAAAATACTCCCATTACTCATTAAAAAAACAGGACCAACCCTTTTCGACCATGCGCTCAGCGCACAAACCATTTTCCTGTCGTGAAATTAGCAAAAGTGGATTCGGACACGCCCATTTAGACGTTGTGCTGTGCGCTTTAGACAATGCACTTAGATCGTTAAAATAGGGCCCAATGTTACCAAAATTAGTCAAAATGGATTTATTTCATTTTGGAAACAAACTTTTCATTTGTTCTTTTTTTTCTTAGTTTGTGCACTGTAAAAGTTAGGTCAACCTAGAAATTTACTTCAATTGGTAGCACCTACAAAATTAAGTTGTTTAAGTTGTTTAACTTATATGTTTAAGTGAAACACAATTAAACTGAAAAAAATTAAGTTGAAGAAACTTACATTTTTGAGGTTTTACCAATTGAAGTATTTTGTAAGTAGATCCAACTTTTCACTTTTTACAAATAATTACGCAAATCAAATGTATTTAAAATAAAATAAAAGCTTTCCACAATTTTAAAAAAGCATATAAGGTTACCTGGCTGCCTTAAATTTGTGTCAACTAATATTTTTTATATGTATTAACACAAAATGTTGAGGCAGTCAGGTAACTTACTTTCACCCAAAATTTTGTCATTGTTTACTCATACCCAAGTTGTTCTAAACCTGTATAAATCTATTTTATAAGTCTATGTTATATACCAATCTAATTTATTTCTAAATCTAAAGGATAAATCTACTATTTCAAAATCTATTTGGGGCTATGCAACACCAAACAGTTCTCTATAAGCTATTTGTAGCATCATGGTCTATCTGTCTGCAGCTCAAGTGCGCAATCTCTCTTCCCTTCCCCTGGCGCCCTTCAATTTCCCTTTATATCCGTTCTGCGTCTCTCACACGATTTGCTGTGTAATTGAAATCTGTCAATATAGACAGCTCTCTAATCTCTAGTTATATTGGCAACCTCCTACAGAAGTCAAAATGGCGGATCGCACTATTCCTCATGCTTACCCAATGAGTACGGATTATGAGATGTGTAGCCCCCCTCGAATCTATGACCAGAACTTTGCAGAGGGTAAGTGAAACTCTTAAAAGTCTGACCTGCCTTTTGAATAAAGTCTAAATAGATGTGAACGTTTAGACTTTGTATTGTTGTACATCTGTGGTTTATTTATTCCCATGTGCTTTGGGTGTCTCAACTGATAAAATGTACTTTACATAAACAGTTAGTTGCTTGATGTTTGGATAAAAAAATTTTAACATTTCAAAATTAAAAAAGGAAAATCATTTTTAATCAATTTTAAGCCAATAATTGTAGATCAAATGTAGCACCTATATTATAATTAATGTTTATATATTGACACCCACAATTGAAGCATTTACTTTTTGAATAAAATGCGATGCCCAAGCAGCGACTTATATTTAGAAACCCACACATGACATAAAGTCAAATGGACAAAAATAACCCTGCTTTATCACTGATTACGAATTGACCTCCATATCAACGAATCACGAGCTGAGTTCAAAGTCAAAGACACGCCCACATCTATTTATAGCAGAAATGTATGAGGATGTCACACAACACAGGCACAAATAGAAACCAAAGTGAAATCTGAATCCTATAAAGTTGGCATCACCAATATAAACAGACCTGAGACACATGTCGTCCAGACAGCAGAGTTTTTATTTTAGCTTTTGTTACGGTACATACACAGTACAGTAGGTGCTTTAATATTTACATATTCGTTTACCCTTTCATTCAGCACTGACTCCCAAGGACCTTCTGGCCCCTGTCCTGTATCATGGATACTACATCCGTCCCCGCATCAACAAACAGCTCGAAAGAGGTTTCTCCCAGGTTGAAAGTGAAGACGACTGGTATCGAGTACTGCTGGATGTATGCCAGTTCACGCCGGATGAGATAAGTGTGCGAACAGTGGACAACTTGTTAGAAGTGACTGGGCGACACGCTCAGAGAATGGACGGGCACGGCTTCGTGAGCCGAGAGTTTACCCGCACTTACATCTTACCAATGGGTGTAGATCCTATGCTGGTGCAGGTGTCTCTCTCTCACGACGGGATACTCTGTATCCAGGCACCGCGGAAAGTAGAGGACCTGGAGCCCAAGATCAACAAGCTCAAGATTAAAGTGGACAAGAAGGAAAGCAAGAGCTCCTAAAGTGGACTTAGATATGTTTGTCTTTTCAATTATGGCTGAGGTGTATGTATGTATGTCATCATTCATTTCATAAAGTGTATTTGGTCTTCAAAAGTATTGGTATTTGGTCTTTTTGCCATATATTAGACCTATGTAACTTACAATGTTGTATAACCATGTACATAAGCTCCTATGAATCGGTGCTAAAGTTTTTGTTACATATTAATTCAATGCAAATTTCTAAAGCACTTTTTACAATTTTGCATTGTATCAGATTTACAGAGTAGCAGTGGCAGTCGGTGACTTCTTTATTCGAGGGCGCTCGATGCGAAGTTCGTCACAACATGTATGTAGCCCATCATGTGTTGTTCGTAATTTCATAAACGATGAAATTGATGCGTGTGCAGCAGGCACTTTTTTGACAAAACACATGATGCACATATATTTTAAGCATTTCTATTCACATTGCATAGGAAGAAAAACTTGTGAACATAACAGGTTTGAAAAGATTAAAATTAAATATATTTTTAACTGCAAAAATGTACTTATCATTTTATATTTTATACACACTTAACCATTATACTTTATACATTTTATACAAACTTTTAAATTTTGGTCAGGAAAATATATTTTTTGCTATATGGGAAATGTTTTGTTGCCCCTGAAATACATTTTGAAAAATATATGTTAAAAGATTAGTCAATTTTCTTAAAAAAAATCCAGATAATTTATGCACCACCATGCCATCCAAAATGTTGATGTCTTTCATTGTTCAGTCGAGAAGAAATTATATTTTGTGAGGAAAATATTCCAGGATTTTTTTCATTTTAATGGACTTTAATGGACCCCAACACTTAACAGTTTTAATGCAGTTTAAAATACAGTTTCAAAGGACTCTATACGATCCCAAACGAGGCATAATGGTCTTATCTAGAGAAACGTTTGTCATTTTTGGCAAGAAAAATTAAAAATATGCACTTTTAAACTATAACTTCTCGTCTTCCTCCGGTCGACCTCACACAATACATCATCATGTCAAGAGGTCATGGATGATGTATGCAAAACTCCGAAAGAGGTGCGTTCTGACGTTGTTGTATGTCAAATTAATGTCTTTGTGTCAGTTTATTGTTTAAAATGGTCCACAAATGTGCGTTTCATATATGTTACACATGACCTTTCCACGTCATTAAACAATTACGTGAGGTCGCGCTGGCATGTCACAGGACCGGAAGAAGAGGAGAAGTTATAGTTTAAAAGTGCATATATATATATATTTTTTTTTGCCAAAAATGACAATCGTTTAGCTAGATAAGACCCTTATGCCTCGTTTGGGATCATTTAGAGTCCTTTGAAACAAAAATTTTAAACTGCATTACAACTTTTAAGTGTTGGGGTCCATTAAAGTCCATTAAGATGAGAAAAATCCTAAAATGTTTTCCTCAAAAAACATAATTTCTTCTCGATTGAACAAAGAAAGACATCAATATTTTGGATGACATGGTAATGAGTAAATTATCTGATTTTTTAAAAGAAAATTGACTAATCCTTTAATATAATATATTAAAGGATTAGTCCATTTTCTTTAAAAAAAATCATATTATTCATATTATGAAGGTTAATACTAAATATATTTTCAAAAATATATTTAATTAAGCTTTACTTTTTTAAATGTACTTAAATGTATTTTGGACATATTTTGCCTTATTCCAATCAAAACTTTTTTAACTGCATTTTTGTCTCATGATTTTCACGTTAAGAAATAAATTTGCACTTTAAAAAAATAGATTCAACAACCATAGCACTATTTACCTAAACCAGTGAAGTCAAAAATGTGTGCAAAAACAGCTGACCATTTGCAGGAAGTTGTAAAACAAGTTCATGTTATAAATGTCAACTTTCCAAGCCAACAAAAAACCTTTTCTCTTTGCAAACAGGTGCAACTGGATCTCATTATACTACATATATACTTTCTCTCTGGTTATGAATGAATGACCACCTGACTGCAAAGACTAACATTAGCGATAGGACAGATATACTGTAGTTAAACATTCACAACATCAAGGGCAGTCTCAGCGGTAGGGGTGTTGCTGAGCGAGGTACAAAGGTATATAGCTTTCTGCTGGATTCCAGTTACAGAGAAACAAGGAAGCAGAATATGGGCAAATGTTCAACAGCAGACTAACTGTGCGTTGAAAACAAGGACTGTCATGGGAAACAATGCAACAAAAACATTAGACAAGTAAGTATCCTACATCTTATAATTTGTTTATTTAAGCTGAATGTAATAAATAGGACACAGTATAAAGTGTTTAGCAATTGCAATGCAATAGGATAATACAATAGGTATCTGTTTGATGGGTAGGGAATCACTTTTAACAAGGTTTGTTTGTGTTGTTAAATAGATAATAGTTTGTCGCACGTTGAACATATTTAACATGCTAATCTTTTAAGAAATGTTGGTCGTCGATCTCTTAATTAATTCCCTTCTTTATACATTTAATATAAGTTATAAAAAAAAGCTGTTAAAATGAGATTTGAGACTAAAATAGCCACAAAAAATCTAATATTGATGGTTGCAGTGTTAAGAAAAGAGAAAATAAGCATTACTGGAACAAACAAGGAAGTTAAAAATTTAACATCATCTAAGTCTATTAATGATCAACTTGAAATTTAGGGAAATTCACTTCAGAACAAATAAGCCAAACATTACTCAGTTCTTCATTTGCTTAAACGTTCAGAAAGTCTTTTCAGATTTTGGAAAATGTGCCTTTTCATATTATGCTCCCTGGGTTTGGATTCATAGAGTCATTGCCATCTTTGGGTACTTTTAAATGTTTTTTACAATATGTTTTAAAGAAACATTGTATGTGTTTCGCTTGGTCTTTTATTTAAATGTTTTGTGTTGTTTTGTGTTGACCAGGTCTTCCTGGAAGAAGAGACTGTAGGGATAAAGGATTAATCATTTCTTTCTTGCTTTGCTTTTAATAGATGGGGAATAAATCCAGGAAAACTTTCACACAAGCGAACAAAAAGAAAAGGTAACAAAACCAAAAAACAAGTAATTTTTTTTAAATTATCAATACAATTTGTATTACTGTAACTACTATAACAGTACACCATTTTCCCTGTAGGTCCATCTAAGGTTTCCACTCACCAGGTGTGTTGGTTTAACTGCTCTATGGAAATATTATAAAAAATAAATCAACTTTATGTTTTTGTAACAAGGACTTTTTTTCATAACAGGCTCCTGACCAACCTCAATTATTTGACCCGGTGACAGGTTATCCACTGTATGCCCGAGTCAATAAAGTACGAAAGCAAATTGATGATGGTGATGATGGTTTACACTACGCAGACGTTCAAGTCCTACAGTCCAATAGTTCAGCCAATGAAGGAAATAAGACTTTCAACAATCACAGCACCACAGAATATGCGACAATAGACTTTAAAACACCTGTGAATACACAAACACCTGTGAATACACAAACACCAGCTGAACCCGCAGATCTGTTTATTCCTCCCGGAGATCTAAAGAGGCCAAAGATGAGGTCCTTTCACAAGTAGAAGGATCACTTACAGTTGTGTTAAAAGTAATAACACTTTTTGATAATGGTCTTTATAATGAACTATTACGTTAGTTGCTGTCTACTTATTTGTATATATTTATATTTTTATGCTGTGTCACATGTGTGCCCTTGAGAAAGGCACTGTCTGCAAGTGTGCAATTCATATTTTGTATAAATAACCTTGCATATAAAGTAACAGTCATTTGAAAACATTATTTTTATTTTAAATATTATTGGTATTTAACAATTTAGATTTTATGTTTATGGTTTGCTTGTATTTACAACAAAATTATTATGTAATAGACATTTAATGCCAGTTGTTTGTGGTGCCTGCCTGGTTTTGATCTAGCCAGACTTGTACTTTTCAATTCTTTCCACACAAGGATTTGAAAGGATCCCCTGATTTACATGGTGACACTTCAAAAAATTCTGTCCATCCAAAAGAAACAACTGACCTATAGGTCATTCTTTTTATCTTCTGCTAAGTCCAACAAATAAAATACTTATCAAATATAAGATTAAAGTCAATACATTTAACGAGAGCCTAAAAATATGAAATTAATGAAAAATGTCCTAAAGATCAAGTTCAACTTTTCTGGCTTCATCATAAAAACTACTTTTAAAAATGTCATGAAAGGAAGACAAAAAAGATGTGTTGAAGAATGTTTAAAATCAAACCAATCATGAGCCCCATTCACTTCCATAGTATTATTTTTCCTGTTGAACTCAATGGGGCCTCTGATCGGTTTGGTTACAAACATTCCTCAAAATATCTTCATCAAACAAAGAAATTCATACAGGATTGTTACAACATGAGAGTGAAATGATAAGAGAATTTTCAATTTTGGGTGAACTATCCCTTTAAAGAAAACAACACTGTTTTTGAATATTTCACTAAGTTGTTACCTCAATTTAGACGATTGAATACAAACCTATCTTTTTTCAATGCGTACACTTTTAATCTTTGTACAGTGCCTTGTGAATATGTTAGGAATGTTCAGACCAGCCGTGGTAGAGGCGTCAAGCACGAGTGATTTCAATGTTAAGTCAATGTAAAGACGCGTTGACGCACATCTGGAGGTCTCGCGGCGCAATGAGGCGTTTAGTGCAGCGCGGTAGATACAAATCCGCCTCATTCGCGCAAATGGTGCAAATTAAGCGTTGCCGCAGGAAACGCGCAAGTTGAAAATGTGAACTTTGGTGGAAATACGCGCTGCGCTAACCAATCAGGAGCTTGCTTGATGTTATTACAGAAAGCGAGCGGAGTCGCAGAAGCCCCTCCCATGACGCGATTTCCCCGTGAATGTCTTGATGACTAGAATTTCACACGCGAATGAAGAGAGTAAACTCAAAATGTTCAAGTGGCAAACTAGACGTGGTAGACGTGAATTTGATGGCTCAAATGTAGCCGGTGCGAACCCACGGTTGGGATCCAAACTAGTTTTATTTTGTGCCACCATACTTACTCGTGTAACTACTAATGTAACTACTTTAAATAAGGAAAACATGGAAGTGTTTGGTGGCTTCTAAATTCATCCCTGTTTGGATCCTAAGGAATGAATGGGGATAGGCTAAATGCTAACACATTCACGAGGCGCTGTACAAAGATGAAGTGCACGCATTGAAAAAAGAGTTATGTATTCATTCATCTAAGTTGAGGTAAGAACATAATAAAATATTGAAAAACGGTGGTGTTTTCCTTTAATGCTTTGGCGATGCTTTTATCAGTGTTTATCGTTGTAACTTGGTATAAGCACTTCTTGTATTATTGCCTCCCTATGACAAATGGCTTGATTGTTTCCTTATCTTTGTAAGTCGCTTTGGATAAAAAAACATCTGCTAAATGCCTAAATCTAAATGCAAATCAGTGGCGGTCGGTGCATCCTCAGAAAAGCAAAATATGTGTTTGGGGTTTAGTGTGTGTGTGGCTCATTAAATATGTGTCTGTTGTGTCCTTGGAGCCACGCATCATGCGTGCATCACGCGTTGAACGGGTTCCTACGGTGGCCTCGGGGTGCAAAAATAAATTACAATGGTAAATTACTTATTTACAAGATTAAAAACAAATTTACAACTTTTTAAACAAATTTATAATTTTTTTAACAAATTTACAAGTTTTTTTTTAACAAATTTACAAGTTTTTTTAACACATTTACAATGAGTGAATAAATGTACAAGTTTTCTAAACAAATTTACAATGATTGAACAAATTTACAAGTTTTTTAAACAAATTTACATGTTTTTTAACATATTTACAATGAGTGAACAAATGTACATGTTTTTTAACAAATTTACAATGAGTGAACAAATTTACACGTTTTTTTTAAAAAATTTACAAGTGTTCAAACAAATTTACAATGAGCGAACAAAATTACAAGTTTTAAAACAAATTTACGTTTATTACGGAAAGGGTAGGTACAATACGCTGACGTCACGCATCTGAGCCTCCGGTGGGAGGAAACCCGGAAGTATCGCCGTGAATCACATGAGAGTTGTGAATGCGATGTTGTGTATTAGGCTGTACATAATATTAACGGAAAGAGAGTGATAATATATAACCTTTCATCGCTTCCGAAGTGACTCAAAGGGATATTGGACCTTATTTTCAGGTAAGTGAAATAGTTTTAGTTAGCTAACGTTAGCTGTCCAAGTTGCACACGTTTTGGATGGCAGTTATCAAAATAATTCACTGACTTTCTCATTAGATTACAGACAACACGAGAGGGTGCTTCAAACTTTTTAATCAGGACTGCATTGTTTGTTCGCTCCCGGGGTTACATAGACTGAAACGAGGAAGTGTGACGAGTTTGTTTACATGGTGCTGTAAACTTCAACCCAGGAGGACACTTCAAAGGAATCAAGGGTGCGTTAACTTGTTCGATGATATAATCTGAATAATCTTTAAAAGATTAGGATTTTATGTAGTGACTAATGAGACGATTTGTTAAAATTACCTATATTTATACTATAAATTATATTTTCATTTAATCATTTAAACCTCTCTGAGTGTGACAGTATTGTAATGTTTTATCATATTACAAAAACTCTAATGTTGCCTAAGCAAACTGTCATTTATGTCAGATAGATAGATAGATAGATAGATAGATAGATAGATAGATAGATAGATAGACTGCCAAGACTGAAATCATGATTATGTTAATTTCCAGTGTCTGTGATATTGAAACACTAAAGGAAGAAGAGGAGGACCACCATTCGTTTCCTGAGCAGAAAAAAAATTAAGCATGTAATTCATTGATGAAAATTAGAACAAATAAATCTCATGACTTCATTGATCTTTCTTTTTTTACATGTAATTTTCTCCTCTTTCTCAATACACAGATCTAACAGTGGTTCTGGGGCATTGCAAGACTATGGTTACCTGGAAACATCTCCTATTATGGAAGATTATCGCAACATTTGTGTCTTGGATCATTTTTTCTTGTTTCTCTGCCACAGATTTAGCTGTAAGGTTTAAAGGTCCCGTTTATCCTGATCCCATTTTTTAAACTTTAGTTGGTGTGTAATGTTGCTGTTAGAGCATAAATAATATCTGTAAAATTATAAAGCTCAAAATTCTATACCAAGCGATATATTTTCTTTAATAGAATTTCCCTTTCAAAGCCTATAGCAAACGGCCAGTTTGGACTACAGCCCTCTACTTCTCGATTGAATGACATCCAAAGAAGAGTTTTTTACTAACCTCTGCCCACTGGAATATGTCAGTCGCCAGCTAAACTCAAGTGGCTCTACTAAGCTGCTGTTGAATCACAGCACACTAAACAAACTACATAATCAGAACTCGATAGGTATTTCTGAAGGAGGGACTTTATAGAACAAGGAAGACATCAGCTCGTTTTTAGTAAAGTAAAAACAGCGCTAGAGAGTATGTGAAAAATATTGTCTTTTTTTACACACAAAACATGAACACACGCTATATTGCACACCATAAACACAATCATAGTTTGTGTTAAATACTCTCATTCTCACGGCACCCATTCACTGCAGAGGATCCCATTGTAAGCAATGTAATGCTTAATTTCTCCAAATCTGTTCCAGTGAAAAAACAAACCATCTATATCTTGGGTGAAAAATTACTTTAATCCCAAAAACAAACGTTTTTCATTAAAATGTTTTTACTTTGCTTTATTGTTACAATTTGTACAGTAGATAGAAAATATACATTGGAACAAATGTATATACAGTGGTGTGAAAAGGTGTTAGCCCCCATCCAGATTTCCCATGTTATTATTGCATATTTGTCACACTTTAATGTTTCAGATCATCAAACAAATTCAAATATTAGTCAAAAAATAAAACCCAAGTGAACACAACATGCATTTTTTAAATGAAGGTTTTTATTATTAAGGGAAAAAATCAAAACTACATGGCCCTGTGTAAAAAAGTGTGTTAGTACCCACTGGCTTTTAATGTAAATATGTTTGGTTCTAAAAATGTACATATATATTTTTTCATACTTGAGACAATATACATTGAAGTTCATTTATAAATAAAACTATATTTTGAACAATGAGTGAAATTAAGTTTCTTTAATGTAGAAATGAGTTGTTCTAAAACTGTACAGTTATTTACTTAACACGTATCTAATGTGTGCATTGCATGTCTGTTAGAAGTGTGTGTGCTATTCCTGGGTTTATAAGCATGTGTTAAGCAGCCAGTAGTTAAAAAACGAGTCCAACTTAATTTTTACTGACTTCCATTTCTCTAAATATACTATTTGGAGGGTTTAGCCTCCGCCCACATCTCCATCAAAGTAAATGCGTTCCAGGTGGATTCGGAAGTCAGTTCTGGTTTTGACAAAAAAAATCACACCATGTTATCCCTGTGATTCCTCTGATAGTGTCCTCCTGGGTTGGAGTTTACAGCACCATGTAAACAAACTCGTCACGCTTCCCCGTTTCAGTCTATGTAACCCCGGGAGCGAACGAACAATGCAGTCCAAAAAGTTTGAAGCACCCTCTCGTGTTGTCTGTAATCTAATGTGAAAGTCAGTGAATTATTTTGATAACTGCCATCCAAAACGTGTGCAACTTGGAAAGCTAGCGTTAGCTAACTAAAACTATTTCACTTACCTGAAAATAAGGTCCAATATCCCTTTGAGTCACTTCGGAAGCGATGAAAGGTTATATATTATCACTCTCTTTCCGTTAATATTATGTACAGCCTAATACACAACATCGCATTCACAACTCTCATGTGATTCACGGCGATACTTCAGGGTTTCCTCCCACCGGAGGCTCAGATGCGTGACGTCAGCGTATTGTACCTACCCTTTCCGTAATAAACGTAAATTTGTTTTAAAACTTGTAATTTTGTTCGCTCATTGTAAATTTGTTTGAACACTTGTAAATTTTTAAAAAAACGTGTAAATTTGTTCACTCATTGTAAATTTGTTAAAAAACATGTACATTTGTTCACTCATTGTAAATATGTTAAAAAACATGTAAATTTGTTTAAAAAACTTGTAAATTTGTTCAATCATTGTAAATTTGTTTAGAAAACTTGTACATTTATTCACTCATTGTAAATGTGTTAAAAAAACTTGTAAATTTGTTAAAAAAAACTTGTAAATTTGTTAAAAAAACTTGTAAATTTGTTTTTAATATTGTAAATAAGTAATTTACCATTGTAATTTATTTTTGCCTTTCCAGGCCACGGTAGGTTCCTGATAAAAGAGACGCTCGCAAAACACAAAACTCTGATTACAAATGAGATTAACGAGTATCTAAGCGTCTCTTTTATCATAAACCCTTATGAAGCGTCTGTATCAGGTATGTGTTTTGACATGACACGCGATCACATAGCTTCACATGATGCACGGAACACATATTTTGACATGACGATCCACACACATGACAATGTTTTGACAAGTTTCGCATTCGTGCCTCTTTGGAAAACTCACTAGCCGCCACTGGCTTTTGTAAGCAACTTTATCCAATCGAGCAGCATTGTGTTTACATACCCTACTGCCATTACAAAAAAATACAATATTTTGGGGAGAAGAATTACATTCTTGCTTTCTGTACACCCAGCTGTTTTTTCTGAATAGTTATTTTATTGTTTAAATTGTTGTGAGCTGTGTACACACTCTGAATGCTATACCATAATAATAAAAATCACCCAGCTGTTCTTAGGTGCCTGCGCATGCGCTGTCATAAGAAACGACTCGAGGGGAACAGAAATTCCAGAAGGGAACGGAATTGGCTGCCTAACCGGAAGTCGTGCTACATGTGTAGTTGTCGTCACTTCTCGTCGTTCGCAAAATATTGTGGGGATAGGGAGGTTGTGCGCTGTATGTCTTAAATGTTTAAATTGAGCTAACGTAAAAAATAAGGTTTATTTGAGTACGGTTTTGCCAAGCAAATCGGTCCGTCTGTGTGAGCATGAGTCCAGAGATTTCCCGGAAATCACTTTGCGGGTTTAAAGGAATCACATCCGAGTTGTAACTCTGGAGGATGCCACTGCAAGTATTAGTGATATAACATCGCGCTGTCATCACCGGAGATAACCTTTTTATTAGGGACAGTTCGAGGAAGCAATCATCAAGGTACTGCTTTAAACATTTTTTAATGCTTTTAATTTATTTACAGTCGGGTTGGGCCCTGCTTTACGTATTAGGGAAGAAGTTATCTTTAAAAGTATTCATATTTTTTTAATTGTCTAAATATTATATAGTACGAAGAATAGATCGCGCGAAATATATTTGTTGGACAAAATAAGTTCAGTTGCTTTCATTTCTTCATTCAATCGCAGTTTGGCCAGATACGTTATTAACGTAATGCTCTGCGCACGTTGTCAGGTGTTTAATGCATTTACGCATTTGGATAAATAGATTACGAGTGCGTGCGTTCCCTATGAATTGAACCTATTTGACCTTTGCTTTGTAAATACAATGCGCTTTCAACTGAGGTACAAGAACACTATTATGTGAATAATGTGTACAATTCGGTTGTTTAGTTTGTACCGACAATACATTTTGCATACATTTATTTGCAATACATTTATTCTCTATTTAATGATCACAGGAGCACCCATATTACTGTCTAATATCTAAGTATTAGACTTGGGTATGTAAATACCGTAAAATTAATAATTTATACTTTGTAATAATGTATGATACTTTCACTTTATCCTAATAGAAGTAATTTTTCCTAAATGTTATACACAGAAGAGGTATTGTAAGCTGACTTTAACACATTTGATCTGTCTCTTTTCCCCTGTTTGTAAGGTCCCTTAAATGATGTTATCCAATCCTCCAGCTGACCAGAAAGGGACGGAGCAGTTGCCTGCGTCTGCTGCTGGTCCATGTCGACGTTCTTCTCCGTTCTCACTTTATCAGGAGCAGCTGGCCATGGGATGCAGAGAAACCAGCAGGGAGATTGAATCTGATGACAATGAGCCCTCCACTGTCTTTGAGAAAGGTACAAGAGAAGTTCATTCAAAGTGAGACCTCAGAAATGAATCAAAAGCTTGTACATTTAGGGTGTTTTTAGACCTGAGCCTTTGTTTTGGAACCTGGTGTGTTTTCTCCCTTGGTTCGGTTCATTTAGGCATATTTGAACACGGGATTCGCACCAAAATAACCACTCCGATTGCAAAACGAACTCCATGAAAGCAATCCGACCCAACGGACCAACTAACAGGCCATCGTATTGCTTTTTAAACCATGAGCATACCTGAATAACAATTCAGATAATAACAAATAACAGACTTTATATGAATAATTGAGATTATTAGGCTTTACTAACTGACCACATATGGGTGATTCTCGTGAAATTAGACTTATGATAAAAAAAGAGAAGCATACAGTTACAAACATTTCTTCATGTACTATTTTGTGCATGATTTCAAATGACATCATACAAACCAATTTTGTTGTTTTTTCCACATTTAAGGTGAACATTTTCATTACCGGAACATGTGCATGACTGGATTTGGGTTATTTGATATGGAAATATTTATAATTAAAAAATCTAAAAAATAAAAAGCTTCAGTGCATGTTCTACTATAAACATTTACAGTAAAGAAACATGTGGTATTTGGTGATCATTGGTAAATGTAGAGACAATAATAAGGAACATAAATTTGTTCAAAACCCATTTTCTCATCCTCCGCAACAATTTTCAATCATTGTTTAAGCCCTCAAGGAACTAACATTTTCAAAAATATATATATATATATATATATATATATATAGTTGTAAGGGACATAATTGACTGTGACACTCAAGATGGCTGCCAGGTAAGCAGTTCTTATTTTTTCTCTCCAGATAAAAGTTGAAATTTTGTTTGTCATAGTACCTAGACAACTGTTTAGTTCTCATTACCGAAACATGAGTTTGTAAATGTATATATTTAATGTAATATCATGTTGCGGTAATGATAATTTAAAAAAATGTAAATAATTCTATAGGAAATATTTTTTAAATCCTCAAAAAAGAATGGTTATAGTAAGTTCAAACCTTAATTTTATATATGCAAAAAATAAGGGCTTTTAAAAATTTCTGATGCTGGACACCTTCTAAATCTGGATTTCGTCAGAATCACCCAAAATTTTAGTTTATTCATCTATATTCTCGACTAAACAGCTCATAAAACTCTATTTTATGACACAGAAAGAGTAATATTTCACATATCATGCAAGTTTTAAGCATATTGCTGCTGACGCAAAATGCATTCTGGGAAACTTGGCTGTCATAAGTCACCTCCGTATGCATCCTCGATAAAATGGGTGGATCGAGAACACATCTAGGCATGTTATGTGAACTTGGGTTGATGTGAACTTGTAATTGGAACAGTACTTGGGCCGCGACTGATCATGTTTTACAAGTCCACAAGAAAGCATATTGAGAAGCGGCCATTGCCTTGTGAATTCAAACCGAACCGATCGATTTACAGGTCTGAAAACACCCTTAGACTCTGTGCTAGTTCAGTTTGCATAATCATGTTTATTTAAAGGACGCTAAGAATGTGTTTAAAATATCTGGTGAGATGTGCAGTTTATCATTTTATTTGTCCTGTGCAAACCCTAATAAGAGCATTTTTGAGTTTATACTAGATTGAACATTGTAGATGTGAATGTGGAACAATTGGTTCCAAAAGTATTGCATTGTATTGTTTTTGTTCTAATTTTAAATTTACACTATCATTGGTAAATTGGAGGTTATTGTCTGAGTGTTTTAAGACATTATTACACACTGCTTACGAGTATGTTTTCTCCTAACCTGCTTTGCAGAGGGTCCACAAAATCCGTGTACTTGGACATCTGGCACCTTCAATTCAGCGCCTTCATCAGGAGAACAACTTGGAGTTCTTGAACAGCTTTTTGTGTCCCATCAGACTGAGATGAAACGTCTGCTGACAGATACCCTCGGCTCTCTGACGCAGCGTCTCGAGGCGGTGGAGAAGAGGATGGACCAGCTGTGTTCACAAAGCAGTGCGCATACCCGCAGTTTGGCTCAGCTTCACAGTAAAGTTGGCCAGCTGGGCAGGGACTTGTCATTTGGCTTTCCAAATGTACAGAGTGTTTCGCATTCACACAATCTTGGTAAATGTTCATATTTAAACAGTTATTTATGCAAACATCAGTTCTTACCAGAGATGCACCGATTACAATTTTCTTGGCAGATTCCAATTTTTGGTAAGTGGTTGCAATCAATTTATTTAAGCTACATTAACTCTTTCACCACCAGCGTTTTTAAAAAAAAGTTGCCAGCCAGCGCCAGCGTTTTTTGTGATTTTCACCAAAGTTTAATGCCCTCCAGAAAATGTTCTTCTTTAAATATATAAACATACAATATACCAAATGAAAGAACAGACCCTCTGCTTTCAAACAAAAAAAAAACGTTTCATCCTACCTTTAGTGGTTCTTTTGCAATCAGCTTTTGAATATGGGTAGGTTTTTGCAAAAACACCACATTTTGAGCAAAAAGCAGAGATAATTCCATTTTTGTGACGGACTTTTCATAGAGATCCCATTCAGAGCGATCTTTAAAACAGACACGGACATGCAGCAGCTTGCCATAGGGCAATACTTCCAGGTTTAAAAAGTTGCGGAATATTAGCCACCTGGTGGATAATAGCGGTATTGCGGAAAGACGGAAAATCTCGTCATTGGCGGGGAAGCGTTTTCTCTTAATTGACGAGATATCTCGTCAATGGCGGGGAAAGAGTTAAACAAGTTTTTTTTTTTTTTGTTTAAATGTAGCTTAAATAAATTGATTGCAACCACTTACCTTAAAAAATTGAGTAAATTGAATTAATAATTTTTTTCAGTGTGCGGTTTGAGTTAAATCACTACTCAACTTGGCTCATCTTTGTTATCACCGTCGCAAACGGAAATACCTATGACACAGTTTTTTTTTACCTGACGGGAGGGGTTCTATTGGACCAATCACAGCGCTTGCGATCCGCGTAGAACTGACGCACTGTTAAAAATTAGCACAGGCTATGAATAACCTACGACGTAGACCTTACGCATGACTACAACATTGAAAGGGATTCCCTGGGATGAGTGACGTAGAAGGAAACTTGCTAATAAATAAAATTTTATAAATAAAAAAACAGAGAACTAAAACACGACCACAAAGCAGTATCTAGATGCAATGTACATTATTTACAGCAATAATCCGACAATAAATCAATCTGAAAAGATTAATGAATCAGGGTTCCCACGGGTCATTGAAATCCTTGAAAGTTTGTGAATCTTGGGGAAAAAATTCAAGGCCCTGGGAAGTTTTTGAAAATATACATACATAGATACAGGTCATTGAAAGTGCTTGAATCTATTTTATGCAAGAAGTTTTCTGGAAAAAAATCCATATTATTCCCTGTGTAGTGTAGGATAATATCATAAAAATAAAAATTCTCGACTTTTTAAGCACACGCGCTAAACTGTTCACTTTAAATGCTTATATCTTCTGTATGCGAATGTTGATTCATACCAAAATGCTTTTTTGCATAGTTATGTTTGACACATGAAAACGTCTCGGGTTACGTATGTAACTGTTGTTCCCTGAGAAGGGAACGAGACGCTGCGTCTCCCTTGCCGTACTTCCTGTGTCCCTGTAATGCCGTCTTTGGCAATATTTCAGATAGCGATATACTTCCTGACTCCAGCGTCACCCTGTCTTTGTGGTTAAGCCTCATCATTGGTTGAATTTGATATACACATTCAGACGCACTTACCCCTGGAGGCGTCCCCAAAGTGTCACCGCAGTGACACAGCGCAAGTTCCCTCGAAAGAGAACTGTATTAATGCATCTTAAAAGGTAACACGATGTAACCTTGCTCTTACTTAAAATGTGTCCCCACATTTAGTCCTTGAATTTGAGGGTATTGGGCTTGGAAAGTGCTTGAAAGGTCCTTGAATTTGAAGTCAACTAAGGTCTGGGAACCCTGATTAATACTCCACTCCTTACGTGACATCATCAACTATATTGTTAAACCAACATGGTTCAAACATCGGATGTGCGACAAGCTAGTTAGTTTCTTCAACTATGCATTATACTTTGGTGGTTAAGCAGCGAGTTGTGTTATTGTTCGGGAAAAGCGCTCCTGAGGAGAGTCCGGGTACAGAATTCAATTAATGTAGCTGTTTGATAACGGTTCAGGAGCTGCTTCCAATGCAAGTGTGCGTGTGGATGTGACGTTTTTGCTGGCGTTATACTGACCAACCGGTTACTAGTCGGTCCGATCATGTGTAAAATCTGACAATTCCAGTTGATCGGTTCATCTCTAATACTATATGTGTAATTTATTTAACTGTAACAATTGTGTGCTAACAGGAGAGGACATCGAAGTCCTAAAAGATGACAGAGGAATCCTCTCAAAAAATATCTCTTCCTCTACACCACATTCTCCTCTCAGAGCGCTCTCTCCGGAACCAAAAAAGGACCCTGTTTGTTCATGGCTAATGTCAACTCCTTCTCAAAGCTCGCAAAGTCCTGTCCACAAGCCAGAGGAACCAAGCTGTCCGACACTAAATGGGAATTCCAGTGGCTCCATGTTTGAAATGCTGAAAACCTGCTCTACTGGACAAACTGAGAATTATTTGGTGGGTAACTACTCACCTGTGTCAGACTTTGAAGACCTGGAAATGGAACTAGTAGCGGAGAAGGATCGAGTCGCATTTAGCTTATCGGGCGGTTCTGTGATCAGCAGCCCAAATGAGAATGACAACCAGGTACTGACCTGTACACAGGAAGTACAGTCCTCTGATAATGTGGGAAAAGCAGACGCTACCAAGAATACTCAGTGTTTACATGCACAGGAACACCCGCAGGTGCCTTCCTTCAACACACAATTTCTGCACTATTCGGGTACTAATGGCTCAAAGTCGGATACAAGTATGGATCCTCTTTATTCGTTTTCAAAACTAACGAAGAGCTCAGAGAAATCAAATTTTGGGAAAGTCCATGGTAACAACAGCCAGCAGGAATCGTCTGGTGAAATTACCTTATTTTTTCCGCATGGAGGGCTGCCCTACCCCTCAGTTTCCTTTGCTAATTTTCAAGCTTGTAATAAAACAGCAGAAGCGAGCAGAGAAAAGGAAAGAATAAAAATGGGCACAAACAATGAGAAGCCAAGTTTTTTAACTACCTCGTTGAGTAAAAGTACAGCAGTCTTGGAGGGCAGAGAAGTAGGTGGCAATTCTGCACAAAGCACAAAGTTGGGTAGTAATGGACAAAGTGAGGAAGTTGGAGAACATAATGGTATTAATTTATACAGCCTAATAAAACATCCTTTGCAAGGTTCAAACTGTGAACAGACTTTACCAAACCAGTTGGTAAAAAGTATAGGTGATCAGACCTCTTCGCTTTTGACGTTTCCGCAATCGCACCCTAATTCCCAACTCCCAAGAAACGGTTCCTCTAAAACACTTAATGTCGAATTCAAGTCTATCCATGATACTAACAAACTGTTAAATCAGCTGTCTGACACTGCCCATCGCTTGGTGTCTAAAAACTGTCCCAAATATGATTCGGTACTACCAGACAAATCGACGGACTACAGCAGAACTGTATCAAAGCTCAAACACTACAGCGGTAAGAATCGGCATGTTTCTGGATACTCTCTGTCCCTTCAGGAGCTGGAAGAAGAGACCTTAAACAGTTGTCAACCGGTACTTAAGAATTCATTTGCATTACCCATCAACCAATTAATGGGTAAAGACTCTGCATTTTGTCCTAGCTTATCTCAGCTTTTTCGGTCCACCACCCCGTCCATGAATGCTTTAAGCAAAGGGAGCTTCTCTGGGGGAGGTGTAAGCACCGTCCTGGCATTATCTTCTCCGACATCCTTCAGGCTGTGGTTTCGGCACAGACGGCTCAACTTCCCACTCATGGAGTTGTCATGTCCAGGTGTCCACACGGTTACGAGTCGGATTTTGGGAGAATGTAAGTGTCATCCTCTTCGCCCTCTGGTTGACCACACGGCTCCACCGGGTCTGGACAATGATCACCAGTGAGTTAACACTCCTAAAATTTGTTTTGCATGTTTAAAAAAAATTGATTACGCAATCAGATCAGATTATTGCTTGCATGCTGCGTGCACTAGCAATTCCAAGCTTTTTGATTGACATCTTCTTTATTGTTAGCTATACACGACAATCTGATCAAGAAGCTACAACCAGCAGGAAAAGAGCTACAACACGGTGGGCATATCCCCCTGCAGCACATTACCTCTAGGATCCCTTGCCATGTAGCTTGTAATGCTGCGTTTACACCAGCCGCGGTAAAGGCGGCAATAACGCGCTATTCGCGTGTAGTTGGACACTTGAACATTTTAGTTTACTCGTTTCATTCGCAAGTGAAATTCTAGTCATTCGACACATTCACGCGGAAATTTGCGTCATGGGAGGGGCTTCTGCGACTCTGCTGATTCTCGCTTCCTGTAATCACATCACTACTACAGCAAGGTCCTGATTGGTTAACGCAGCGTGGAAATCCACCAAAGTTCAGAATTTCAATTCGCGCGTACCGCGCCGCAGGATGCCTCATCGCATCTTTGCATTGACTTAACATGTAAATCACCCGCGCTTGCCGCCTCAACCGCGGCTGGTGTAAACGCAGCATAAGACTTTGCTTAACACAATATTTCACCAGCACTACTACATTTATGCATTTTGCAGATGCTTTTATCCAAACCAGATTGGGGTGCATTCAAAATTCTGTGCATTCAGTAACTATGCAAACTTTGGTTTATCCCGCACCTCTTTATTATGGACATTGTGCACATTGATAAGAATAATATGCTATTAGTTGTTTCCCATGGTGGACTGTTAAACTGGTTATAAATAGCCATGGTTTTATAAGTTGGGTAAGATAATAGCGGAAATACGGATTGCTGGAAAAACTTGTCAATTGGAGCGAAGCGTTTTGTCTTAATTGACGAGTTAACTAGTGAATGGCGGGGAAAGAGTTAATAGAGACAGCTTGAATGCATATCATTTGGATAACAGCGTCTGGTAATTGCTTAAATGTACACTGCAAAAAATTATTTTCAATAAAAAATTCTTAGAATTTTTATCTTGTTTTCAGTAAAAATATCAAAAAATTCTTAATCAATTTCTTGATGAGCAAAACAACCCAAGAAAATAAGTCTAGTTTTTAGACCAAAAATATCAAATTTAAGTGCATAAAACAAGCAAAAAAATCTTTTTTCTTGAATTTGTGTTTAAGAAAATTTTTCAAGATTTTTTGCTTACCCCATTGGCAGATTTTTTTGCTTGTTTTATGCACAAAGTCACTTTTTCTTGGAAAAAATATTTTGCAGTGTAGATTTAAATTGCCATTTCTTTACTATAATCATTATCAATTTTGAAGCATTATACCAATATTTTTGCCTATAATCAAAATCCACAATTGTGCTTATTAAATATGTAATTGAATATGAAAATATATCAGCTGGCATTCTCTAAAAATTTTTTTTATTCTTTTAATGTGTATAGGAAAGCCATATCATTTGCATCAGTGGGTCACCTGTCAAAAAAACACCTTACACCTGAGAAAATTATGGATTACCCTTCACGACACGGCATCAGCCCCAAGCACCTAGAAGGCTCACCAGCTGAATCTTTGCCCAGTTTTGCTGTGGTCAGCGCCAGTGTTAAATTTCCTGGTTTGCATAGCCAAGGGGCATCTAGAGAAATGGAGCAGGTATCTTATCAACTTTTCTGCTTAAACAAAGACTTCAGATGGGAATTTATTTGGAAATTTAACTTGATACACAGGTGAAGTTTAAGTTAAACTGAATGTTTCTTGTAGGTGGATCTCTTTGATGCTAATGCCGACACACAAGCTGGCCATCGTTCCAAAAAAGTCTCCCAAATTCGAATCCGTAAGACCGTTCCCAAACCAGATACCAACCTTACTCCAATGGGACTTCCCAAACCAAAGAGGTGAGCGTTTTCTCTTTATAGTAAATTTAGTATTGTAGTCCTCCATTCCACTGAATCAGTGCCATTTGCATGTTGTAACTCGTCAAAAAAAAAAAAGATTTAACACTAAATCTAACAACATGCACATATTTTACTTTTCAAAATGAGTATTGGTCAATCTAAGGCAACTAGTTAATTTTTAAAAATGGGTTACTCAATGGAGGCATTTTGGTAACAGGACTGAGTTTTAGCATAGATTTAGCAAATGCATGAAAATATAGCTGCAATAAATATGTGCTTATAGCGCATAGACATTTTGCCAATTATTGGTAAATTTTTATTTTAAAATAAATTGATAGCTTCAAAGAAATAATGTAGGTAACAGGACTGAACATTATAATTGACATTCACAGTCATGGCGTAAGTTTTATAAAATATACAGAAAAAGAAAATGAGAATTGGCCTTCAGAAGACCCATATGATGTAACTTCCTCTTGAAAATGTGACTAAATTTTTAGAGGACTGAGTGAAATGCTGGGGACACTAAAATGTGCATTAATCTGAAATATTATGACTTTTTAAATATTAAAAAATATTTAAAGCAAAGATGGGATATGAACCCACACAAAAACTGCAAAAAACAAAGATCTAAAACATTTTATGTTTTAAATTTAAAGGTAAAGGATAGAGAGAGCGGGCAGGGATGGATAAAAGGGTGTTTTATTAACATGCAGGACATTTTTTATAATAAAATGCATGTTTGAGTAATATAACTCCCCAGGTTAGGACGTTCACCAAGTAGCAAGTTTGAGGACCATTTACTTTTCTTTGGTTTTGAGTTTTGACGTCTCTAGTATGTAAAATGTCAAATCAAACCTTCATGTATTTGTATTCCATAAGGTTAAAGAAAAAGGAATTCAGCTTAGAAGAAATTTACACCAACAAAAATTACAAATCTCCGACCCCCAACAGGTATGTGCTTGCAATATATTTTGTTTATTTT
The DNA here is from genome assembly GCA_025389145.1 of Misgurnus mizolepis. NCBI lineage: Eukaryota > Metazoa > Chordata > Actinopteri > Cypriniformes > Cobitidae > Misgurnus > Misgurnus mizolepis. The sequence goes on from JAIFKI010000003.1 coordinate 3,256,006, forward strand.
AATGCTTTTGTATAGAAATTAATCCTAAGTGCTCTCGCGCAGATGCCTAGAGACGATTTTTGAAGAGCCGAAAGAAAAGAATGGTGCTCTGGTTTGTATTGGCCAGCAGAAACGAAAGCGAGTTCTGGATTTTCCAGATTTTACACTGCCACGGAAACGCAAGGCTAAAACAAATCTCGGCCCCTTACGAGCAAAGGGGCCACGGGGAAGAGCTCGACGGGGTAAACATGACGACGCTGACCTTGATGTAATGCTGATTGAAAGGCTTTCAGAACTAGAAGACTACTTCACTCGCCAAGGACTGGAGGTTTAAGTACACCATGCGTTTGATTTTTGTGAAGGCTATTAAAGTTTGATATTAATGTAGGAAACATTTAATTGTCTGAACGTACAAAGAGGAATTCACAAAAGTTTATGAAGTACGCTGACCCAAAAGACATTTTAGCAGTGTGAGCATGTGGAAAAAATACAAGCACATTATAGTTGACTTGTACATGAGCACTTTTGTTTCCTTACAATGTGATTGTTGCAGTTTAGCAATGTTTCTTTATTCTTTACACATTGCGAAACAAGATGACCCTAAGCATCATTTGGGTGCAAAATTGAGCCTGTGTTTAAACAAAGATTTTGACTCCCGAGTTGATTTCTGATGTTTTGGTCCTTATGGATCTCAGAAATATAGTGATAAACAAGCACTGCTCTTCCCAGACTACTAATGTCAGATTGGCAGCTTGGATTTTATAGCTTATATTTTTTTCATGTGTAGTAAATCTGGATTAGCAGGTATCACCTAAACATTTTTAAAACCATTTCTTCTGTAAAAGGATTTGCAGGACAGGGCTACAAAAGTCCTATCTTGTAAGTTTTAATTTTCTTTTACATTAGGTTTTTATAAGGCACTGTGGAGTGTACGGTAACTGTACGCATTTTTTAATATATTTTACTAGTGCTGCTTGACGATTAGTCGTGACTAATCATTTGCAGAATAAAAGTTTTTGTTTACATAATATATGTGGGTGTACTGTGTATAATAATTATGTATAAATACACACACACACACACACACACACCCGTATATAATTAAGAAACATTTGCATGTGTATATGCATGTTTATATTTATATATAATGTATATTATATATAAATATAAATATGAATTATGTAAATATATTTTTTTCTTAAAATTATATGTGCGTGTGTGTGTGTATTTATATATGCATAATTATTATACACAGTACACACACATATATTATGTATTATTCTGCAAATAATGATAAAGCGCGACTAATCATGCGGCAGCATTATATTTTACCTAAACCTGATCTCACAGGTTTTCATTAAGGTTTTATGTGACTAATTCGTGTTAATTCATACAAAGTAAATCATACAAACACGTACAATTATTTGAAAGACATAAACGATATCCCACCACTAAACCCAGCGTCACTGGGGCGGAAGCAAATCGTCCAAAATGTATGAACGTGATCATTTGAATTCATAAAAATTAGCCACCACTTAAATTCGTACGAATTGTGCTGGACATTGTGTTGATTTTACCTTACAAATATAACATTTGTGTGTAATTTGTTGTTTTGGCAGCTCTTATAAAAAGACAACATTCAAATGGTCTTTTCCAAGCTCTTTTATTTTTTTTAACCTTCTTGCATTTTGCGTTAAATTTAAGGAATAGTCAATTTTCTTAAAAGAAAAATCCAGATAATTTACTCACCACCATGTCATCCAACATGTTGATCTCTTTATTTGTTCAGTCGAGAAGAAATTATGTTTTTTGAGGAAAACATTGCAGGATTCTTCTCATTTTAATGGACTTTAATAGACACCAACAATTAATACTTAACTCAACACATAAGTTTTTTCAACGGAGTTTCAAAGGACTATAAACGATCCCAAACGAGACGTAAGGGTCTTATCTAGCAAAACGATTGTCATTTTTGACAATAAAAATAACAAATATGCACTTTTAAACCACAATTTCTCATCTAGATCCGGTCGTGATTCGCCAGCGTGAACCCACGCAATACGTCATGACGTCAAGAGGTCAAGGAGGACGAACGCGAAACTCCGCCCCAGTGTTTACAAGTGTGTTGAAAGAGGACCGTTCCGACGTTGTTGTATGTGGAATGATAATAATTAATGTCTTTGTGTCAGTTTATTGTTTAAAATGGTTCGCTAATGTGCATTTTATATATGTAACACGTGACCTCCCTACGTCACTACGCATTTATGTTAGGTCGCGCTGGACCGACCTAGATGAAAAGTTGTGGTTTAAAAGTGCATATTTTTTATTTTTCTTGTCAAAAATGACAATCGTTTCGCTAGATAAGACCCTTATGCCTCGTTTGGGATCATTTATAGTCCTTTGAAATCCGTTGAAAAAAAACTGTTAAGTGTTGAGTTAAGTATTAAATGTTGGGCTCTATTAAAGTCCATTAAAATGAGAAAAATCCTGCTATGTTTTCCTCAAAAAACATAATTTCTTCTCGACTGAACAAAGAAAGACATCAACATTTTGGATGACATGGTGGTGAGTAAATTATCTGGATTTTTCTTTTAAGACAATGGACTAATCCTTAAATTAAGTCTTTCTGTCCGTTCATAATCAGCTTCAGCTATATGAAATTTAACAAAAGTTGCATTAGTACGGTTACGATACAAATAACAAAATAGGACAAGACCACTTTGTTCATATTGTTAGTTGGAAGAATGCTTTTATCATCATCAGAAATTTAAAGGGCAGATTAAATTATTCATGTTTGAAATCTAATAAATGCTTGCAGTGCATCCGTGCTTTTTTTCTAGCTGGCTTAATATCAGGCAGACATTTGTAAAGCACAACATTTTTATGTAGATAATTGGATTTGACCGATTTTAATAGGTTCATCATTCCGTCAGTTTTTTTTCTAGATAAAAAAAGAGCAATGCAACATTTCTCATGGTTTTACGTGTTATGTTTCCAGTTTTTTTTAAATAATCAATTGTAATGTAGTATCAGACCTACCTATAGCTTTTAGTCAATGATCTGCACTTGATCCCCCAAAGAGTCTGAGCCTTTACCTGAAGAGCATCTCTTTGTTAAAGGAATAGATGTGACTTGAACACAACCTGTAGACATTTATTTTTAAAGAGATGTGTTGTGTGTTTACACGTCTATAGTGAAACTGGCTGTTTTTATAATGGAAAATGTTAGTTTGTATTTATATTTTATTTTCTTGTCACACCTACACAGTGTTATTAGATGATGCTGCTGCTGTTGCTCAGACCAACACTAACTATTGCTTGAGTGCTCTCAATCAATGTGATTTTATATATATATATTTTATGAATAAAATAGTGTTGAATAACACTTTCTTATTCTTGTCATTCTTATTCTTGGCTAATTGGTCCGAAATTATTGTTGATGTTTAAAGCCATTATATGTACATGACTTTTGTAATAAAAAATCCACAAAAAGAATCTGTTTTAATGAACAACTCGTCCCTTCCACTCTATCCTCAGTTTCAGGTTGTAGAAACTATGGCAACACTAGTGGACAATTCATTACAATGACACAAAACACGGGTAATAAAACATTAATTCTTTACCTTATACTAGCCAGGGTGAATTTCCCAAAAGTATTGTTAGCTAACTATGGTTAAGCGTTAGCTAACTATGGTAACCATAGTTGCTTTCGGAAACGCACGTCAGTCAGAACGATAACAAACAGAAACCGGAAGTTAACTTAAGGCCAGACGCGTACAACACATGGTCCCTTTCGATGCTTTTATATAATATATATGTTTAAAATGAAAATAAAGACTTAAAAGCTTGTATGTTTTTTCCTCATTGTAAAAGCCATACTTTTGTTTTATTTTTATAACGGTTACATAACCATACCATGGCTTTTGGACATATTACATTGTCAACGCTAAATAAAGTTTTCTTTTAAGTTATTAATAAACAAAATAAATTTGTTTTTTAAATTAATTTATTGTTATTTATACGCAATGAAATTATTTATTTATACGCTCTCTCTAATTGTGAACGGAAGCCCGCTCCGTTTCACCAGGTGGCGCCAGTGTGCCTTCGGGGTAAAAGAAAACCCGCAACAATGAAATGGGAGAAATTCAGCCGCATACAAACAGCATGGCAGCGCTCGTCCGCAGGGTGATTCTTCCCCAACTGACAGCGACGAGAAAAAGCAGGTAAATTTGTAATGATCTTTTGGACTTATAGACAGCTCCAGTGTTAGACGTTATTACCCCATCATCCAGAAAATCTGACGAATCTGTCAAGTGAGTTAAAATGATAGTTTAATGTTGAGTCAAGTCACAGCTAGTCTCTTCCTATCACACATAAACCTCAGGGTCATCTGCTCCTTTAAGGGAACACGTAAGAGACATGGACAGATGTTTGTTTTAAATTTAATTTGTTTGTTGAAAAAAATATGCTTAGACAGGATCTTTATATTTAAGTGTTAAAATTTAAATGCGAATGTCACAGTACAAAAAAAGTTCCCATTAATGAAAAATAGTCTTAAAAATGGTCCAGCTGTAAAATCACTTATATGTATGTAGTGCACATCTATGCTCAGTGTAATTTGGGGTATTTTTCAAACATTTGTGTACATTTCTTATTTTATGCAGGTCTCTGCTACACGGTGTCAGATGGAGTCATCAAAGGTCATTTCCAGAAGGTCAGTGGAATTCAAAATAATCAATCCTGTTTCTAAAAAACATTAAAAAATAAAAATACTGATCCTTTTCCCATTTTTTTCACGAACCCACGCACTAAAGATTTATGGGAATTGTAGGTGTAGTTTCTTTTGGAAGCCGTTAGATGTCACTGTTCTGTCATTTATGATCGACTGTTGTCGGCCAATGGTTTGAGTTTTGGCTGTTTGGCATGGCCCGGTTAGAATTAACCATGAAGTTCAGATGAGGTGAAACCACCCACTGGCACATATGTAACTAGACCATCTGGACCATCTTTCGCAATTGGCGGCAATTCAAAAGTTGCCATATATTCTTATGCAATACATTTTTTGCAAGCAACGTATAAATAATATATAATGGGTGATTTGTTATAAGGGGATTTAAAACTGGGGCATTTTATGTTGGAATTCATAAATATGAATATGTTACTAAATACATTTAATGACAAAATGCTGTTTTCTTATTATTAGGCTTTCCAGGACTGCAAGCCCGCGTACGTCCTCTATTCCTCCTCGTAGCTTCAGGCGGGGGTTACTTGGGGTACGACCAATATGGACGATATAAAGATCGACAGCTGGAAAAGATCGGCATTGAAGTGCCACCACGGCTAGCCAGTGAAGTTCAGGTAAGATCTGCTCTCGTTGTCCTAAGCTGAACCCCAGTTTCACTGATCGTGTCTTTGCAAACCATCACACGGTTTAGTTTGTGTGAATAACGGTCATGAGACACTGTTGCAAAACATTGACATTGCAGACGCTTTTTCTTTCATATTCACAACCTTTTGCCCCACATTCAACTTTTAGTATGGGAAGCTGTGTGCTGTAAGCTTCAGTTTGGTAGGGACACTGATGGTGTTAAATGTCCTTGAAGTCTCTGGATAATGAGGTATTTTTTCAGGAGCCCATGCTCAAAAATGTGTGTACATATTATTTAAGGATGGGTGTAAGACTCTCGAAGTTTCATTTTTATGTCATTTATCTCACTTTCATTGTTTGTCCACATGTCAATTGTGTTTTGATTATTAGAAATCACTTTATTGCACATAAATGATACTTTCATAGCATTTTTTAAGCTTTGTTTATTTCTTTACATTTTTCATTTCAAAGTTAAAATTATATTTTATTTTAAAAATTAATTTATTTTAATTTATTTTGTTTTATTTTAATAGATTGTACATTGTATACAATGTACAAATTAAATTAAAAGGATAGTTCTCCCAAAAATAAAAAAAATCATTTGCTCACCCTCACGTTATTTAAATTCTGAATACATTTCTTTGTTCTGCTGAACATTAAATTTATTTTATTTTGAGCCGTCTTTGTAACCAAGCAGTTTAAAATTTGGAAAAAATATTAGTTACGAAAATATTCTTTTTTGAGAATAATGACAGAATTTTTGTGTGAACAAGCCTTTTATGTGAATAAAGTGGTATTAAGTATTTTATGAATTAACATTAACTTTTGAATAAAGTCTTACTACTATAAAAATTTGCCTACCTCAAGTTTACCATGATTAATTTAGTCAGCATAAAATGAAGCTGTGAATATGGTCTGAGACTGTTATTCAAATATTTTGTTATTGTAGTTTATTAAGATGCATTGGTATTTCATTTACCACTGTTTACCGCGGTGACAAAGTTTTTATTGTGATGTGTCATTGGTCAAATACAGGATGTGCAAACATTCAAACCTGTATGTGTCAGCTTGACACCGTTTTCAGAATGTCAATAAAAAAGCTAATTTTGGCTAATCTTTATATTATTATTTTTCCCTTTTGTTGCATTTTTATTTTCAAAATAAAAATGTACAGGCCGCATGCACCTGCTTTATGTTTGGCCATGCAGGAAGATATAATCACATTTGACTTTAATGTAAAATATTCTGCTATATATTGTCCGGTTGTAAAATAGTACTAGGTTTGTTAAAGTCTAATACCTAGTATATTCGTACAATAACTGAGGTATTATGTAATGTACTGTTCTTGTTGTATGGCTTTTGATGCTGGCAGCTCACATTGTTGTTTGAGTGTCTAAAATCACCTGAGCATGTGCTGAAGTTCTGCTGTGATGTCACCGGTGTCTGATTGGCCGGATTTGTTCGAGTTTTCACTCGTGCGTTGTAGCGCTTATCTTTCTCATACAAGAGATAAAGATCCTTATCTTTCACACATAAGAAATGAAGATTTATCCTCCAACGTGGAGCTGCTGTCTGATGGTCACTCGGTATGACCCGTGAATGACCTGCCCCACCAGGCACTAATATTTACACAAAAAACTGTTTTAATGCTGTTAAGTCAGGACCTCCCAAACTCGTAAGATGAACTTTGTGACTTTAAACAAGCCACGCGTGACACTTCTGTCACAGTAACACAAAGCCATGATCCAAACAAACAGCGACCAACACGTGTCATATTGATGAAGTTATACACAGCAGTCCTGACATTGACCGATAGGTCATCCAAAAATTTAATTTCTGTCATTTAATCATTCTCAATTTGTATAAATTTCCTGTTCGGGGGAATGTGAAGGAAGATATTTTGGGGAATGTTTGTAACCAAACTGTTCATGATGAACCCCATTCACTTCCATAGTAGGATAAAAGAATAGTATGGAAGTAAATGGGCCCCATCATTCACGGTGTGTTTACAAACATTTCTCAAAACAACAAAGAAATGTATACAGGTTTGTGAGTAGATAAATAAGTGAATTTTCATGTTAGGTGATAATTTTAACTATCCCTTTAAGGGAGGCAGCCTTGCATCTTACAAACTAATATGAACAGAAGAAAAATAGCAGCCTGCACTCTTTTTTTACTTATTGAGCTCATTTGTGCATGCATAAAATTTTCACTACTGGTTAAAGGTTTAAAGTCTTTTGTCCGAAATGTTTCATGTGAGCTTAAAAATCTTGTAATTTATGGGTGTATGCTTAAATGTTTGGATTTTTGAAGACAAACACTGAATTCTTGTAATAAAAAATAAAACTTTCTGTTTTTAAAAATGCATAACTTCGATTAATGTCAATGAGGGCTCATAGTAGATATCTCTTTTAATAAAAGCTTCTCACTGCGAGACCTCAAAAAACCTCTTGATAAAATGCCATGGGAACATTTTAATAAATTCTAGGTGAAGGGTGACTAGACCAAAGATGCTAAAAAAATAACAGAGTTTGATTTATTTTGAACTTTATTTAGTCACATCGTTATTCACAAAATTACATTTGTATTATTGCAAAGATTGGATGAGTTTACTATTATTTTTTTTTTTTAAAGTAAAAAATATATATATATATATATAAAAGAGTATTTATCCCTTTACTTTTAAATTGTGGTGTAGGCTAGTTATGATATTACGATAAAATAAACAATCGCAAATGTTTTTAATCACTTTGTCAGACTGTAAAATGGATCTGATTTCAAAGAGACCGTGATGAAACATATCGGAAAGCTTAGCGTCTGAAGATAACAGCGCGTTATGTGTAGGTGTTCCCTTTTCCAGAATGTTCTCACACAATACCGCCTTTGTTATATTTACCGGCTGGAGATACCGAGATAAATAAAATCAATAGTCTTTACATCTTCTCCTTCACGAAACTACTACGAACTCGACGCCATTTTAATCGATGTTTTAATGCGATTTTTTTAAGCATATTCTTAAGCAACACATTTATTAACTTTCTTTTTATCTTGTGCAACTGATTCCAGATGCAGTTTAAGGAAACACTTCAAAATTACACCACCAAAAATGAATCCTGATAAATTAAGTCACACCAAACCAAACACAATGAATCGATAACAATAACAGTGTGTCGCAACACACAATAGCAATCGCAATACGACAACAATTGTGAAGTGGTGGTGATGGGCGCATGCATCCCTATGTTCTATTCATCCCAAATGGCAGAACCCTTAAAGTGATAATTATGGAAGGTGTATGACAAGTGTAACCAATTAGAAGATACTTTGCGATATGAGCGATGAAAATCACATACGATTCTTTTTTTCTGGAAGGAAAGACCCTTGGTGTGCCCTTCAAGTGCGGAAAACGCAGTTGGTATTGCCTCATCGCTCGCGTTTGTCATTTGTGTTTTCTTGTGTGTGTCACTTGGACTGTTGTTGGACTTGTAATATGTCTGCTTAGGGAGTGGATTAGACCGCAGTCGTTAAATGGGAACTGGGAAGTGAAATGTTTCCTCACGGGTCTGGCTAATGTTTAATGGTGACGTCACGCCACACGCGCTCTTTAAAAGCTTTTCATATGCGAGTAACTGTCAGTGATGAGACCGTGAGCGCTGAGGAGAATCTCTTCCTATTTTGTGTCTGTTTTTACGAGTGAGTATAAAGGTTTGTCCTCAGTATATATTTTTCTTTGTATAAATATTGCTTGTATTGAAATATGGGTTTTTACCGTGGGCTTTATTTTATAGTGAATATATTTAGATGATAGTCGTTTATCTTTCAATAATAGATTGCTAATGCTAACGATGTTTTGGAATAAAGAAGAGAAAAGTGGTCATTATGAATTTTGTATTGTAGATTTTTTTTAAGTAAGTTTTTTTATTTGTGTGAGTCAAAAGATGCGTGTAGTGGAAAAAAATGACTTCCTGGTTATTAGGAAGTCCTGTTGTGTGAAGTTATGTGATTTCACTTTGCTTAGCAGTGGGTGGGCTTTATTGTAAACAGCAAGTTACTTTGTAGCATTTTCAGCAATCTGTAAGTGAGCTGTTTTTGTTGTCTTTTGAAATTTGTCATTAAAGATAAAAATAATAATTTTGAAATCAGGAAATCAACATGGGATGTAGTTGCTAGAATTATTCTTTATTATTGAGACATGGGTGAAAGGGGGATGGGAGCAGAGATGGAATTCAGGATCTACTGAGCACATGCTGACAGGATTGTCTGTTTACAAACTCCTCCCTCACCCCCCTTTTCATATCACCGCCTTCCCAGCAGCACCAGCACTTCAATTCAGCAGCAGCGGCTTAGAGGAAAAGGTGGACCCTGTCATCCAGGCAGCCAATCGCAGTTCAGCAGTCCGCACGTGACGAGCAGGAGGGCCGGCCTTTGAGCTTTGCAGCAGAAAACCACCGGGCCGAACGCAAGAAGGGAGCGCGAGAGAGGGCTAAAGCACGATACGCAGTAATCCCTCCACAGTCATTATGTGTCATCAAGGTCTAATGCAGCAGCAGGGACCGTTGCGGAGCGCTGCGGGGAAATGGTGAGATGCTGCAGGTCTTTGCACAGCTCTCCTTCTTGCTACAATCTCCACAGAGTCAGGGTTGATGTGCGGCGTTTCCGCCCGCTGGGCTCCTTGGCAGGAGCGAAAGGGGAGCCCGCAAACGGCGCCAACAACGCCTGCACGGGAGGCCCTGGAGCCCCAGGGGTCTCTACTCAGCTCAGCCACCGGAGCCGATTCAGGTACCGGCAGTGAGAGAGAGAGATTGTGATATTGGACTTAGTTCAGGTTGAGATGACAGGTGAATTTGTTGTGATGGAGTCATTTGGAGAATAGGTTGCATTTAGAACAATCGTGGATAGACATTTGAGGGCTGAAAGAGAGAGGAAAAGTGGATTACAGAGACCTCTGGTGAACTCAAGAGATTTGTTTCAAATGATTGAATTAATTTTTGCAGAGAGGCACAATCCGTGTACAGGGATGGATGCAGACTACTGAGTTTGTGCAAAGGGATCTAGCTCGCCGGGCCCCCCGTCACTGTCCCACAAAGCTTTGCGACCCCGTTTGCCCTAATTGTAATGTAACGTTACGTTTTTGCTGCGTCACAATCGCAAGTGAGCCGGTTCGGATGCGGTGATCTAAATCGCTTCATCCAAAACAGGCCACCCTCAGATGCTGTTTCTCTCGAGTAAGATGTTAAGGGAGGCTCATATTCAGCCAGTGATTGGCCAATGTGTGTCTGCAATGAAGAAACAAGGGGGGGCTGTATAGGAGAGAGAGGGAGAGATGAAAAACAAAGATCGCAGGATAATCTAAAGAAGTCTGAACCTAAAGACTTTGTCTTTCTACTTGATACACAGTATGTGTAGGACCCTGAATCACAGTTGCGGTGGTCTATTCACGTGCGCTGGACAGCTTGGGGGAAGGGGAGGAATGCTCTAAATTGTATTGAATGATAACCTGACTACTAAAAGCTGTCATTGTGTGAAGTCATTGAGATATATCAATGTTAACTATTTTCCAGATGTTAAAATGAGGTTTGTTTGAGTTTATACCAGATACTTGCAGAATTATCAGAGGAAATGTAGTTAATCAATAAAAACAACATTTATATAGCAGAGCTGTCACAGACCGGCATCCAGTTTATATGTTGGGTTACACAACCAACCATTATCGCTGCTTATGTAAACTAAAAATATTATAGTATGATAACATTTCCTGAAAATACCCATGCAACGCAATGCAATAGTGTTGTATTTCAGTGCATGTGAAGGGCATTGCTATGTGGATGATAAGGGGTTCAGAATTGTTTTTAGCTTGTTGTTAGGGTCTTCAGGGTTGTAGTCAGGGCATAGCTTTGCTTATTTGTTGCCTGGTCTCTAAATTTGCGCTCTTATTATGTAAAGTAATGACTACTAGGTTTATCTACAGGAGATGCATTTTGTGTGTGTGTGTGTGTGTATATAAATATAAAGTAAAAGCAATGTAAAAAAGTGGTCTTTCTGTAGCTCAATTGGTAGAGCAGTGCATTAGCAATGCAAAGATTATGTGTTTGATCCCATTGATGTAAATGTATACTTTTATCTAGCAGAAGCCCACTCATGAGATCAGCGGATACGATGATGCACTTTTGTTTATGATTATGATAAGATATTTTGTTGCCCCAGCTACGATAGAGATCAAAACATTGCACGGCGCGCATGTACTAGCCTGTCATTGAGTTCATGCTGTCTTCGTTTTTATACACCGTGTGCAGGTGCCCAAGGCATTTGTATTTATTTGCAGACGTAAGCCTTTCAAACATAAGGATACAGATTTTGTAAAGGGAACAGTGTTCTCCTCCTCCATTGTAAATATTTGTGTTAGATTGTCTATTGCTAAGTCCCCTCTGTGTACAGGTCAGTGCCGGTTTTCATCCAGATTAGGGTGGATGCAGTATTATATTCTATAGATAGACCTACATAGTTGCATCCGTGGATGGTTGGTGCCATCTCATCACTTTCAGGGCCAAATATGACCCAGTTTACTGACACACTAATTCTAATCTCTCTTTAGCCAGAAGCACTCGCTCTTAGTGTTGTCTCAATAAAAGGCGCACGGTCGGAAATGCAGTCAAACCAGGTGACATCGGTTTATTCAGGCATTATGTATCCAAAATAGAGGGGCAACCATTTTTGCATACCTTGTTCTGTTCGCCTACATACAATATTTGTTATGATCCAGAATTCGAAATGTTATCGCCCCTCACAGGTGCTAAAAATGAATAAAATGATGGTGGATATCCCTCATGGGGGCAGTAGTTCTGTTTAAACATCGTGACCCACTTGTTCAGAATGATGGTTACTGAACAGATTGCGTGCACATTTGCATTGAATAAATTGTCTAGCCGTTCGGGTAACACATCATTTCTAGAGCAAGTTTATCTGGTAGGTGACCATGAATCCTAAATTAGCCTCAAATGTGTTAATCAGGTGAAAGTTCGTCTTGCATGGGGAAGTGTTGAAAACGTAGCTGAGCTGAACTTCAGAGAGGATGTGGATCGTGTAGTTGAGATGACCTTGAGGTTAAGTTTACTGTGGAGACCTGCTGTTCCTCTCTTTTTCCTATTTCAACATATTGTGTGTCTTCTGCTTTTTATTCTCTCTATGGGCTGCTGTGTTTGGTCTTTGGTATGAGTGAGTGGGTTGTGTGTATAATTTTGCATGTTTTATAAACTCTCTTTTCTACATTTTGCTATCTCGACAGAGCAGCCCTCTTCTGTTCTTATAGGGTGAATCTCTCAAAAACACCCCCTCAATACCACCCCCCAAAAAATCTAGAGAAAAAGTTGCCTTAATACTCCTGTTTAGTCCGTTTTGTGTTGTGTTTTTTTTTTATATTGTCAGGGATTTTACCCTAATTCTCATTAGCTTAATGCATTTGGATGAGAATTTACAGAAATGAAACTCCCACCTCTTCCATTGGTTAGATACATGTGGTCCTGCCCCAAACCATTGATTCAGCTGATGCTGGGATGCACAAATGCTTAACAAAGCACCTTGAGTAACCAACCTACACCTGGCTTACGTATAATAGTTTCTGCTTATTAAACTGGCATACTAAGGCTGGATTTACACTGCAACTATTGATGCCCAATTCCGATTTTTTATATATATATATATATATATATATTTACATATATATATATATGTATTTTTTTTTTTTGACGACCTGCTTACATCATCTTTTAAAAGCGATTCGTATCCGATATCAGCATTTACACTAAACACTTGGCAAAACAATTCAAGGCAGACATACTGATCCAGAACAGCTTAAACCACAGAGGAAGTAAAATGTTGTTATATGCAATGGACACCGACACAAGGATTATATAAGATTATAGAGCTTTATTTCTGTAACAAGACATAAAACTTGAATATTACTCCACTAAGCGGAGCCGTCGTCCTCCATTGTGCTGCTAAGGAGAGTCATGTGATCGCGGGTGGTGTCCACCTGAGTTGGCGCATTTGCCAGCAACGCATTTTTTTATGATGCACGACACATCTTGAGATGGGAATATCGGATCTGTCTGCTTACATTGTGGACGTGAATGCATGTATCAGATTCATATCTGGTTTATTTCCAAATATGAATAAGGCAGTCTTTCCTTTTTTGTGATTGTTGCTGGCAAAAATCCCTGATCTTGCGGCACGCTTTCTTAAAAAAGGCTAGGGAAAATGCGGGATATTTATGCAATTTTATGCGATGAAATTGCGGGAACTTGCAACTTTTGCAGCTTTTCAATGATTTTCACGTCACTTCATAACGTTCCCATGGTACCAGGGGACATGGCTGCGCTTGTGTGAGATAAATGCACCATTTTTCAACTTTCTGCTAATATATATTTATATGATTATGAAATCATGCCAGCCCTGCAAATTTTGCGCACAGAAATCTGCAATTTATGCTGCCAAAGTGCGGCATATTCGAAAAAATGCTCCCCCACATAAATATGCAGACTTTGGCTATTATGCGTTGAATCATGTAATCGCATAATCACGTTTTTCCGGAGGGACTGATAAGGCCTCTATGCGGAATCTATGCGCTTTTATCTTGCTTTTATTTTGCTTAAACATTCGTGGGTCATATCAGATCTGAGGGAAAATATCAGAATTGAGTCACTTCAAACATGCAATGTAAATGCGGCCTAAGAGGTGTGATAAAGCTACATAATTTTCCTGCCTCAATTTTCTCTAAGCAAAATATAAATCTTTTTCATTTTGGGTTGGGTTTTTGTGAGATTTATCCTTTAGCAAAACTATCTGTATATACATCTTTCATTTTCCACTTTTTATTTCCATATCTTTTGTTTACATTTTTTTTATACATGACTAGTTGTTTTGCGCGCTTTTGTGCATAATGGTTGTGTTGTTCAGGTTGCAGTTCCCACAACTGGCCTTGCGGCGGCGTTTAGGTCAGCTGAGCTGCATGTCCCGGCCCACTGTCCGCCTTCGCTCATGGCCTCTGTCCTTCCTGTACTACATCCTGCCATTCGGAGCACTCAAACCTCTCGCCAAAGTGGGCTGGAGGCCCACAAGCAGAGTAAGTATGGGTGGAAATGTCAAATAGACCCCAAATTCCATCTGAAGTTGTGTGCTATATCTCACTATCCAGAGACTACATTGATATCCATCAGTGTAAATGTCCATTTTGCTTTTCAAATCATGACATGCATTGGGTGTTAACAGGTGCGTAGGATGGTGCTTGGGTTTGATGATATGACTGTGAGTGTGATGATGGGTACAATATTAAAATGTTAAGGTGTAATGCCCTACATAACAGTAGGCCATAGTGATTTAGGATCAGCTTTTTGTATACATAACTTTTCGGTGTGCACCCCCTCAATCTCAAACTTAGAATTTAAACAAAGCATATTAAATGATGCAATGCAGTGCTGCGGGTTAGTAGCCTTGGATTTTGGTTTGATTACACGGAATTTATGATAAATTGATGTTTTTTTATAAAATTTAATAAAACTAGAGCCACTTTGAGAACCACTGCCATAACCCCTAGAAGGTGATCTACAAATCTGATCTGAGGTCAGCAAAAAGGGCTATCAGCAGATGGCTACTTGCATATGAACCCGCTGAGCTCTGTGCTCCATTTGGACTGATGTGAAAAGAGCCATTGTCCCTGATAGCTGTGCTGAACTGAGAAATACTTTGTGTCCAGACCCAGTTGAAGGCACAGTGCCACGGTGGTACTGACACCACTATTGTATAGCTCTCACCAGTCAGAAATTCACCAGTCACCCCATGTTGATGCTTAAACAGATACCGTATATCCACTGGAAGTCAGGAAGTTGAAGCAGAGAATACAAATTGCTTGTTAATGTAAATGTTGTTTATGTATAATTTTAATTAATGACTAAAAGTCGCGACCACTCCCCTTAATCTGCCTTCAGATAAACCTTCTGATGCTCGCAGCAGGGTTACGTGAATGTCTGAGTTGCACACAATAGGCATGTGAGAGGGCTGTGTCGTCGTGTATCAAACGACTTAGAAAACACAGACTTACAGGACAGGGTTCCCACAGGTCCTTGAAATCCTTGAAAGTTTGTGAATCTGGGTAAAAAAATTCAAGGCCCTGGGAAGTTTTTGAAAATATACATGCATAGATACAGGTAATTGAAAGTGCTTGAATCTATTTTATGCAAGACGTTTTCTGGAAAAAAATCTATATTATTCCCTGTGTAGTGTAGGATAATATCATAAAATTTCTAGCCTTTTAAGCACACATGCTAAAATGTTCGCTTTAAATGGTTATATCTTCTGTATGCGAATGTTGATTCATACCAAAATGCTTTTTTGCATAGTGGTGTTTGACAAATGAAAACATCTCGGGTTACGTATGTAACTGTTGTTCCCTGAGAATGGAACGAGACGCTGCGTCTCCCTTGCCATACTTCCTGTGTCCCTTTAACGGCATCTTTGGCAATATTTCAGATAGTGATATACTTCCTGACTCCTGCGTCTCCCTGTCTTTGTCGTTAAGTCTCACCATTGGTTGAATTTGATATACACATTCAGACGCACTTACCCCTGGAGGCGTCCCCAAAGTGTCACCGCAGTGATCCAGCGCGAGTTCCCTCAAAGGGGAACTATTATAATGTATCTTAAAAAGCAACACGATGTAACCTTGCTCTAACTTGAAATGTGTCCCCACATTTAGTCCTTGAATTTGAGGGTATTGGACCTGGAAAGTCCTTGAAAGGACCTTGAATTTGAAGTTAACTAAGGTGTGGGAACCCTGTAAGGAAAACACCACCGTTTTTCAATATTTTACTTTGTTCTTACCTCAACTTAGACGTATCCCTATCTTTTTTCAATGCATGCACTTAATCTTTGTACAGCACGTTGTGAATGTGTTAGTATTTAGCCTAGACCCGTTCATTCCTTGGGATCCAAACAGGGATGAATTTAGAAATTATGATGTTACTGCACATCGAGGGCTAAGTGCTGCAAACTAAAAAATGAGACTGTCTCCAATTTTCTGAAGAAAATACTCGCAATGATGTTGAACAGTGGCGGCTGGTGACTTCTTTTCCGTAAGTGTCGTGTGTTGCTCGTCATTTCAAAATACGTGTTAGTTGCATCATGTGAACCATGTGCATCATGCGCCTGCTGCACACGCGTCAAAAGGGTTTATCATAAAAGAGACTTTCACAAACAACTGTCACTTTTCATAAACACCTTATACCTTAAATGCACTATAGCTCATTTTTCTTCTGCCAAAGTTATATGTGTGATGTAAATGCCTGCACTTCCTGCTGTTAAACCATTTGCAACCCACCACCCTGTAAGAGTTTCCACATTTAGCATCCTGTCTATCAGCTGAGATTGAAGCTGACTACAGTAATCCACTTACACCGAACACTCAGGCTAGTTCCTGTCCTGTATCCCAGCCATAGGATCACTTCATGCCCACATCAATAATGATCAGCAGGCTAAACTGATCTAAACACTCCTGCAGATGAAACAGTAGACGGTATAGCCCGTTGCTGCATGTGCCGGACTCATAGCAACACTGTTGCTATTGTTACTTTTGCAGGGTTTAACCTGCCTACTAGAATTAACACTTCTTTAAAAATAAATGTTTTGTCCTTTTAAAATAACTTCTTTACGGGGCACATCATGTACCATGTTTTTATTTGCTTGATATCGTATTGATGCATTTTAAAAGTCATTTTAAGGTTCATTGTATACATTTATTTATACTATGGGGCTATTGAATGCTTTATTCTGATTGGTTGAGAAATGTTCCACATGTATGCATTATTTTTTGATAAACGCAAATATCTTAAAATAATCACCAGAGCCATGTCTATAATAAGTGTGGTTTAAACGAAATAATTGACTCCAGTCCTTTGAATAATTTGAAAATAATGCACACTTGTGATATTTGAAAAAGTCAACGACCCCTTCTCAATTATTTTTTGCATACTTTATTGCACTTGTCCAAGCCCTCCCACACTTTGTGTTCTTATGTGTGTACAAAATACATTTACCTACCTACATTAATGCTTTAAGATGAATTATACCATAGGTACCTCAGATCCAGCAAAGTGGACCACAGTTTTTAGGAGGATTGCTGTAAGCGTATTCCTGACCACAATTGTTTCATGGCTGTTTCTCTACTCTTTATTTGGGTGCAGGTTACGATCTACAAATCCATTCCCACGAGATTGCTCTCCAGAGCCTGGGGTCGTTTAAATCAGGTGGACCTGCCCACTTGGTTACGAAAACCTATCTACAATTTGTATATATGGACATTTGGCGTCAACATGAAAGAAGCGGCTGTGGAAGATCTACAGCACTACAGAAACCTGGGAGAGTTTTTTAGGCGCAAACTCAAACCTCAGGTCCGACCAGTATGTGACTCGCACTGCGTGGTGAGTCTGGGTCAAAATCCCATTCTTAAAATCAGATATCCATGTTGTTCAATGAGGACTGAGCAAATTAGATTTACATTTTATATTACTGTGCTCTTGTGTGTAATTATACATTTAAGTAAGTGAGTATAATCAGTTTGACAACATGTACTTACTATAGGGTTTGGTTTTGGTTTAGGGTTAGTTGCATGTAATTATGCATAATTATGGGCCGATAGTCATGGCCGATATACCGTGTCAATCAAAAGTGAACAGGAAAATGCAATGAATTTGAGCTTTGTGTAGAAAATGTAAAGAAACATCTCTAGTTTAATGTTCAGTATTAATGGTCATTATATGAATGAATAACATTTAGAAAATTTAATCTTCAGAATTTAGTTAATGCAAGTTAACATAACCATCAACAGATATCCGTCAGAATAATCGGCTATATTAGTATTGGTGGAAAAATGTAATATTGATGCATCTCTAGTGCATCTCTTTTACTCAAGTAAAAGTACGTTGAATGATGTTAAATGTACTTAAATATTTAATGTTAAACAAAAACTTGTATTTATGAAATTTAATGGAGTAAAAAGTATGATATTATCATTTGAAAATGTACATTTTCCAAAGAAAAACACTGACACAATACAAATACTTGAAAAATGTACTCAAGTAGAAAGTAAAAATAATTCTCTACTGTGTCCACCTCTGCTCTTATTACTAAAATATGTACATATGTGTAACCCAAACTAGTTTTTAATTTACTTTCATGCATATTTGAATGTGGGAAACCCAGATTTCAAGTTGGTTGCATTCTCATAATGTCTCATTTGTCACTCCATAGATCAGCCCAGCTGATGGCAAGATCCTTCATTTTGGTCACGTAAAGAACTGTGAGGTGGAACAGGTAAAGGGTGTGACCTACTCCCTGGAGACGTTCCTCGGGCCCCGCACCTGTACTGAAAGTCTCCTGAATAACAGAAGTGAGTCCTTCTTTAAAAAAACATTAACCTTGCTCTGGCCTTTCTGATAAGTGGATTGCTTGCTCATTGATGATGTAATGTTGCGTGAAAATCATGCTATGAATCCTGGTTCTGTTGTTGATCTGTTACTGCTAATAAAATAAAATGTTTGTATTGTTTTTACAGACAACTATCAACTGTATTTGTACTCAGTGACAATTTAATATTAAAATCGTATCAGTTAACGGTTAATGTTTGATTAACAAGCATGCCTAATTGTTACCCAAGATAAATGATGGATATCTATGAATGGTGTTAAAGGGATAGTTCGGCCAAAAATGATATTAAACCCATGATTTACTCACCCCCAAGCTGTCCTAGTTGCATATGTCCATCGTTTTACAAACACATTTTCGGATATTTTAGAAAATGTTTTAGATCTTTCAGTTGATTAAATGTAATGTTACGGGGTCCACAACCTTCAAGTCCAAAAAAAGTGCGTCCATCCTTCACAAATTAAATCCAAACGGCTCCAGGATGATAAACAAAGGTCTTCTGAGGGTAATCCAAGCGGTGTTGTTGTAGAAATATCCATATTTAAACTTTATTAACGAAAATAAATACCTTCCGGTAGCGCCGCCATCTTAGTCGCGTCCGCATTCAGGATGAGAGCTTACGCAGCCTACGGAGGCTACTCTGCTGCTGCTCTGTGCCCCCGCCCTCCGAATTTGTCATACGTCACTAAGAAAAGTGCGTACACTACGCTAATACTCTCTCCTGGATACAGAGGAGTCTAAGATGGCGGCGCTACGGAAAGGTAGTTATTTTCGTTAATAAAGTTTTTAATATTGATATTTCTACAACAACACCGCGCGGATTACCCTCAGAAGACCTTTGTTTATCATCCTGGAGCCGTTTGGATTTAATTTGTGAAAGATGAACGCACTTTTTTGGACTTGAAGGTCGTGGACCCCGTAACATTACATTTAATCAACTGAAAAATCTAAAACATTTTCTAAAATATCCGAAAATGTGTTTGTCTGAAAAACGATGGACATATGCAACTCGGACAGCTTGGGGGTGAGTAAATCATGGGTTTAATATCATTTTTGGCCGAACTATCCCTATAAAGCCTTTAATTATGAAATTTTATTGGTTAATAGTAATATTACTTTAACACTATTCAGCATATTGATCCAGCGATATGCCTTACTTAAAGGGACACTACACTTTTAAAAAATAAAAATATGCAAATTTTCTTGGCTCCCCTACAGTTAAACATTTGATTCTTACCGTTTTGGAATCCATTCAGCCGATCTCTGGGTCTGGTGGTACCACTTTTAGCATAGCTTAGCATAATCCATTGAATCTTATTAGACCATTAGCAGAGTATAGTTCCTAGACATATCTACCTAGAAAATCACAACTTTAAATTTTCTGTCGGTCTTAGTACACAATGTAACTACAGAAGAGTTCAACTCTGGTCAATTTTGAGCGCGATGCTAATGGCCTAAACAGATTCAATGGATTTTGCTAAGCTATGCTAAAAGTTGTAGTGCCAGACATGGAGATCCGCTGAATGGATTAAAAAAAGGTAAAAATCAATTGTTAAACTCTAAGGGAGCTGGAAAATGAGCATATTATAAAAAAGTGGAGTGTCCCTTTAAGCTCTCCATTATCTTTCTCTGTATATTGCTTTCTCTCACATACATCAAAATACAAAGCATATCATCACATTTTCATTCAAGCTGAAATTTTTGCCATTGTTTGGCACAACAGACATTGAGTGCGTTAACATGCACAGTCTTACGCCGTTTATGCTGAATAAACTGATAACGTGTGGGGTCATGCGTAAGCAAAAACCGATCGGCACTGGTAGTTTTTTGCTCATTACGCCGATTTCGCGTGGCATGTAAACACCTTTACTGGCTTTCTTACGATTTTGTCCATGTGCGCATGTCTCCACGTATGAAAGATAAACGTCACACACGGAAGTAAGCGCAAAGTAACGCATAAAAGTCTCCGCTCGACTAAAGCAGTTGGCAGAGTAACTGTTAAAATAGAAGCTCATGTTACATTTACAGGTTCTGCGACCCATGAAGAGATGCAACAGTACAGCTTAAGACAGATATGCCGTTGGCTTTTTGATAAACTATTATGTACTATAGATGGTGACGTCCCATGTAAACGCAATTGTCTGCATAGCCAGCTCATGGATTTGCATGTAAACGCATGAAAACATTTTTCTATAATAAGAAGATTTTTGCTAGTTATCTGCTTATTCTGTGCATGTAAACGCACTCAGTGTCACCCCAAACTCTCATGTTCGTACATTCCAGGGAATCTGTATTCGTGTAATTTACGTATATTATATTTCCTGTGTCCTGTTTAGATGAGGAAGACCCTGGCACGTTCCAGGAATCCCTGGTCACTAAGGAAGGGAATGAGTTATTTCACTGCGTAGTATATCTGGCTCCAGGAGACTACCACTGCTTCCACTCACCTACAGACTGGAGAGTGGCACACAGACGACACTTCCCAGGTCAGTGTCTCTCTCGCTGTCTCGTTCTCTCTCTACTTGGCTGCTACTATTATATAACTTTGTTATGATGTGTATGTGTTTCCTGTTGCAGGTTCTCTGATGTCAGTGAACCCAGGGGTTGCCCGCTGGATTAAGGAACTTTTTTGCCACAATGAGCGTGTGGTCTTGAGCGGGGAGTGGACACATGGCTTTTTTTCACTCACAGCTGTAGGGGCCACAAATGTGGGATCTATACGCATATACTTTGACAAGGTTAGTATGCTCAGACATCTTTATTACCAGCTAATAGCTCAAGATGCAACCTAAAATAGCCATTCTTGTTCTTATTCATGCCACTTTTCCATTGGATAGTACAGCCCGGTACGGTTCAGTACAAGGTTTCCACTGTTTACAACAGTGGCTCTCAAACTGGGCGGTCACAAGTTTTCTGACAATTTATAAAAATACATTAATATATTATACCTTAGATAAATAAGGCTACTAATCATTAGCATTACATTTAATATGTTTTGTTTAATTCAAATTTTAAGTTTTAGTTTGTTTTATGTCAGAAATTTTCTTTGGGGGGTCACAAAGGAATGCACAGCCCAAAGTGGGGTTCGCATGATGAAAAAAAATGAGAACCACTGGTGTACAGTACCTAGTACCCGATACTTTTTTAGTACCATCTCAAGGGAGTCGTACCAATACCAAAGCGTAGCGTGTAACGCTGCAGATCACTGACTGGCTGGAGAGAATCATCACTACCAGCTTCATTGCTAAATGCAAGATTTGCTTATCCTTGTGCACCATCAGACAAACCAAGTGATGTCATCATCTGTGCTATGTTGTACATACAAGTTCCCAAACTTCCTAAACATCCACATGGCGAGAATCAAGAACACCATTCCATTGATATGCTCCCTTGTTGAGCGTTTGTTTGTATCGTGATGTCACACACCTGTATAGGCGGTGCAACTGTAATGACAAGTCTATAATCTCACCCACTTTGATGATCCAATGGAAAAGCAAAGTAAAGCCGTGTGGTACTTTCCCAGGTCGTACTATCCCAGTACAATTACTACAGAAACTGTTTAAGCCATAGCATCACTATCACTGGTGTTTTATTTCCTTCTTAAAAAAAAATACATCGAGAAGCCATTAATGTGAAAAATAGAGCTACACCACAAAAATGGGTTTGGCCTTATTCCTAATGGGAGATGGGAAGCTCTCTGTTAACAGAGAGCAAGACAGGATCAGGATTGTGTAACAATTTGGGTTAATGGGTGATATGACTGCGCAAGTGGATTAAGTGGATTGGTGGTGGTAATCTGTGTGTAGTGTATAGTAACTTAATGAAAGCTGTGTCCAATCATAAACACAATCATTCTACATTATGTAAAAAACATGCTGTGAAAATATAACCTTGATATCTTTAAAAAAAAATTGGCTTGGTAAGACTGTGCCATAGATTGAAATGAATGGGAAATCATCATCTTTGATGCTCCAAATGGCATAATTAGGTTGAGACTTTAACTTTCACAGACAAGGTCAAAAATATGGAATACTCGAAATATCTCAAACTTCTTGCCTAGATTAATTGTTTCAATAACATATTTCAAATTGGAAGTAAAATTGTATCCAGTATCATAAACGAAAGTTCGTCAGCTCAAATCCTGTTATTTTTTACAGCCATGTTGACCTTTTAAAATTTAATTTAGTCTTGTAAAGCGGAAATACAGCAGCGTTGTTGATGTGTTAATATTTAATGTATTAGTTTATATTTGAATTGCCCCTCTCTTCTGTAATATCTCTGGTAGGATTTTAGTAGCGCATTAACAGTGTAACCTGTAGCAGGGTGTGCCCTCATCTAGCCCTCATCTTATCTCATTATACAGCCTATTGTCCATTATACAGCATTATCCATCTTATCTCATTATACAGCTCTGTGTTTACTTTCTTTTATAAGAACCAATGATTTTGAAGAGGATCTATAAATAAACATCATAAATTTAGGTTTAGTGCATAGGGTTGCAAAATTCTGGCAATTTTCAAGGCTGGAAACTTTCAATGGGATTATAGGAGAATATATTAATGACTCACCCTCATGTCGTTCCAAACTCGTAAGACCTCCGTTCGTCTTCAGAACACAGTTTAAGATATTTTAGATTTAGTCCGAGAGCTTGTTGACCCTTCATTAAAAATCTATGCATGTATGGTATATGTCCAGAAAGGTAATAAAAACATCATCTAAGTAGTCCATGTGACATCAGTGGGTCAGTTAGAATGTGTTAAAGCATCAAAACATTCATTTTGGTCCAAAATAACAAAAATTACGACTAGGGATGCATAACGATTAATCGCGATTAATCCATAGCAGAATAAAAGTTTTTGTTTACATCGTATACGTGTGTGGACTGTGTATAATAATTATGTATGTATAAATATGCACACATGCATGTATAATTTTAATACATTTGTATTATACATAAATATTTATTATACATAAATTATACATAAATATACAAATGTATGTATACACTAGGGCTGTCAAAATTAATGCGTTAATAACGCGTTAACACAAATTCATTTAACGGCACTAATTTTATTAACGCACGATTAACGCGACACATAATTTCTGTTTGTCCCACAGCTGGATGAATTGAGGTGCAGCA
Source organism: Misgurnus mizolepis (assembly GCA_025389145.1). Classification (NCBI taxonomy): domain Eukaryota; kingdom Metazoa; phylum Chordata; class Actinopteri; order Cypriniformes; family Cobitidae; genus Misgurnus; species Misgurnus mizolepis. Next base: position 3,279,962 of record JAIFKI010000003.1, read on the forward strand.
AGTGACCCGCGCTGTCTAGATGAGTCGGTGGTTTTCATAAAATTAAGAACATTAAGCTCTCGTCTAGCGAATCCAATGCGAATCCTAAATCCATAATCTAAAGCAAAGATGCGTCGTCTTTCACTTTTTGGTTTCGTTTTTAAAGCATTTAGAAATGATAGAAAATAGACTGCAGGACTTGCTTGATGTTAAAATAATTATTAAGAGAGATAAAGTTCGGGACCTGTTTGATGTTAAGAGTTATTAAGAGTGACAAGACTCAAAAGCGATGTCTGACGCAGATGTCTGAAGCGCATGCATACAAACGCGCGAGTCCGATATATATAGACATCTAACACAAAATTACAGTTTTAAAAATATCTGTTTTGACAAGAATTCACGCAGGTATGACCTATAATCAGTTATATCTGAAGTGAATGTTTGGATTAACTGTTGAGTAAAAGTATCTGTTGTGTAACATTATATTAAACCCTTGCATTAGCCTACATAATCTTAAAGCAGTCTGTCTTAATGTCAAAATTAAATAATAAAAGAAAACCTATATTTAACATATATTGATATTGTTTTTGCTCTGCGTAAACAGGTGTATTTCTGTCATGCTTTGTCAGATTCCAACAATTGTTCCAATTGTTTTTAAGTTTTTTTTTATAGAGAATGTTAAAATATAAATGACTAATTTTTGAAAATTTGCTCATCCCAACTCAATTTGCCAGCACAGGTCACAAATGATCAGCAGCAAACAGAAATGGAGAAAGAAAAACGTCTTCTAAAGGGCAAATCATATATAAAACTATATCTGATGGTTCTGTTGAAAATTTAAACAGGCTGTGATAAACATACATTTGCATATAGCATATATATTTGTCCAAATCCATGTTGATTAGAGCATTAAAAACTTGAAAAGTGGTAAATTTAGAACAGTTTAAATGGCGATTAATTTGCGATTAATCACAAGTTAACTCATGAAATCATGCGATTAATCTAGATTAAATATTTTAATCTATTGACAGCCCTAATATACACACATAAACATTTCTTAAATATTTACATGCATGTGTGTGCATTTATCTATACAAAGTTATTATACACAGTTCACACACATATATGATGTAAACAAAAACTTATTCGGCTATAGATTAATCGCAATTAATCGTTATGCATCCCTAATTATGACTTTATTCAGCATTGTCTTCTCTTCCGCATCTGTTGTTAAGCACATGCACGAGACTAAAGGCACGTGACTGCAGTGACGCAGATGACCTGTTATCCTCAGACATGTTTGCGAAGTTTTTTTTTCAAACTTACAGCGTGCGTCGTCTTCGGATTGTAAACAAAGCCCAGGCACACACAAAACAAACAGCTGGGGTGCATCAGATAACACGTCAGTTGCGTCGTACATCATCTGCGTCACTGCAGTCATGTGACTTTAGTCTCGCACATGCGCTTCATGTGCCATAATTTTAACCATAATCTTTGTTATTTTTGGACCAAAATGTATTTTTGATGCTTCAACATGGGTCAACAAGCTCTAAGACTAAATCTAAAACATCTTCAACTGTGTTCCGAAGATGAAGGGAGGTCTTACGAGTTTGGAACGACATGAGGGTGAATCAGTAATGACATTATTTTCCTTTTTGGGGTGAACTATCCTTTTAACTGGAATATATGGAAATTACAGGTAATTAATGGGAATAAATTGGGAATCAAAAAATGCAAAGTTACCTATAACAGGGAACTTAAAAAAATCTTTCAGCATAATTTTGTTTAAAACAACAACCTTTAATGCAATTTCAGTTGAATTTCTACATGCACACAGCACACTGAAACCACACCCCCTGCATGTACTTGCATTTATCCATAACATTCACAGATCATTTCTTGATCATTTCCTCCACCCAAAAGTTTGGACATATTACTATTTTATAGTCTATTATGCTCATCAAATCTGGATTTATTTGATCAAAAATCCTTCAGAAATCATCAGAATGATATTTATAAAATTTTATTATCCTGCATGCATGTCTGCTTATGACCAAACCAAATGTTTATTGTTTATTTATGTTTGAATGTGATATATTGATTTTCCTAAATTTTCAATTCCCCTAAATTCCTGTAAGTTTCCAGTTTGGAATATTTCCAAAATTATCCAGATTAGGGATGCATAACGATTAATCGTGATTAATCTATAGCAGAATAAAAGTTTTTATTTACATCATCTATGTGTGTGAACTGTGTATAATATCTTTGTATAGATAAATGCACACACATGCATGTGTATATATATTTAAGATGTGTATATGTGTAGATTTACATGTATATTTATATGTATAATTTATATATTTTTTTTGTATTTATATTTTATAACATTATACATGCATGTGTGCATATTTATTTATATATACATAATTATTATGATGTAAACAAAAAGATTAATTCCTATTAATCGTTATGCATCCCTACTCCAGATTAATTTTCCATGTAAAGTTCCGGAAATTTATCGGAAACTTTCCGCCCCTTTGCAACCCTAGTAGTGCATCAGTGTTGAATATTTTTGTACTTTATCTTGCAGAAGCGCATTGTACTAGCAAAGCAATGGGTTCAAGTCCTAGGGATCACACACAAACACTTGAAAAAAAATTTATCGATTGAATGCACTGCAAGTCGCTTTGGATAAAAACGTTTATCGTAAAGATTTTAACAATGTTTTTTTTTTCACTTTTAGGAATTACGTACCAACAGCCCTCGCTACAGCAAAGGGAGTTTCAATGACTTGAGCTACGTAACAAACAACAACCAAGAAGGCATTTCCATGAGGAAAGGCGAGCACCTGGGCGAATTCAACCTGGGCTCAACTATCGTGCTGCTGTTTGAAGCGCCACGAAATTTCACCTTTAATTTGCAAGCGGGCCAAAAGATCCGTTTCGGAGAACCCCTCGGGACAATGTGAAATTGAGAAGAGGGGTAACGGATTGATGGACACACTAGACGTGTGCAGATGCTTTCAGGGTCTCGGAAACTAATACACTCACGTTTTTGTGCTCTGTTTAAACTGAGATACATGTGCGTTCATATGTACTCGCTCAAACCACCACTGATGCATTGTTGCCATTGGGGTCATTTATATGCTTGTTTTTGTCGTTTTCTTGTCAAATACTTTGTAAGGCAAAGCTTAGATCGTGAAGATGTAATGTGTTTGCCTTGAAACACCATCCAGCTTTTTGTTTTGAGCTAAATTATTTTTTTATTGAGTTTAAGGAAACTTTTTTGTTTCTTTTTTTGTCCACATTGCCTTTGGCTGGAGTCATTTTTGCACAGCTGTAAAAAAAGAGAGAATGTACAAGAGACATTTGGTTTATCAAACCTCTTTAATTCAGTTCTTTCCGTCCAACTTTTTCTCATTACGAAGGTGCAAGCAATTTTGACAAAATCATTGCCACCTGATAACAATTTTTACTGCCATTGTTCTCTGATGTAAAAATTTGCCTTTGCTTGTTGGTTTTAGAGAGATTAGTTGGGAGATTAACCGTGAGGATTATTATGGTGGTCCAGAAAGCTCTACTGTTTTTATCTGAATTTGATTAGTGCCAAAAACCCAAGATATATTTTTACTAACATGTTTTTGCCCTTTTGATATAAATCAGAATTGTCTTTGGGCTTATGCGTTTTTCTTGATCATTTTTGTTTAAACGAGCATCCGGAAATTTTAACAGATTAATTCCTACACCAAGATGACGACGCTTCTTGATCTCCTTCGATCTGGACCACGCATGTGCTACTACCAGAGGTTTGGGCCACTGGACAAATGTTTGCCTCAAAACACTGTTGTGTACCTGGCCACACTTTTAAAAAAAAGTATCAAACTCTTTTAAAAGAAATCTTATTAATTCATTTAACATAGACATTAGTTACACACTAGTTAAGAGCGCAGTAAATGTTGTTAATAAATTTTGAAGATTATTTCCAATGTTGTGGTTTAAATGTCTTTTTAAACACCACATGCTATCATGTCATTTGGTACTATGGTAAGGTAATAGTTTATTGGACATGTACCATAAATGTCGTCATTGTTGTTCCTGTCTAGCATTGCATTAGCAGCGCAAAAGGTCATGGGTGTTCAAACCTAGTGAACACACACACATGATGATAAAATGTGTATGTTGTAATCCACTGAAAGTCACTTTGATATGCATCTGCCAAATGCATAAATGTCAATATATCATTCAGATCCACTGGTATTATACAAATTATTTAAGTAACAAGTTGGATTAAGTTATTTAAACAAGCAGGAAAGTTTCAATGTAGACTAGAAACATATACATATACAAACATAATTTAAATGTATATGTTGGAAGGACATATGTATTTGGGTGAAGTCATTCATCCTTATTGGATTCATAATTAACAAAATCTCTTTGGAATTTGGATTAAGATGCTTTAGATGCTCTGTCGCAGGGTGGGAGACGGGTTTCCCCCCATTATGATTTGTTTGGGGACGTGTAAATATTAGCAATGGCCCCTTCGGAAATGAAAACCCTCCTTCGTGCTATTAGTGTTTTGTGATGTGTCAAAAAGTAAGCTGCAGTGACTTGACACGAAATCCTAGAGTCCTACTAGAAATAAAGTGCCGCAGCAGGAATGCCTATTTTTGTAGGCCAATCCTGAAGTTAGCGGGACACTAATCCCTCGTCCAAAAGCCCATTCATTTTCCCCATAGACTTTTGGATTATTGCAAAAAATTATCTCTGCGTTTAACAAACGTTTATGACACTTACATGTTTGGTCCAACAAAAACTTCCCAAAAGTAAGTACTTTTATGACTTATAAAAGGCTTAATTTTGACTTTAAATTTCTAGTAAATGCATTTACAATTCAAAATTCATATTAAGATAAACTTGTTGGACAAAAAGTGTAAGTGTCTTAAACTTTTGATAAACACAGAGCTTATTTTTTTTGCGATAGTCCAAAAGTCTATGGTAAAACAAATGGGCTTTGTGCGAGAGAACATCTCAGGCCTACAAAAATACATTGCGTATTCCTATAGAGTTAACAAGACACTGGTTCCTTCCTCAAAAAGACCGTAATTTTTTTATGAGCATTAATCCTAAAATTTGTTTAACAAGATAATCTTCCCAGATGAACACAACTTCGATGAAGTATAAATGAGTTTGCCGAAATCACCGAAATTTGGCTCCCCTTGTGATGTCAGAAGGGGCTAATACCACCCCTTAATCTGCACTATCCAACCATGGCACTGCATTTAGTGCAGAGATCAACTCAACTGCATTTTAAAGGACACATCCAAAATGGCACATTTTTGCTCACACCTAAAGTGGCAATTTTAACATGTTATAATAAATTATCTATATGACTTATGAGCTAAAACTTTACGTATTTTGGGGACATGAAATATTTATTTGACATTTTAAAAAGTCTTGTGAAATGTCCCCTTTAAAGCAACACCAAAGAGTTTTTTTTACCTTAAAATAACGTTTCCAAAAAAGTTTCAGTGGTTCATCCACTCAAAACACGGTGAATGGCACTTTCACATTCGCTTTGCAGCCCTCTATCGGCCAAAACCGCACTAAAGAAGTTTCCAACCGTCGGGTAGTGGTCCTGTAGTTCGAGTGAAAACTACAAAAACTTGCTTTACGGCAGACCTACAATCCAATCAGAGCCAGCTATGCTGCAGTATTTACGACAGTGCTAATGAACAATTACGCTTCTAACCTGTAGGGGGAGCAAAGAGCAAAAACTCTTTAGTGTTGCTTTAAAATCTGTTCCCTGGTCTTTGTTGGGAATTCAGCCCATGTTGGGGTTTTTTTTAGATCTTTGTGCGTGATGACGTATGTAGGAACTTAAAATTAAAATTCTGTCATTTACTCTTCCTCATTTTGTTCTAAACCTGTATGAATTTTTTTCCTTTGATGAACACAAAAGAAGATATTTTGATAAAAGATGGTAAGCACACAGGTGACGGTACCTATTCAATTCCATCATATTTTTTTTATTCCTACTATGGAAGTCTATGGTCACTTACTGCTGTGTGTTTACCATCATTTCTCAAAATATCTTCTTTTGTGTTCATCAGAAAAAAGAAATTCATACAGATTTAGAACAACATGGGGACGAGTAAATGATGACAGAATTTTCATTTTAAAGTGAACTATCCCTTTAACAACCGCCCTTTTAAGACACTGTTTTAAAAGTCACGGTGGGTGTATATGTTTTGTGTCGTAGAGTAAAATATCTTGGGCTTATGTTTACCCAAGATCTGAAGGAGTTTAACCAGAACCCTATTCGAAAAGACTTTAGGACAATGGAACCGGAAGTGCTAAAATGCTAACTCGCTTCTGCATTTTGCCTACAAAATTACGTCATCCCTGCAGCACTCATACATGTAATATAAAAACTTGAGGAAAAAAGCTAATGTAAAAACATGGACGCTTCACGTGTCAAGCTGCCTAGAGGTTTTTTTTAAAGAATTATTTTTAATTGTGATTATTCATTTTGGTATGGTATGTAAATGTCATTTTAATTACCATCTAATAATAAAGAGATGGGAGTTTTGTACAGGGCCAGGTAACCTGCAAAAAAAGAGGTGATTAAATATTGTGATCAGTTAGAATATATAACACGCTTTTCCTATGCATTACATTTTAACCGAAACTCTTGATGTTGGAGAAAATGTTTAGTTAATGCTTTCTGTAAAAAACAAAACGTTTTTCAATCTTAAACACTGGCAAGATTTATTTTAACAGGAGTCGAGAAAGCACTAGAAACACACACGGCATCAGGCTGCAGCAAGCAACACCCCCCGCGAACCCCCTCCCCACACACAGCCCGATATATTACACCTTCCAGAAGCTTCTCTCTCCTCCAGATACAATCACAGCACAGACCACTGAGAATAATATCGGCCTTAATTTTGTTTCCGATTATTATCAATACAATAAAAGTAAACTTTCATCAAAAATACAAGATAAGTTTTTATTATAGTGTTCTTGCGAACGTTGCATACAATCAAAAGCTTATCAGTTACCCACCTTACCTCCCGGCTTTAAGTTATTGTGCTTGTACACTGCCTCGAGGTACACACATAAAAATGTTTGGTTCCCCAAAGAACCACATTTTTGTATTGATATGATGCCACAGGTAAGTATTTGTTAAAATAATTCTCTATCAAGCATGTGGAAAATAGACATTCAACCAGAGCATTATAGGGTTGCAGTGTTAGGAAATACATTTACGCTGAGGAAAAAGCTGCCAAAACAGTACTTTGATATCATGGTTATACCATGTTTGTTTGTTTATGTATAAATTACATTAACTTGTATATAAAATACTTAGAAAAGTGTGAAGATGATCATGAGTAAGGTGGTAATTTGGTTTCACTGCAGTTTTTTTAAGTGATCGGACGCCCCCTGCTGGTGGTCATTGCAGTCTATACGCAATTACGTCTTTAAAATCAGCAGCTACTTTTAATAAATACTACATGTTGTATATTAGGCTACATTTATTTTATTTTATTATTTTGTTGACTAATTGTTTGTATTGAATTGAATTTATATTGATTTAATGCTAAATTAACTAATGCCCCTAATGAAAAATCCAGCTAAGACCAGCATAAGCTGCTGAGCTGGTTTTATCTGGTATTGCTGGTGTAGCAATCTGGTCTAACTTTGGTCACTTTTTAAGCTGGTCTAGCTGGACTTAGCTGTTCATGCTGGAAGACCAGCTGACCCACCAGCTTGACCAGCTTTGCCAGGCTGGGAGGACCAGCTTACTGCCACCTTAAACCAGCTACCATCTTATGCTGGATTTTTCAGTAGGGGCTAAATTGTGTTAAAGGGATAGTTCACCCAAAATTAAAAATTCTGTCATAATTTTCTTACCCTCAACTAGTACGAGTTTCTTTTTTATGATGAACACAAAGGAAAATATTTTGATCAAAGATGGTAAACACACAGCTGATTGTAACCATCCACTTCAATAGTAGGGAAACAAATATTATGAAAGTATTGTGATTAATGATGAAGAAGGTCTTTTAATAAATGATGGTAAACACACAGTTCACGCATCGTATTTATTTTCCTACAAAAGACGTCAATGATTACAATCAGCGGTGTGCTTACCATCATTTATCAAATATCTTCTTTTATGTTCACCAGAAAAAAAATCATACAGGTTAAGAAAAACATGAGGATGAGAAAATGATGACAGAATTTTCAAATATCATATATCAGTGCCATTGTTTTGTCTCAAGATGCACACCAGTATTGGTTTTTTTTTTTTCAATTTTTATTGTTTACTTAAATGTCCTAACTAAGGCCTAGTCTTAGATAAATTTAAACCCTGTCCAGGAAACCACCCCTAAAATTTAAAGTTTTAATTGATTTTTAGTATAATCAACAGCATTACCATTTTGGCATATATAAATCCTGGATGAATTCTGGTTGTGTACATTTACAAATGATCTAAAGGTGATATAAATGATAATGTCTCCCAGTATCACTTTAGCAGCATTTTTTATTGTTTAGGTCTATAAATTTTTTATTAAAATTCAATTTAACCCTGTCATTTCTTTTGCACAAACACATTGACATCAGAAGAGAACTTCATTTCATGTTTATTAAACTGAACAACAAGTTCAAAAATCCAGTAAAGTGTCTATGTAAATACTGTAAAGTGTATACACTGGACAAAGTTAAATTTTGCAGGACTGTGCTGCAGATAAAAGTTAACACACGTTTCATTACACCTTTAACCGACCGGTCTGCCTTGTTCTGTGTTATTCCAGGAAGTACAGGCCCTGTGTCCCAAACCTGTTCAGTAGGACTGCCTGTGCTTACTCAGGTACAAAGAATTTCTCATCATCAACATCGCCTGAGTCACCTTAATGGAAACTAGGCGTATGACTACTTAATATAAGTACAGCGTGAGAAACACAATGCAAATATGCACTTCTGAGACAAAATCAATTTTAACCCCCTAACTTGCGCAGTCTTTTTTTGTGTGGGGAGGCTGGTGAAAAAGTGATGTACACCTTCAAATTCATATAACGTTTTTGGTCTATAAGCCTAATCTTGGTCTTGATTTAAAGAAGACACTTTAAAGTTTTTTACGGAAGTGTCTAGAGGTTATAACGGTTTACATTTATTGTAAAAAAAAAATATAGTACATATTTTATACAATAAGATTTGTGTTTGTGACCTTTAGTGGTTTTACCAACAACGGCCACTAGGTGTCAGTGGTTTGCTGCATACTCTTGTCACAAATTAATAAATTACTGTCACTGCATTATTATTACTGCTAAAAGGTTTAAAAATATATATATAAACTACATTCTTACACCTTTCCAACGATATGTAGTTTGTCGTGATAGATTAAAATTTAAATGCAAAATATTGAAGTTAACTCAGGTGTCCCACTCACTTGACCGCGCCAGTTTGGGGGATCAAGTGTCAAAAAATTGTGCATATTCCTATTTTATTAAATGCATCCTGTACAATATGGTTTATCATTAAATCAATTTAGTATTTGTGTTCTTTAATATGCAATTAAGTCTGTAAAGGAAGTCACAGTGTATTATTTGTATATTTAGAGTAACCGGAAAATCTTGTTCAATAGAAACTACGATGGCACAATCATTCTTCTGGAAAGTTTGAAAGTGTCTCTTTGTGTTCCTCTTTGCAAAACAATGAGAGTTTTTCCTCTAGTTTTTCCTCTAAGGCAAAATGGGCTGTTTCCCACTTTCCATAAAAACTTGGAGGAGCCCACCTAGATATACATGTAAAATGAAGAGATGAGCAGTATCATTGCAATCCACCCGGCCCTCAGCCACTCAACATATATTTAGTTTAAATATCGGCATTTACACGTGTAGCAGAAATAGCAAAACTTGAAGTATATCGTGTTGTGTTTGACTTGGTTGCAGTACTTAAAATTAAGTGTCACGCATGTCATTGTTTGCTCTTGCTCACAGAAACATCAGAGCTATTGTAACAGGCAAACAAAGGTGAGGTGGTTCAACAAAAAAACATTTAACACAGGCGATGTCTGAGAAATGAATCCAAATGTACATATTTAAGTCATTAGTTTCATAGTTCATAATAGCTTCATAGATGCTGCACAAAATCCATTCAGTTCAGCTTAGTGTAACGTGAAGCTTCAACACAGTTTGACCGGGTTTGGGAGACATTTGCTCATCCATCTCAATTCATAATCCTTTACAACCCGTAATCCTTTGCACTGGAATGCAGGTCTCATTTCTTCCTTCGGCAACGACAGCAACAGGCATAGCATCGTCCCACCTGCTCTTCATCTTCCTTCACCGTGTACGTCCCCTGACTGCTGTAAGCAGGGGGATTTTTGGTCTCCCCGTAAACCGGCACGTTGGACCCTGGCGTTTTGAAGCTGCCGTAAGGGTTCGTGCCATTAGTGCGGTTGTAGGAGCTCTCTAAGGCCATGGGGTTCATGATGATGGTGCTGGAGTCGTCGCGCAGCTTGGCGCGGGGAATGGTGACGTCACCGTATGGGTTTTCAAGTGAGATATTCATGATGTTTGGCTGGGGTATAAATTCGGCTTCTTTAAGATTCCTGGAAGTTTACGAAGTTAAAGCTGGATTTGAGGCATTGCTGATCCAAAAGCTGATTTTTCTGTGGGAAAACAAATGTTTTTAATGTCTACCTGACAAAGGAGATATGGGTTGGACAAAGCATTTTGTCAGAAGGGTGCATCAAAGATTTTTTATATCCATTACTGGTTTTACTGTAAAAAGGTAAAAGGTTTTTTTTTGTGATTTACTGTTTTTTACATAAATGGGGTAACCTAGTGCTTTTTGTCCCTCTCTGCTATTATAGTTTATCAATACGGCGGAATGACATGGAAGCCTTCTTGGACTTACCCGTTCAATGTAAGTAAAGAGAAGAAATACTAAGCTTACAAAGAAAAGTCAGATTATTGGCAGAGGTCATTTGTACCGAGCCCCTAAGGTGACATTGGAGTAAAAAAAATCTTACGTTTAGTTTCATGTGCTCACGCGAAACCTTCATGGGCAGAATTAATTTTTCTTTAAGTTTAGTTTTGTGTGCTCACGTGAAACTTTTGCGCGTGCATGTGAAACTATCACGCAAGCACATGAAATTATCGCGTGCGCACATGAAAGTGAACGTTTCATGTGCACACGCGAAAGTTTCACGTGAGCATGCAAAAATAAACGCAGTAGTTTCATGTGCGCACCCGAAAGTTTCATGTGCGCACGCGATAGTTTCACGTGCGCACGCAATAGTTTCACGTGCGCACGCAAAACTAAACTTTATTTAATTTTTGCTCTATGTCCCTTTAGGAGCTCCGTACATTTGACACCGACGAGTACACTGAAAAAATGATTCATTGAATTTAATAAATTTTTTTAAGGTAAGTGGTTGCAATCCATTTATTTAAGCAACATTTAAACCAAATGATTAGTAAAGTAAAATAAAATATAAAACTTTTGTTTAAATGTAGCTTAAATAAATTGATTGCAACCACTTACCTTAAAAAACTGATTAAATTCAAGGAATCATTTTTTTCAGTGTACATATTTATAAAAAAAGTCATTGATTTTGATTAATAAGACACTTAAAATCCTACTCTCTTTTAAAAAAATCATTAGGGCTGTCAAAAGATTACTCATGATTAATCGCGTACAAAATAAAGGTTTGTATTTGCACAATATATTTGTGTGTTTATTGTGTGTAATTATTTTGTATAACAAAACATACATGTATACATTTAAGAAAAATGTATGTATGTTTATATTTGTTTAATCTATATATAATATAAAATATATCAAAATCTCAATAAATATAAATACACATGTAAAAGTTTCTCAAATACATACATGCATGTGTATGTATATAAAATAATAAAATAATTGCACACACATATATTATGAAAAAAACAAACTTTTGTATGCGATTAATCTTTTGACAGACCTAAAAATCTTATTAACATTTGTGTTTGTGTTTAACTTAACAAATTAAGTTATGTCAACTACTAGTCAAAAACTTAAAATATTATGTTTAATTGACTTGCATATCCAATTTGATTGGACATTGCAGCATTTTTTCATCAAGTTTCCTCTTGGAAATACTTGAATAACATGCTCTGTTTTTACTTTGTCGTAATCCAATGTTTCTTTGTTCAGATCCTTTTAATGACATGTACACTGTACAAATGATGTCAAATTAATATATATGTTTATGTTACTTTACCATAGCAAATTAACTTAAACAATATCAACTTGTCATGTTAAAACTTCAAGTAGGTTGAATTGACTTGCAAAACCAAGTTGTTTTAACTTAAATTTGCATTTTTTTACAGTGTACAAACACACACAACGAAGATTTTCTTAAATACAGATTAAACGTCTCTTACCTGTGGAGGCCCGACTCTGATTTCTTCTTTGAGAATCCGGTATCAGTTCTTGAAACAGCTGCACACCGTTGTCTCCTGTGAGTTGTGTTCTTCCGTGTATCTGAAAGAAGGTGAAAGAACCCTGAGCTTCCAGGTTGAGGGTGGAGCCCATCGACCGTGAGTCTTATTTACACATGGCAGTCAATGTGTATGTAACCCCACCCTTGGGAATTCAAGTATGCGTGTGTGGGGGAGGAGGTGAGAGTCATTTCAATACTTGTGTATTATTATAGAACAATACTTGACAAAACAAACTTCAAACTTAGAAACCCAAGCAGACGCTTTGGTTTTAGTTTCCAAGTTAATAGCATGATGTTATGCAACAAGAACAACATTTTTTTTTTTTTTTTGACAAACACTGCTCTGTACCAGACTACACCTCCTGTACACAAAGTTGGTTACCTGAAATGTTTACCTTGGTTAAACATTACCAGTACTCACATTTAAGCATTGCTGCACATAAGACTGTATTAAGAAAATGGTGTATTTGATGGAAGTACATTGCAATTATTTTGAAAGAGCGAGAGAGAGCGAGAGACAATGAAAAGCTATTGAGGTTTTACTGTTGTTGAAACTATGCTGGTAAATTCTGTAATTGTTTGCTTTACGTCATCAAATACCAAAGTTCGCATTCATTGCATAGTTGAGATTACACTACATTCATATTTATATTCTTTCTTGCAATTAGAATAACATCAGAAAAGTTTTAAGAACATATGAATGAGTCTTATGGTGTGTAAAGGTGCAGCAGTTATGACATTATATACTATTTTGACATTTTCTTCATTCCTCACGTTGCATTTAAAAAAATGAAATGGATTTGTCTAATTAAAAGACAACTACAATCGACTACTAATAAAGTTTCAGCATCTACAATGTACACCATGTTTTTTGCATATACAAAAAGTAAAGTCAACACCAATAAAAAAGGGACGAACCCAGCAGCTGGGCTACAGTTAACCCCCAACCATTTATTTGACCTAACAAAGGGTTAAAATACCTAGCATTTTGTGTTGTAACAACCCAGCATAGGTTAAATTACAACCCAGTGGGCTGGGCTCGTCCCTTTTTGACCCAATGCTGAGTTATCGGGTTACCTAGCATTTTTTAAAGTGTATAGTGAAATATTTAGCATTTTTTTATTTGATACAATCATTTCGTTAATAAACTTAGTTATTATCATAGCAATCTGAATTTACAATTTCAGAATGTACATTTCTGAATTTATTAGCATACACCGATATAACAGCCAATACTCGAAATTGGTCGATAAAAGTGATTTTTTACACTATCGGCCGATAGTTTGAAAGTAGCCTACAGTTATGTCGATCGCATAACAGAAAATGTATCGAAAATGTCATCGTTAGTTTAGTGTATAATATTGTATGGATATCATTCTTAAAATGTAATCTTTAGAATTTAGTTAATGCAAGTTAATATAACCACTAAACTATCTGTATCGGCAGACATCAGTGTGAATAACTGGTATCGGTGGAAACATTTAATATCGGTGCATCCAACGCTATCTCACGATATTCGTATTAATTCATACACTGTAAAAAAAAATTTTGTATAAATTACAGTGTTACTTGCAGCTGGTTGCCGGTAACTTACCGTAGATTTAAATTTATGTTATTTACTGGCAAGAGTTTGTTCAAAGTTAAATAAATATTAAATATAACAAAGTCTTGCCAGTAAATAACATATTTAAATCTACGGTAAGTTACCGGCCACCAGCTGCAAGTAACTGTAATTTCTACAGAATGTTTTTACAGTGTACGACCACATTTGTACGTTTGGTTACGATTTGCCTTGACCCATGTGACGTTGGGGTGAGGTGCGGGATTCGGTTTCGTTGTTGTTGTTTTCATGAGATTCGTACGATTTTGCACGATTAACTTCGTATGAATTGATACGAATTAGCCAACTCGTAAAATATGTAAGATTTCTCGTGAGATCATGCTGGTGCATCTTTAGTATTTGGTTTCTCCCCCTTTTGAACTTTTCCTCCAGCAAGCATTTTACAGACTAGGTTATCTATATACTTGATATAGTCCGGCTATGAGTAACCCACTTCTAGCCAAAATAAACTTGTCGTTTTTGCCAAAATAATGTGCGAGATGTATGATTTTCCATCAGTCAACTGTAATTACAGGGTGTTGGGTTTCAATTATTTATGTATTTAATTTATCATTTACATTTAGGCTACGGTTCGACGTCTGTTAATTTTTTTACTGACAGCCCAAATTTTGCCGTGGCTGGACGGCTATTAGACATTTTTTTAAACAAAATTGCTTGCTGGGCTGCCATGGGCTCCACAGGTTTGTCCGAAACCTGATTTTCTTATCCTCCCGAGTGGTTTAAGGGACTAAATGTGTTTCAATACAAAAGACTTCATCAAGGTTTAAATGAGATTCATGTTATCCGATTTTGTGGAATTAAGGTAATCTGTCCGGTTTCAAATGAGGTAACATGATTGATTAGTATCACTTTTACAGTATCTAAATTTCATTTCTTCATTTTACATGATTCATTAACTTTGCACTTTATTTGTTTACTTTTTTAAATCCTAGACCTTTCCACCTTTAAATGCAGAAAAGAAATTGACCACATGCACTAAAACACGTCATTTTAAAGCACCTGTCATTGTGAATCCTGTTTGGACACAATGCATGTAGTTATTGTCCTTATGGAATGCTGTAAGAATGAAGCACACATACAGGTTTCAACACATTCTTTCTGTGTGACCATTGCTGAATAGCAAGTTAGAGAGGATGCTTTAACTTTAAGTTACATCTGAAATGCATTATGATGACATAAGACTAAATAAACTAACCTGACTTCATAACTCAGTCTCACATAGTAGGCATACACCATTAGAAAAAGTGGTCGAAACATGGTCCCAAGCTGTCACTGGGGCGGTGCCCTTTCTTAAAGTACACATTTGCACCTCAAGAGGTTATATTAAAGGATTAAAGGACCTAAACAGTTTACAGTTTCAGTGCATTTAAAAATGCAGTTTCAATGCAGCTTCGAATGGCTCTAAACGATCCCAACTGATGCATAAGGGTCTTATCTAGCGAAACCATCATCATTTTCGCCAAAAAAATGTAAAGTACTTTAAAACCACAACTTCTTGACTTCCACTAGCTGTGTGACTCGGCAGGTCGACCTTATGTAATACGTTACATATGTGAAATGCACATTTGTGGAACATTTCAAACAATAAACTGACACAAAGACATTCATTTCTATCATCTCACATACAACAATGTCGGAGCGGTCCTCTTTCTGCACACTTGTAAACACTGGAGCGTAGTTTGCATACATCATGCATACGACCTTCACGCTGGCTAGTGAAAGACGAGAAGTTCTGATTAAAAACTACATTTTTATTATTGTATTGCAAAAATGTCTCTAGATAAGACCTTTATGCTTCGATTGAGATCATTTAGAGCCCTTTGAAGCTTCAATTTTAAAAACTAAAGATCCACGGTTCAGGTCCACTATATAGAGAAAAATCCTTGAATGTTTTTCAAAAAACAAAAAGTAATTTCTTTTTGACTGAACAAAGAAAGACATAAACATCTTGGAGGACATGATGGGGGTGAGTAAATTATTAGAATTTTTTAAATAAAAATGCAATGTTCATTAAATACCTCAGAAGTACATATTGACACCAAATCTATACATATCTGTAACTAAATGGTACATAGTATGATCTTTTTTTAAAGGGCACTGCCCCACTGACAGCTAAGGACCATTTTTGCTCACAGTGTACATCAGGGGTAGTCAACTGGCGGGCCTACAATCATCTTTATCCGCCGGTCATCTTTGTCTCATTTACAATCAGCATGGTTACTTTCCACTGTACATCACAAATGATGGACAATAAACCATCTGCAGGGGTGTAATTTTCGGATTCAATTTGAGCCATGGCGTCAATATTTGACGACACTTGACCATGCGTCAATATGTTGATGCGGAGGGTATACCTTTCGCGTCATTTTTTGACGAACTGGGGACTTCAATACTATTAAGTCCGTTGCATTCTCTTTCCTATTTTCTTACCATTTTCGCGTTGGTTTAGGGTTAGATTTACATAATGACATCCCTACCCAAACCTAACTCTAACCCCAACGCCAGGTGACAACTGTTTAATTTCGCGTACCTAACTCTTACCCCAACGCCAGGTGACAACTGTTTAATTTCGCGTACACTGTTTCATTTTGCGTAATCTAACCCTAAACCGACGCGAAAATGGTAAGAAAATAGGAAAGAGAATGCAACGGACGTAATAGTATTGAAGTCCCCAGTTCGTCAAAAAATGACGCGAAAGGTATACCCTCCGCGTCAACATATTGACGCATGGTCAAGTGTCGTCAAATATTGACGCCATGGGGTGAGACTGGGTTACAGTGTTAGCTTTGCGACCGTAAGTGATGTATTTCAGTGTGTTTCAGTCAAAACACTGCGCAAGGTGAAAATTATTAATCTTTTTTTGTTTAACTTAATCAGAAACACTTGAATCCTTTAAAAATGACTGATTACTGATAGGTAAATTGTAAAAAAATTCTGTAGAAATGACAGTATTCCTGGGTATTATTGGCAACTAGCTGCCAGTAACTTACTGTAGATTTTACATTTATGTTATTTACTGGCAAGAGTTTGTTCAAAGTTAAATAAACATGAAACATTTTCAGTCTTTATTTTCTACAGTAAGTTACTGGCAACCAGCTGCATAATTACAGCTAATTTTTTACAGTGAAATATATTCGTAGATTGAAGGCTCTTGCGCTGGAATGAGCTTTCTTTCCTATGTAAAAACTATTTTATGATTAAACTGAAATTTTATTAAAAGCTAAACAGTTATAAACAAAAGAAACATAATACAAAAATACATGTGATTATTTACACATGCACTTATTTTGTGCAAGGTTCATAGTTAAACTATTAACATCTGGCTCTTGTTTTATAATATTAAAAAATCAGATTTGAGTTTTCCGTAAATACTGGATACAAGATGTTTGCATCTTTTTTTAAAATGCATGTTTTTTAATATATGACCTATAACAAAAAGTCACAAAAACAACACAAGTTATAACATAGGCTATATAATAATAATATATATAATATACAGTGCAAAAGTCTTAGGCCCCCACCACCAGCTTTGTTGTTTTAGCAAAGTTTTAATGTCCATCCATATTTATTTTTCACTCTTTTTTTAAGATACAAACAGAAAATACAGGAAATGTGTTCACAAAATTAAAAACAAAAAAATATTCAAAAGTAAATGTCTTCAATCAGTATTTAATGTGACCTCTCTTGACACGAAACACATCTTGAGCTTTTTTGAGGAGACTGAAGTCCTGAAGTAATTCGATTAGAATTACAAATTAGGATTTAATTTCATTTATGTTTAAGAGATCTTGCAGCTGCCTGCTATTGCTCAAGTGGAAGGGAAGTTTACCCTAAATACTGGACACTTCAGATTATACTTTTATACAGTTTTTAATACTACATACACATTTCCTGTATTTTCTGGATGTATTCTAATAAAGAGACTGAGAAATAATTATATATGATCACAATACAATTGCAAAAACAACAAATCTAATGGTAACATGGTGCCCTAAGACTTTTGCACAGTACTGTATATTAAATATATAAGGGTAAAAGTTTGGCCTGCATTATATTTAATTTTTTTAAATCTGGCCCTTGAAGAAGAGTATTTAAAGACCCTTGGTGTACACCCAAACTCCATATGAATCCACTAATTTTTATCTCACTATTTGTTTCTCGCATGTAGACGATTGAAATGTAATATGTATGGCGGATCATGCTGTGCATGACCGTGTACTGTTTTCAGAGGTTAAGTGGGTTAATTCAAGGTTTGAGAGCCACTTCAGTCCATTTCAATCAAAGGTAGCCCTGGTAACAGCAAACACGAGTAACAAAAGACTAAGAGTGGTTAGGCTGAACAAAACTATAGAAATAATCAAAAGCATCCATCATCACTTCATGGTGTGTTTGAACATGTTGTTATGAAACCCTATAGATGATTTAACATGAGATTATTTTCAAAAGTGGAATAAGAAAATCATATTTACTGTGTGTGATAAAGTATCTGTGTGTAATCAAGAAATCTAGATTTTTACTTGTGTTTACTTGCAAGATTAAAAATGCATATATATATATATATATTATTTTTTTTGGAAGGATACCATTTAAAATCTGATTTTATTATTTGGGTATTAATTAGGCATGAAGTTTAATAAAAAAAAACCCAACTGTAAATATGAGTAATATGTAAAAACCCATCTTTTACTGTTTTCTAAATAAAATCATCCTGCATAATGTAAAGAACATTTTGTGAAAATATAACTTGGATATCTTTACTATTGACTGAGTAATGGCATGTCAAAGATTGACTGAACCAAACTTTGCTGTTCAAAATCTAAAAATTAAATTGTGTGACTTCAGCTGGGTTTTCACAGGCAGGGTCAAATATTAACACCCATACCAAGCAGCAAACTTTATGTTAATGATTTTTAAAGCCACATTTCCAGTAATCCATACAGTCATGTGATTCTGTGGAAACTGTGGCGTCATTATAATTTTATTTAAATCATGTGGCCGTGACCCAGAATAGCTAATAGCAACTTCCCAGAGACTTCAAAGTCAAACGTCCATGTGGACGAATCACATTCCACAATTTGTAAATCTTTGCTTCTCATTCTTATTCAATGAGTTTCATTTGGGTGTAACCCTTAGCAACACTAATGTTGGTAATATAATTCACGTTTAATCTTTGAGAATGAAAACATCACAAAAATGAAGATTTGAAGTGGATCAAAACCTTTCATAAAAGACTTACTATTTTAAACAATACCCGCTCTTGTGTTATGACAACTTTAAATTAACTTTTTTGATCCACTTCAAATGGTGACTAGTATAAACAAGGAAAAAGGAAACATCTGATCTATTATTAGAACTGTGAGTCAGACATTTGAAATAAAGGGTTTAAAACATCATGCATTACTTAACTACATAACAGAAAACCTGGATAAACAACATCACCCATCTAGTCAGAATAATAAACTTTTTTTCAAAACCTGTAGTGACACATATTTGTTTACTGAATTAACTTAAATAAGAGACTTTTTTGAAAATATGCTCATTTTCCAGCTCCCCTAGAGTTAAACATTAGATTTTTACTGCTTTGAAATCTATTCAGCTGATCTAATGGTTATTTTTGAGCGTGATGCTAATGGTCTAATCAGATTTAATGGATTATGCTAAGCTATGCTAAAAGTGCTAGCGCCAGACCCAGAGATCAGCTGAATGGATTTCAAAACGGTAAAAATCTAATGTTTAAATCCAGGGGTGCCGGAATGAACATATGTATCCATTGTTATCCATGTTTATGATATTTATGCATTTGGTAGACGCTCTTATCCAAAGCGACTTACAGTGCATTACAAGGTACACTTTTTTATTGGAATGTGTGGTCAAACCCATGACCTTTTGCGCTGCTAACTTAATGCTCTTCCACCACAAACACATAAACAGCTTTGTCTACATATACACAGCTATCTACTGACACACCTGACAGATAAAAGCTTGTATCTCAGCTGCCAAAGACCATCAGATTTATAACCCACACCAGACACAGAAACTGAATGACTAAAGGGGGGCGTTCACACCAACAGAGATTTGAACAAAGTAGCCGGACGTCATTTATTTTCAATGATTTGGGATGTGTGCATTGTGAATGTGCGATATGTCAAAGCTCCAAAGCCTAAAGACTTGCTGCCTTATCAGTCAATGACTAAACAGGCGGGGGTTTTGAAAGAGTAGTATGTCATTGGTCAGCTGCCTTGTTAACATGCTTTACACCAGGGGTCTTCAACTACTCGTCTTCGAGGGGCCAGATTTTAAAATTGTAAATAAGATTCGGGCCAAACGTTTACACCTATTTTTACCTTTTATATATTTTCTACTTTTTTATATATTTTAAAGATATAGGCTAAACCACCTTTCCATTGTATCCGGACACAACTGTCCGAGTGTCAGTAATAAAGTTTCAGTTTAATTGTGTTAAAATGGAAGAGATGCTAAAACCAGTGCAAGCAGGTTTTAATGTACAAATTTATTTATAGTTAATAATTTACTTAGCAGTAATCAATCATTTCTAAAGGATTCAAGTGTTATTGATAAAGTTAAACAAAAAAGGATTAATAATTTTCACTTTGCACACAGTGTTTTGATCAACAAACTGAAATACATCACTTCTGTTCGGCGTGTCAAGGGTGTAGTCGCACGAGTTTATTTATAAATGGGTGATTCTCACGAAAACTTGGTTGTAAAAATGTCAAGCATGAAAATGTAAAAATTGCTTAAATGTACTTTTTTTCCCACCAGACATTGAAAAACAAAGTCTGGAGTAAATGGGAACATTAATTTAAACACTTTTACTTATCATTTAACACTTTTTGTAACATAATTTAAAAAATTAGTCCTAAAAAATTTCATTACCGCAACAGTCAGAAAACATCAACACTGACATATTTTCAAAATGACATGACAAACCTGAAAGAACATAATTTGGAGATTCTGCACATGCATTTAAAATCAAAGTATTATGCTTCTATTAATTAAAATTAACATTTAATAAGCATCTGTTGTGGTAATGATAATCAAAATGTCGTGTAAGCATTCTGACAAGACAATATTTCAAATTAACTGTAAAAAAATGATCTTACCTGGTAGCCATCTTGAAGTAACTGGTCCATGTGCTTGGTTACTCAAAATCAAACTTTATTAAAATTCTGTATGTGTGCTTAAACTGTTCTCAAAAAGTGTTGCGGAGGATGAGAACATCAGGCATGGACACATCATTTTCTTCATTATTATTATACATGAATATTCAGTAAATATTTTTTCTGTCATCTAAAGTAGTCTAGCAAAACATCCATTTATTTTTTTCTAAATATTTTTGTGTTAATTTGATTAAATTACAACATAACGCATGTTCAAACACAGCCGGACACATTGCGGTAATGAGAATTTCAGCAGAAAATGAGATAAAATTGACAAATTATAAATTCTTATGTTGAAATCACACATTGTGCAAGGTAGAACACAGTATTGTGTTAATTCTGATGCTTTTTAATATTACTATATTACACATTTTATAGCTAAAATCATTAGTGCCGTGGTGTTTCAATGGTTTTGTGAGAATCACCCATATTATATATATATTTATATTTATTTATTTATATATCTCCTGCCCTAAACGAAAAATTGTTCTATAGAGCGCGTTTCATCCCTCAGACGATGACATGTTTGTCCCGTGGCAGCTACCGTAGCTTCTGTTGGTTGCAATTCGCCATCTAGCCGCTTGATGCCGCTAAAAGTTCATTAAAGTATAATTAAAAATGTGTTAAGGTTCTGGGATGACAGGTGGGTAAATTATGGGAAAATTTTCATTTTCAAGTTAACTATTCCTATAAAAAAAACCTTATGTAGTCATCATTAAATGTAAGTAAACTCGAGTGTATCTTAGGAGTGGCTGTCTTCGGTCACATGAGTTTATTTAAATTTTAAAACAACACCAGCTTCATTAAACAGTAAATATTTGAAGTAGCCAAAAGCCCCCGAGGAGGGCATTACATTTCAGAGACTTTCTACACAGCTTCCTCTTACTCAAAGAGTTTCTAATAAAAAGACAGACAGCCACCACAAGTCAAACAACCTGAAGAAATCTACAAAGCATGGTTATCATCTTTCTGTTTACGATGTCATGGGATTTGCATGTGTCATCATTTCCTATAGCAACACAAATCTGCTAATGTGAGAGAAATATTAGGAGTGCATGAGAAATTTGAGAAACTGCATGGTGTCTTCCTAGGTGAGTTCACACGTATGGACAAACTAAACCAAATAACATAAGCAAAACAACAGCGTGATAGGACGTATGACGTCTGATCGCCCTCATTTTGCCAGCAGCATGATGTTTTGAACTGGGAATTATTTTCAAACACAGCCAACAACAACACGTGAAATCAGATAGGAGCAAATAATCCTGTCCAAAACAAATGGTAGCAATGCAGTGTGTACTGTGTCACCTATGTCATTTTACAATCATATGTAATATTTTATCATTTAATAATTTAACCAGACGATAAAGCAAAGAAAAATATTTTTGTTATTTATTACCCATAGGCTTATTATAACTGCAAGGTAAACAAGTGAAAGATTTGCTCTTTGCTGACATCTAGTGATTAAAAATTATAGTTCATCTAAATGTAAAAATGACTCACTTTCATGCCATCCCAAATGTATATGACTTCCTTACTTTGTTGAACACAAACAAATAAATATTTTAATGTTAAAATGGCCTCATGTTATCTTCAAAAAAGTATACATTCATCATTAAAGGGGACATGTAAAATAAATCTTTGGTGTCTCCAGAGTACGCATGTGAAGTTTTAGCTCAAAATATCATATAGATAATTTATTATAACATGTTAAAAATGCCACTTTGAAGATGTGAGCAAAAATGTGCCGTTTTTGGGTGTATTCTTTTAAATGCAAATCTCTGCACTAAATGGCAGTGCTCTGTAGATTAAGGGGCGGCATTATCCCCTTCTGACATCACAAGGGGAGCCAAATTACAATAACCTATTTTTTGTACATGCTTGCAAAGAATGGTTTACCAAAATTAAGTACTGGGTTGTTCTTTTTTAACATTTTCTAGCACTGGGGACCCAATTATAACACTTAATCATGGAAAAAGTCCAATTTTCATGATTAGTCCCCTTTAAAGTAATCCAAATGACTCCAGTGAGTCTTCTAAAGCAAAACAATATGTTTGTGAGAGAAAACTATTTACATTTTGATTTTCAACACATCGCATATCCAAGTTCAAATATGGCATTACGCCGATGACGCTGAATGTCACATGTTCTCATGTGTCTCATGATGACTTGTAATATTCTCGCTTCATCATTAGAGCCCGTACTAGTCTTGTTGATTTCCATAACAACACTCTTTAAAAATAAAGGTGCTTCACGATGTCATAGAAGAAAAAAATTGGCTAAATGGTTTCATAAAGAACCTTGGTGTTTCACAAAAAGGTTCCCTATAAAAACATATCAAATAAATGGTTCTTCTATGGCATCATTGTGAAGTATTGTATTTTAAAAGGTACCCCTATTTCATCCTTCATATTGTAACGGTCAGCCCTATCAGTTACAAGGATTAAAATTTGGGGTCAGATTTGACTAAACAATTAGATTAAATGATGTTAAAAGGATGACAAACAAGTGAAATTAAATTAGACAAAGTGTACAGTTCAAAAAATTATTTTCTTACTTATTATTTTTTTCTTGTTTTCAGTAAAAATATAAAAAAAATTCTTAAATTAAGATGTATTTTCTTGATGAGCAAAATGTCTAGTTTTGAGACAAAAAAAATACAATTTAAGCAAATTTGTGCTTAAAACAAGCAACAAAATATGAGTTAAGTGAATTTAGTGTTTATGAAAAAAGTAAACGTTTTCTTATTCAATTGGCAGATTTTTATTATCCATTATTATATTTGTTCATACTCAATTGTAGAAAGTTAGTTGTATATATCTTATGGCATGGGGGTAAATTGGAGAATTGTAATATTTTGGTCAACTACTTCTCATGTAGCAATAGCTCACCAATGTTTTGACCAATCAAGAGCAAGATGTAGTATTTGAATGTCTTTGATGGATTGGATTTTGAAAATCAACCATAAAAATCAACCAAACTTTTAAATAATTAGATAAAGTCAAGACTACTATAAACAATCGGACATGTTGGTGCATACAAAAATACTGTATATTTTCAAAGCTTTTTAGTATGATATGGTGGTAGACATATAGGGGCGGTTTCCCGGACAGGGCTTAGACTAGTCCTAGACTAAAATAATTGTAATAGACATGGTCAGAAAGGGATGGACATGGTCAGAAACAATGCTCAGGTAGGCCGTGGCATTTAAATGATGGCCATTTGGCACTAAGGGGCCTAAAGTGTGCCAAGAAAACATCCCCCACACCATTACACCACCACCAGCAGCCTGCACAGTGGTAACAAGGCATGATGGATTCATGTTCTCATTCTGTTTACGCCAAATTCTGACTCTACCATCTGAATGTCTCAACAGAAATCGAGACTCATCAGAACAGGCAACTTTTTTCCAGTCTTCAACTGTCCAATTTTGGTGAGCTCGTGCAAATTGTAGCCTCTTTTTCCTATTTGTAGTGGAGATTACTGGTACCCGGTGGGGTCTTCTCTTGCTGTAGCCCATCCACCTCAAGGTTGTGCGTGTTGTGGCTTCACAAATGCTTTGCTGCATACCTCGGTTGTAACGAGTGGTTATTCCAGTCAAAATTGCTCGTCTATCAGCTTGAATCAGTCGGCCCATTCTCCTCTGACCTCTAGCATCAACAAGGCATTTTCGCCCACAGGACTGCCGCATACTGGATGTTTTTCCCTTTTCACACCATTCTTTGTAAACCCTAGAAATGGTTGTGCGTGAAAATCCCAGTAACTGAGCAGATTGTGAAATACTCAGACCGGCCCGTCTGGCTCCAACATCCATGCCACGCTCAAATCACCTTTCTTTCCCATTCTGACATTCAGTTTGGAGTTCAGGAGATTGTCTTGACCAGGACCACACCCCTTAATGCATTGAAGCAACTGCCATGTGATTGGTTGATTAGATAATTGCATTAATGAGAAATTGAACAGGTGTCCCTTAGGTGAGTGTATATCACTGCCATTGTTTAACCAGCATTGTTTTTTGGAAAAAGTATGTTTGTAAAAACTACTTAAATGTCCTTTTAAACTACCCCATTCAGCGTTAAGATCAGAGAAAATCTCCAGCAACACAAATTTACCTCTGGCCAATAATAATAATGATAGTTATCTGTTGTTATGATGATCATGCAGTACTATAGCTGTAGTGTAGGGGTGATGAAGGTTTGGCAGCGACGCATGGATGACAGGCTGACTGGGCTTAAATTTCACCTCTCTGTTTTTGAGAGTGAAAAGCGATACGCCCTTCATCTTCCATTTTAAATTTCGTGTTTCTTGTAAGATAACTAAACCATTATCTGCTCAAAAGCCATGTCTATGGTCCATCAATTTGGACTTTTTTTCACAAACATAAGAAATACAATAAACATCTATGGGATCTAATAGGAGCAAATCATGAAGTTGCCAATCAACCAAGAGCAGAGAGATACAAGAACTCCATGCAACTCTGGACTCACTTAAAAAAGCCAACAACCTCCTCCCACAATCACTTTTTCAGGATGGGGAACGTGCAATGTGTGTCTTTGTGTGTGTCTGTGCGTGTGTTTGTAAGGCATACTGTTGGTTCAGAGCGACAGGGAGTACTTAAATATTAAACGCTTTGGAGAGGTACACCATTGTTTGCCCTCCATTTCAGAGAGGCAGTTGTGGTTGGTTGGGAGCAAATGGCAACAAAGGCAGAGCTGCTGGAACTTCAGAGACAGCGAGAGAGGGAGTGCAGTCAGGTGTAAAACCGTTTGACAAAGGACGTGAACCATGGAGAAACCAAGACAGAACTGACTGTAAAATGTTAGTAGACATTGGACTTTTGGTACATTAAACATGGATGGAACTGTGAGTGGGACATCAGATCTTCAAGAGACCGGGGATCTAGAAAATAAACCTGGAGAGGAAGAGGACAGGTAGACGTTCTTCACGGAAACTGCTTATTTAATACTAAAATATATAGATTTATAATGATACCGTTTGTGTTTTTGTTTAACTCTGATGAAGAAAAGCGATAGTGAAAGTGCTTGAAATTGTAAATGTATTTTGAATATGAAGAATATATTTTATATTTCTTATATCATATGATTGTGCTTAGGATTACTTTTATTAAATGAATTATATGATTACAAACCATCTTGACGTATCATGCTTTCAATATAAACGATGAAATAACAAAATTATGCAAATAAAACATTTTCCATCAAAGCTCATTAGGCACATTGTGTGGTCGAGGTTGTTTGTCTTGTGACTGGTTGTAAATACAAAGGATTGTATGACGATGAAAAGCTTTTTCTATAACCTTACATGCATAAAAATTCAGGACTGTCCCTAATGGTAAACAGATACAACCAGCTCGGCTTACACATTGGCTTGCACTAGCTGACCTTGCATGTGGTTGAGTGAAATGGAAAAAAAATCTGAAAAAAGTACGGGCCCAATACTGGCCCAAGAGGTATTTAGACAGTTATACCACACTTTTAATGAATAAACGAAATAGCAAACCAACAAAATCATTCTAAAACTTGAACTAACAACTTTTCTAGGACATTTTAGTAGATGTATAAAGTTAGTTCATCATATTAACTATATACAGACACTGTGAGAACCAGGAAGTGTCCAAATGTCTTCTCTATCTCAGGCAAATACAAAGAGATGTTTGTATCATGTTGACCTCATTGTTTAGGATCTCGGATGTTGTCGTGTCTGAAGCTCCTGTCGAGGGAGATGTGGAGACTGGGCCACAGAACTCCAGGGACAGTCGCAAACTGGACTGCATCGTCTGCTACAGTGTGTATAACTTGGGAGAGCGACTACCTCGGAAACTCTACTGTGGTCATACTTTTTGCCAGGCTTGTCTTAAGCGGCTGGACACCGTCATCAATGAGCAGGTGCTTGTTTGACCTATGTAATAATCTGATCATTTTGTGGAGGTGTTTGTTTGCTTGATTGTTTTATGCTACCGATGCTGAAGTATATCACTGATATCTTAAAAACTACTGTAGTTTTATAAGCTCATATTTTTCAAGGAAATACATGTGGAGAAAAATCTGAAAATTTTTATAACCATTCTGACTGTTTGATGCTTGACTGAAATTTTCTCATGATCTTAATAATCTTTTAAGGTGTGTGTTTAAATGTTTGAAATTACTTTTATAGACAAAAATATTTTTAGAAAATGTGTATTTTATTTAAAAAAATATATGTGACTGGCTGAATATTAAAGAAAAAAAGCAGCCAATAAGAGACCATAATAGATGGAAATTCATTCAGTATGATTTAAAAAGCATTTATTATAATATAATAAATTATTAATAATAATAATGTTAGTAATAAATCATCTTAGTTCATGTCAACTTTTGATTTTATAACTGTATTAGTAAACAATTAAATTAACATGAACTAAGATTTAAAAAACTGTAGAAGTATTGGTAACACTTTACAATAAGGTTCATTAGTTAAAATGAACTAATAATGAACTGCTCTTATATAGCATTTATTAATCATTTTAATTTCAACAATTACTAATACTTTATTAAAATCTTGTTAATGTTAGTTAATGCAATGTGAACTAACATAAACAAACAATTAAAAGCTCTATTTCTATTAACTAACATTAACAAATATTAATAAATACTGTAACAAATGTATTGCTCACTGTTTGTTCATGTTAGGTGAAACATTAACTAATGTTAACTAATGAACCTTATTGTAAAGTGTTACTGAAAAATACTGATCATTTTTAGTTAATTTTAGCTAATGCATTAACTGTTTATTAACTAATTCAACTCTACTGTGTGTTACCAAAAATCTAAATGTTTAAGATGTTTGAATGGTGGTGTACACAAATAAGAGGTACAAGAAGGTACAAAAGTTGTCATTTGTACATAACAGGTGCATATTGGTACCTCAAAGGTACATATCTGTACCAGAATGGTACATATTAGGACCTATTTAAAATTTTTACAGGCTTTACTTAAAAATAAAAAAAATTTAATTGTTATTTCCTTAAGTGAATTTTTGATGATGAATATGAATGTGTGTGAATTTGATTTTTAAATAAATTTCCTCATATGCTGTTTTTAAGTATCCAGCTAAGCAATTTGTAGGTTGATTTTCCTGTAAGGTAATGTTAAAGGAACAGTATGTAGGATTGTGGCCAAAACTGGTACTGCATTCACAAAACTTGTGGCCAAAACTGGTACTGCAATCACACAGCTGGTGGCCAATACACAAAATGACAACATAAACATCAGTTGAGGGCTGCAACTCTACTTTTTAAATGACAATATCCTGGCCAGACCACTGTTGTCAGTGATATAAGTATTTGAAATGAAAATGATTTCTTAATGTCTAGTGACATATCAGGGACATTTTATAATTAATTGAAATAAATTTCTTACATACTGTTCCTTTAAACATTCCTGTTTGTCCATGCATGCTCTACCAACAGTGTTGTTTTAGGGCACAACTACGTGATTTTGTCCAAACTAATGGCCAGGGGAGTGCAGTAAGGTTTGGAAACCTGCTTGAAAACAATTGGCATTTTCTACAAGACCACTTTCTACTCCACAGACCCCGGCCACAAGTTTTAATATTCCTCTGCAAACATTTATTCACTAATTTAACAAAAAAACTTTTCTTCTGTACAATTCAGCAGAAAAAAAAGCTTAAAGGTAATGCGGAGGATTTTCTTTTTCCGGGTGGATCATCAAGACTATTGGTCCTCCTAGTTGTCAATCAGGAGTGTTGCGCAATTGCATTTTTTTTTAAAAGTGGAGAAGGCGGTTCTTTTCTAAAATTTGAGAAAATCCATCCGCTATACCTTTAATATAGCAAGACCAATATGACATAACCTCATCTCCCAATGTGCCGATCTATTGTATATTACACCTCCCCCATATCAGACATTTCTGATTGACATGATTGTCCTCCATAGGTGTGGATCCCCTGCCCACAGTGCAGGCAGAACACTCCCCTTCCTCGAGGGGGCGCAACCGGACTCGACCTAGACCTGGCAGCATTTCTGGGTGTTAAAGCCGAGGTTGAAAACCAGCGAATCTACAGCCAGAAAGCACCGCTGGAAACCAAGAATTCTTTTATAAAACAGCCAATCACAGATCAGCCTCCCTCAGCCTGGGCTAATGTTGCAACAGCCGAACGTCGTTTCCATAGGAGCCCATGCTGTAAGCACTGTCTGCTCTGCTGCTGGTGGTGCTAATGTTCATAAACCTGCTGGAGGGGGGACCGACATTACCCTGTCAGGCATTGCAAAAATATGACTTTGACCAGAAACATCTTATAATAGATGTTTGCACTGTTCACTTGCCGAAATCAGAATTTTCCTTCACATAATTGCCTGGGACAATAAAACAGGCTGCATTTGGGTAACGTACCAAAATGCATCAGTGATGTTGCAGATTCTGTGTCACAGGAAGGAAATACCTTATATGGTAAAAACAAATGTATATCAGGGTACAACATATGCTTGTTTTAAGCACTACTAAATCTACACAGAACATTTGGTGTTTTATATTTTTAATCAAAGCGAATTGTCAAAGACTGGACAACATGTCAGCATGAAAATGCAATTTACAAATCTTGTGTTCTGCTGAAGCCTTAAAAAAAACTACAAAATAAAAACAGAATTGTATGTTAAGTTAAAGCAATACCCCAGCCAAATATCACAATTACCCTATGATTTACTAACCTTCAAGCTATCTGAGATACAGACGAACACATTTGGAGCTTTTCCAAGCTTATAATGGGACAAATCAGGAATCAGGAAACTTCTGACTTTGAAGCCCAAAAACGTAAATCCATCTTTCACATATGTAATCCATACTGCTTAAATTGGTTAATAAAGGTCTTTAGCGGGTAATCGATGCGATTTTGTGAGAAAAATATCCATAATTTAAACTTTATAAATTATAACAACTAACTTCCGGTATCGACGCCATCTTGGTCTCACGCGATTCACGAGTCACTGCGCAACGTAGCTATGGCAACGAGCGCTGACTACGCTTAAACTCTCGCGTGAATCCAAGATGGCGCCGTTACCGGAAGCTAGTTATTACGGTTTATAAAGTTTGAAAAATGTTTATTTTCTAACAAAATCGCATTGATTACCCTTTTATTTACCCATTGGAGCCGTGTGGATTACATCTGTGAAAAATTGATACACTTTTTGAAGTTTAAAGTCCCCTGAACTGTGTTTTCTGCCATTATAAAGCTTAGAAAAGCAAGGACATTTACGAAAATAACTTCAAATGTTCTTCTGAAAGATGATGGACATATTTATTTCGGATTGCTTGAGGGTGAGTACCAATTCCTGTGGTAATTTTGATATTTGCCTGGAGTATCCCATTAAAATGACAGTATGATTTTATGCCTTAGGTTGGTAAA
This sequence comes from Misgurnus mizolepis, assembly GCA_025389145.1. Classification (NCBI taxonomy): domain Eukaryota; kingdom Metazoa; phylum Chordata; class Actinopteri; order Cypriniformes; family Cobitidae; genus Misgurnus; species Misgurnus mizolepis. The sequence continues at coordinate 3,310,661 of JAIFKI010000003.1, forward strand.
AAAAACACATTCATTCAAAATCAAAAGACATCCCTCTCAGAAGCAGTCTAACGTCCCTCGAACACACAAATGCCCTCAAAGTAGAAATGATCTTCTCATTCTGACATCCATAGTTTGAAGGTTCTGTCGTAGGAACAGGTCGCAATGAGCTGTCCATCGGGTGAAATGTCAAGCCCCATGACCTTGCCCTCATGCCCCGCTAGAGTCTTCAGAGGAGACCAGCCTGGATGTGTCCACACCTTGGCTGTGTTGTCATAAGCACCAGACAGCAAGTAATGCCCATCCGTAGCTAAAAGGAAAAGACGCCGTTAGCTTGACATCATTCTACGATGTTACCAAATTCATCACAAGGGGTTAAAAAGATGTATAAAGTATAGGTAGACAAGTTGATTTATTAATGCCCTCAATGTTGGGATGATCTTGTTTACAGATTGTGCGCAAAAGAAAGCCACCAGGTGTTGTGATGAACTCAACTTTAAGTTGGGAATTAATAAATCACGTTGGATGTAATTTAATAAATTGTAAATGTGAATGTTTAGTAAGTGAAGCTGTCAGTTTTGTCAAGTGATGATGAATAAGAGTGACAGGTGAACTTAATGCTGTTTAATTTGCTTGGATCTCGAACACCTACGCTGGAACTTGACGGTCGACACGAGGTTTTGATGGGCGGGAATCGTGTATGTACACCTCCTCTGCCGAAGGTCCCACACTTTACAGGTGTTATCTCCACTTCCTGTGGCCACATTGTAGCTACACGAAAAAGATTGCACAGTTAAAAACAAAGAATAATCCAGCGAGAGTATAAGCAAATATTGGCATGCTCTTTATTACCCGTTTGGTGAGAAGTCGATACTGTATATCTCTTTGAGATGACCCTCCAGGAACATCACGCAACGGCCAGTCCGCAGGTCCCAGACACGAGCGAATGAGTCCAGACCACTGTGTGTGAAACCGTAACCAATCGGATGTAAATATAAACTGTATTTCTGTTAATTAAGCAGGTTTATTGAATTGTAGCAATATGGAGTGTTATAGACTTTGGGCTGGTAATGCAAATGCTGTAACTATAGTTTTTTTTTTTCTATAATATCATGTCAATGTCCTTCGTTAACAAATCTATATTTATTATGGACTACAGATTATGGATTAGTGTTCCTGTTGTGCTCAATAAGTTAAGCGTTGGCTTCATCATGTGATAGATTTTTAGTAAACACACATTACTGATAAAATGTATATCATGAATGTACTGTACATCTCTTTGGATATAAGCTTCTGCCAAATGAATAAATGTTAATTCAAAAATTATGTTTTGAATAAATGAGAGAAAAGATTTCAATTACCTTCTTGAATTTAACTATAAAGAGGCAAACTACTGCTGACCATGCAAAATTTGTGAAAGAGCTGACTGTAAATGTTGAGGCAACAATGCTCAGGGTTCCCACACCTTAGTTAACTTTAAATTCAAGGACCTTTCAAGGACTTTCCAGGTCCAATACCCTCAAATTCAAGGACTGAATGTGGGGTCACATTTCATGTGAGAGCAAGGTTACATCATGTTACTTTTTAAAATACATTGTTACAGTTCCCTTTTGAGGGAACTTGCGCTGCGTCACTGCAGTGACACTTTGGTGATGCCTCCAGGGGTAAGTGCGTCTGAATTTGTATATCAAATTCAACCAATGGTGAGGCTTAACGACAAAGACAGGGTGTCGCGGGAGCCAGGAAGTATATCGCTATCTGAAATATTGCCAACGACAGCGTTATAGGGATGCATGAAGTATGGCAAGGGAGACGCAGCGTCTCGTTCCCTTCCGAGACGTTTTCATGTGTCAAACACAACTATGCCAAAAAAGCATTTTGGTATGAATCAACATTCGCATACAGTAGATATAAGCATTTAAAGCGAACAATTTAGCACGTGTGCTTAAAAAGTCTAGAATTTTATGATATTATCCTACACTACACAGGGAATAATATGGATTTTTTCCCAGAAAACTTCTTGCATAAAATAGATTCAAGCACTTTCAATGACCTGTATCTATGTATGTATTTTTTCAAAAACTTCCCAGGGCCTTGAATATTTTTCCACAGATTCACAAACTTTCAAGGATTTCAAGGACCCATGGGAACCCTGAACGCTGGGACTGTTTCTTTATAGCACAGCAGAGTTTTTAACGTATGACCCTCACCCAGTTCCTGCAAGCGAGCCATCCGGGTGGAAGTGAAGATCGTGGACTCCTTTGCTGTGACCCTCCTGATGCAGAATTTCTTCTTGAACTTCAAGATCCCACAGCCGCCATGAGTTATCATAGCTTATAAAAAAAAAAAAACAATAGAAAAGACCAAACTTTTGTAAAAGAATATATGACAAAGCATGGACATATCTGTACAGCGATTTTCTTTCTAAGAAAATATAGCTTCTAAGACTATATTGATGGCGACAATAAAATCGATTTAATTAAGACTTAGAAAAGATGTTTAAAATTAGTTTAATCTAAAATTGGTAGAACTATGTTTGGGCTAACTTGATTAAAAAGTATTTTTTCAAAAGTATTGTAAAATGATTTTCACAATAAACATTTTTCCACAGCACCTTTACGAAGAATTAGGGCAGCAACTAACGATTATTTTTATAATCAATTAATCAGCGATTATTTTTCAGATTAATTGACTAATCGGATAAAAACATAAATATTACTCATTTAGCTATAATAAGTGAAAAATCTAATTAAGGCAGTAAAAATTGGGGTATTCACGTGTAGAAGTGTAGTTTTATAAGTACAGAATTTTACTAGTAAAAAAACTTGATGATATTACGTAGCAGCCGAAAATAGTCCCCTTAAGGCGCTTTTCCATTGCATAGTACCCCACGGTTTGGTTTAGTTTGGGTCGGGTCAGCTTACTTTTGGGAGCTTTTCCTTTGGGTGCAGTACGTAGTACCCGATACTTTTTTCGTACCACCTCGGTTGGGGTTCCTAGCGACCCGAGCTGATACCAAACGTGACGCGAAAACACTGTAGGTCACTGATTGGTCTGAGAGAATCGTCACGTCATTGCTATAATGTAGATTAGCTTTACCTATGCTAGGCTAGCTTGCACTGTCTCGAGCAAAAATTTTGTCATCTGTGCTCTGCTATAAGTTCCCAAACTCACGAACAAACATCCACAGGTTGAGAATCAGGGACACCATAACAGTTTTTTCCAAACTTGCAGTTTGTGGCGGAACATTCGCGACGAGCACGTCAGCATTGTATGCTTAAATGCAACTTCAATGAGGCTCAACGGAGCGCCGTTGACTGACGCCGTGGTGTTTGAACAGAAACTGTCATGTGAGACTGAGGTAACGTTAGTGATAAACGCGATGTGCAAACATCTTTTTGTGTTGGCCAATTTTAATTTTGTGGCGAACTGAGAAATAATAAATGTATGGGAATGTACAACGCTCTCACTTGTATGATGTCACAGCAGTAGGAAGCGCAAATATAACAACACTCCTAAAATCCCTCCCACTGCGAAGTGTTACTAAACTTGATGGAGAAGCTAACGACCCAAACTAAACTAAACAGAAGCAGTTTAAAGGTAGCCCAATTCAAAACTTTGCAGAAAGGCCGAGGACCACGCAATGCTGGCAATTTTATTAATTTTACAGATTAGTTGTTGCAGCCCTACAAAGAATATTGCTTGCATGAAAGATTTTTTATTTGTCATATTATACAAAAATATTTTTACCAAGTTGTGCCCAAAAACCGTCCGGATGGGTGCCAGGCCACTCGTGCCACCCTCATGGAGTGCCCTTCGATGTCTGCTACAGGCTCATCACTACAAATAAAAGGAAAACACATAAACATTTTGATGTTTCATATCAAAAACTCACCGGACACATACATACCTGTCTAAACTCCACAGTTTAACAGTGCCGTCCGCAGCACAGGAGGCCATATTGACATCTGACTCCTCCAGCGTCAGTGTGGCTTGAGGATGAAAGCTAATGGCTCCTACGTTGGTATTGTGACCTGAAGATGAAGAAGTGAAATCAAGGCTTTCTTTAAATTCTCACAGTGAAACTTTGAAATAAACAACATACAAAAGATCTATCTATCGTAACATTAAAACTAGGAAATATTTACCCCTTAAAGTGCGAACGAGTGTACAATCTGGGACTTTCCACAATTTACACAAACCACTCCTAGAAGATGGAAAATTTAATGGGAATACATTTTACTACACATTATATAATCATTCAATCAAAAAATAAATGAATCAAAGAAATCATTAATAACATACCAAGATGCCGTCACCAGCATCTTAGAGTTGGGGCTAAACTGGCAGTAGGATATTGGACGGTCATCGCCAATTTGGCTGCAGAAGTTATTTAGATTCTGAACAAAACAAAATAACATTAACTATTATATATATACACAATAACTATTCAATTTTTACACATTTAGGACATGCGGTCGTACCCTAAGGTTCTTGTGAAGCTCTTGTTGTCGGACTGTTCGTATAGATTCTGGAACTTCCTTTAGGGCTCTTGCATCATCTAACCTCTGCACTGCTCTGAAGCAAATAAAAACAGATACCATATGTTAAATGTGCAAAATAAATACTTTGATTTTATATAAAAGTTGGGTATATTAATATTTATGATGTTTTTCTTTTATAACCCTTTGATAGCTTCTATGGCTAAGTTCATGGCAAGAACCAGGTTTAATGTTAAACTATGACATTTCTCAGAAACAAACTAATTTTGTTTACCTGGGCAGTGAATACTTGGCCAACCATAGACGTGCCTCTTTTAAAGATGAAGGGCCTTCATGGTACCACGTCTGCTGATACTGCTCAAAACATATGCAAAACAATTCCCATTCCATGACTCTGTCAAATCCATTGGAGTTTATAAAGAAAGTCAACGAAATGCTTACTTCATCTTGACTGCGTTTTCCTTTATCCTCTTCTTTCTTTGATTTTTTCAAGGCGTCCGGACCAACCACCGAAAGAAAATTCCTTAATCTGTAAATGAAATCAGACCAGAAATGTCAGAGAAGAAAATACTGTAAAGGTCTTTAAATTTGTTTTTATAATATTACAAGGACTATTTATCTAACAAAGCTAAAATGTTTCTTTATACATAACAGATATATTTTAGGAAAGGGGTTATTTAAAAAAAAAAATCATATGTGTAGGTCCTTGCCATCCTAAAGTTTAAAACCCCTGTTTTAGACAAAAATGATGTGTATTGTTTATACCGTGAACTATGGCTAATGTTTACAAATCTATGTTTATAATAGGGCTGGGCATAGATTAATCTAGATTAATCTCATACAAAATAAAAGTACTTTTTTGCATAATATATGAGCTTGTGCTGTGTGTGTAAATATTATGTATATTTAAACCCACACACATACATATATATACATTTAAGAAATTATATATATATATATATATATATATATATATATATATATATATATATATATATATATATATATATATATATATATATATATATAGACCGTTTCAGCAGTAACAACATAAACAAGCCGCTGTCGCGGTCCGCACGTAACTTCCGGTAAACTCCGCTAATAATAAATAACAACAAAGTTCTTTAAACATAGTTTATTTATATAACAAGCAAACAAAACAACACATAGATTACATAGGAAACCAAAACATTTGTTATTTTCGACGAGTTTAGCAACTAGTCAGACCATTATAAAAACGAAACCGGAAGTAAGGTTCGGATCCAGACGTGTATCACGTGCGTCCGATGAAACCGTCTATATATATATATATATAGACCGTTTCAGCAGTAACAACATAAACAAGCCGCTGTCGCGGTCCGCACGTAACTTCCGGTAAACTCCGCTAATAATAAATAACAACAAAGTTCTTTAAACATAGTTTATTTATATAACAAGCAAACAAAACAACACATAGATTACATAGGAAACCAAAACATTTGTTATTTTCGACGAGTTTAGCAACTAGTCAGACCATTATAAAAACGAAACCGGAAGTAAGGTTCGGATCCAGACGTGTATCACGTGCGTCCGATGAAACCATCTATATATATATATATATATATATATATATATATATATATATATATATATATATATATATATATATATATATATATATATAGAATTTATAAAAATATAAATACATTTATATACACATGTAAATGTTTCTTTAATACATACATAAATGCGTGTGTATTTATTTATACATAATTACACACAGCACAAACTCATATGTTATGCAAAAAATAACTTTTATTTTGTATGAGATTAATATAGATTATTTTATGCCCAGGCCTAGTTTATAACAATTAATTAATTACAATTACAGTTTATAACTATAATGAAGTAGTTTGATACTTTTTAGTATAAAAAAATAAACCTAAGTGAACAATAACCTTTAAAATGACATACACTATATAACAATGATAAGGCAATAATATTTGGTTAAAAGTATCACATTGATTTATTCAACAAAAACCTTGAACTATATATGAAGAGTTTGGTTCCAAAACACAATAAGCGCCATTTAAAAAAAAAAAATTAGTTACTGCCAAAATCAGTATTATATCAGGTCAGTATTTAAAAGTAAATTCTTAATTTTACGCAAAATACAATATACGCCGTGTTATTCTGTCATCTTTTCTCCGTTTTTTCCAAAAACGCAATAAACGCCAGTCCTCCTTTTCTACAGAATGCAATAAATCCGCTCCACAAATTACAGCGCACCATTCCACGCAATGTAAACAAACAATGGCATATTTGAAAAAATAATTCGTTTTTATAATAAATCTTTGAAAATCAAGTTATGGATTTTAATTGTGTTATTATAACCTAAAGATGCTATGTGAAAGTTTGTAACAGAAAATAGTGGTTTTCATCTTGTCACTTTCTTGGTATAGAAAACACGTTTTTACCCAAATTTGTTATTGTACTTTCATTGTAGATTGAGAACATGCAAACAATGGGTCTCATTCATTAAGCATGCATACGCACAAATTTGTGTGAGAGATGTGCGTACGTATTTACAAACAAATTGTGATTCAACAAAAACTTTTGTATCAAAATTTATTCTAAATGTACGCAAAAAACTAAAACCACTAGAACGCAATAATCACGTACGGTACAATCAAATACTCAAGTGTGTGTATAAATAAGAAAAACGCAGCAATTATTAGTAAATGAGACCCACTGTTTAAATCCACCTTATATTTAATATTTGTCCACTTCTTTACAGTAAAAATTAACAGCCACTGTAATTCTTGAGAAAGAACATGCTAACATTAAATCATGTAAACTGAGAAGCTTCACACGTTAATAATTAAGTTTCCAAACAAACACTATTGGACACCAAAACAAAAAAGCGCATGCAGTAAGCGACAGAATAATGCATGCACTGTAAAAGTTTTTTGCCACAAACTCAACTTTATGGGGCAGACATTTTTCACCACGACGTGTGACTTTTTAATCTCACAAGATCACGATTTGGTGCCCCTGCCTGCTTACTGGTTTGTTATTAAAATCTTCTGTTAAAACCGTCTGGCGGTACCACAATAAGTGGCCACTCACCTCTCCCTTCTCTCCGCTGGCCCCTCCCCAAACAGCGTGATTGGCTCGCCGAGAGATCGGAGACAGGCCTTGACCTCCACATCATCAGTGGAGACAGTGATCTGTCTGGCTCGCTTTCTACGCTCAAACTCTGCCAATACCTCAGCCTGTCGATCACTTATGCGGTCCTCCATTTCCATGAACTCGCCTGAGGAGAAAACAAGCAATTCACTGTCACAGATGCCTGCCACAGCTGCTGTACAAAATTTTGTTTCATGAATCAGTAGTAGTTTCATAAGAAAGTTGATCCTCTTGATTATCGGTTCTAACTAAACACCATTTCAACTTACCGCTGGAGATATTAATATTTCCAGCATCAATGCCAGCTTTAACGGCATCTTTAGCGGTGGATGTTGTTCCTTCACGGCTAAGACGCTCTCTTTCTTTATCTTCGAGGCTTCCATAGAAGATCCTGGACTTTTTCACAACCGGGGCTTCGTCTTCATCCGACATCTTTTCAAGAGAAAACTGTCTGGCAGAGTATCTAACTAAAAAAGCAAGATAGTACTACATCATAATCAGTATTAAGCAGCCTATCCATTACTTATGCTCCACTTATATTTAGAGATGCACCGATGCATTAGCTGCCGATATTTATCGGCCTTTTTTGCACAATTTATAACCATCGGCATATCGGTTATAGCATGATAATAAAGCATAATGGTCAATATCACAAACCAATGGTCACTAAGTTTTGTATGTATAATGTATGTTGCATTAAATTATAGTATAGTGTCATATATTATAGTAATTTATTTATTTATTTGTTAATGTGTACTATAGTATTCTGTAGTATTAGCTATAGTAAATTGATAAACTGAAACAAATACTGTAGTAATATTTACTACGGTAAGGTTCACAAACATAGTATTTAGGAATTTTACTATAGTAAATGATGAAGTATACTTCTGTTATTCATGTGGGACGAAACAGGAATCATATACATTGATGTACCTTCTTGTAATTCCATGACGATACCATAGTAAATAAATATACAGTACTATGGCATTACAATCTCTACCATACCACCGCCACAATGCTTTTTGCATAAACCCATGCTAAATTTTATGCGTAATCATAACGTTTAATTCAATTAACTGTTTACTTACCCCTTGTCCTCCTTCACAAAGAACAAATATGTTCTCTTTTAAACAGTTTGTTTATTTAAAAACTAAAGTGCACTACAAACACGATCAGGCAACGCGGGCACACGGCGCACAATATGTCGTCATATCCGTTCGTTTAGGCTTCATTACAAATAGCGACATCTAGCGGCTAAATGAATGAATTAACGTTTGTTAGCAAAGAATGCTTATACATGTAATTTTTCTTGGACACAAAAACTTCAAAGAAAATATACACAGTAAGACAGATATAAAAAACAAAATTAAATACATCAAGTCCAATAAAAATGCACGATTGTCAAAAACATCTGTGTGTTTGTATATAGATGTTGTACGTTTTATTCTAGATTACTGCTTGTTGCTTTTGAAAGGCAAAAAATATTCTCTTTTTTTTTCTATTTTTATTTCTAGTTTTGAGAAGCACGAGCCGTTACAAATACATTTTAATAATAGATGTACGAAATAATACAATATAAACAATTACATCCGCCTATTGTGCTAGTTGTGTGTTGCAAAGTAAACAAAAATGAGTAGTAATAAAAATAATAATAAAAACTTTGTTTAGCTCATTTTTTACAAGCATTCAAAATGTATCGTTTCAGATAAAGTATTTACTTGCTAGCTCAAGCGTTCGTTGTTGTTGTTGTTTTTAATTTGATTATTTTTCTTACCCCACAGGCAAATAGCTTTTTCTTGTTTTGATGTTTAATATTCCTTAAAGCAAGACATGCAGCTGTATTATTTTGCTTCTTGGGTAACCTTGTTTGTTTTTTTTTTTGTTTGTTTTTTGTTGTTGTTGTTGTTGTTGTTGTTGTTTTTTAAAAAAAAACTGAGCAAAAAAGACTCTTGTAGTTTAAATTGTTCAGACATGTTACTAAACCCTATTGAATGCTTTTGTTAACATTAGGTTTTAACTCAATTATGTTTCCTCCCAAATTTGTTTAAACATCCTTTTGAGACAGCGGTCACGCCCTCTTTGCGTAAATAAGATCACGTGACACCGTTACAGCGCAAGAAAGAAGGCGTTTGGGGCTTTGTGCGGTTCTGCGCAGACTATCAGCGTATGACATTGAGATATCGCGAGAGCATCTCAAAAACTCAGCTTATAAATCGCTCTCGCGGTGCTTCAATGTTATACACCAATCAGTCTGCGCAGCATAAATCCAACACGCCTAGCAAGTGAGCGGAAACGTGAGCGTGCAGCGGGGCAGTCCGTATCTACCCCTCTTAAGTCAAATCCACTGTTTATTTATTCCCCTTTTTGTGGATGTGGAGACCAATATTATAAAGCAGCAAAGGTAGGTGCTATGATCACATTAGACAGTTGTGAATATATATTTGATTTGTGATGCGTCTCTTTAAAACGCCAGAGGAGCGCTATCTGATATTCAGGAAGGGAACTTAAATCTAATGAGAAAAACATCAGTGGCTCTGCGGTAATTTGGTTTAGCTCTGATTTGCAAGTTAAGCAGCCGACAATGCTTAAAAAATGCGTATCTAGTTGACATCTATGTATAAATGCTGTGGACGCGCAGTTTTATTTGGGTCTTTAATGAGACGATGCGCTTTGCGTCTGACGTGGCGCACTTTCGATGCCCATTTAAATAGCCGATGCACCGCAGTCACAATCATTTTTTCGAACTTAAAAACTATAATAAATGCTATGTGAAGGTACTGCATGTCACACAGACTAGTTTTTATTTAAGCACCAGATCATTACCAAAGCGATACCACAGCATGTACTGTGGTACTGAATGATTATTGATTATTATGCAAGGTGATTTTACTGTACCCAGTGTATTACCATGGTGGTGGTACATATCCAAAAAACATCAGGCAATTTGTGTTTTTTTACTTTCATGTCAGCCTTATGAAAATTAACCATACTTTAATTATGGCACTTGTAGTAAAACCATAGTAACTACACCATGGTTCTAATAAAGCCATAGTTAAACAATGATTTTTTTTGTTGATACATTTTATTTTTATTTGCAAATGACAATCAATCTACCAAAAATGTGGTTACTATACTTTTACTATAATAAAACAATGGTTAATTTTTCTAAGGGTTGGGGGACCCATGCAGACAATCTGTGTGTCTGTCAATAGCATTTGCTCTTTTTTTGCATGGATTCGGGGTGCATATTATAGGATGGATCAGAAATATTTTTTTAAATAGGCCATAGTATAAAATAAAACAACACTGTTTTACATTGTTTATGTAAAATGTTACAGTGCATTTGAAAGCAGTCTTGCTTGTCTGGTGCAGATGGTTATGAAGATTGTGATGAAACTGTATGAGCAGTCTGTTTTCAGGGAATTACAAATAATATCAGATCTACCAAAAAATCTACATAAAGAGTTTAAGTTGTTATTTTTTAGTAGATGCCACAGATTGGAAGTCTGTAGGTAACAATCAGTTTGTGCAATCTCATGTAACTGTTTAAAATATATAAATAAAAAAATATATAGGGCTCAACATAAAGGACTGCCCGATGGCCGGACGCCAGTGTAAGAGACGCTCGGGCCAGTAAACATTTCACCCTCAGTCACTTATATTTTCTGCCTGTGGCTGTTTGTCTGTATGTATTTCTATGCAATGTTACCATCGAGACACATATTAAGTCATCACGAGGTTTCTTCTACCTTATTAGTTGTTGTGCACAGTTGCGTGAAATTTCAGAATTAGAGTTTACATATAAAATTGCCAATTGTCTTAACAAATGATGAATAAAATGTATAGGTATACAATTATATTTGACTTTTGAATTATTATTTTAAATATGTGACACTAAAATCTTTTTGTTTGTGCGGCCAGTGAAAATTTTGGCAGGGCAAGTGAAAACCTGAACCACTGTCCCGACCAAGCCAGAATAAAAGATGATTTGTGTTGAGCCCTGATATAAAGTAATAAAGTGCAGAATTAATTTAAATATTACATTAAAATATGTTGTGTTTTTTTAAGGCAGTGGTTTTCAAACTGGGGGCCGTGGCCCTCTGGGTGGCCGCAAGATTGTGCTGGGGAGCCCCAGTTTTATGGCATTTTATAAAATACATTCATTTATATCTTCTGTGTAATCAAATCTCAGAAAAATAAGGCTATTAACCAACAGCACTAAATTTGTATAATTTAAAGGTGCAGTGTGTAAATTTTAGCAGCATCTAGTGGTGAGGTTGCAAATTGCAACCAATGGCTCAGCCCACTGCTCACCCCTTGCTTTTTAGCCGCCACCGGAAAAACATGTCATCATCGGAGACAAAAATGTTTGTCCGTTAAGAGCTTCTGTAAAAACGTGGTGGCACAAAATGGCGACTTCCACGTAATGTAGATAAAACATCTCATTCTAAGGTAATAAAAACATAACTATTCATTATAAAAAGGACTTTATACACCCATGATAATGTACATGTTTATATTATATTGCATTTCTGTCAAGAGATCCTTCTAAAAATTACACACTGCACCTTTAATAAGTTTGGTTTAATTCAAATTTTATGTTTTAGAATGTTTTACTTCTAAAAAAAATTTTGGGGGGGCACTGTACATACACAAGGGGGGCCGCACGCCGAAAAAGTTTGAGAATTGTGTAATGTCTAATACACAGTTTTACGTATGCAATGATTTGAAGGTGACACTGCCATTGTTCATATGTTAAATAATTACTAATTTGTTCTTACTGTTACTATCTTAACTAGATATGTGTGGTGACAAACAGTCCTAAAGCAAGGCAAAGCCAATAAGGTATGTTTTAGTTTGAAATTTGTGACCCTACCTGTAAAAACCCAGCTAAAGTCTTTTTTTTATATTGCAATTTACTATTTCTACATAAAATCATCCTACTAAATGTAAAGAACATTCCTTTAAAATGTAACCTTGATATCTGAGCTAGATAAGCCTGGATTTCACCGGTAGGGTCACATTTCTGATGATTTCTAATTTTGCTAAAAAATAAAATAAAATGTAATTACCATCGCACATCTTCATTAAAGATAAAACCATTGTACTTTTAGGTAAATTTAGTTGACTTTAACTAAAATATATATAATCTGCTGTTTCTCGCAGTTAATATGAGCAGTGAGCTGAACGTGCCAATGGGCTCTCCAGCTCCTGGATGCCCTGACAGACTGCAGGATGGCAGTGGAATGGACTATAGAGACTGGGTTCGCCGCAGCTATCTAGAGCTGGTCACGTCCAACCACCACTCTGTCCAGGCGCTTTCATGGAGAAAACTCTACCTCAGCAGGGCTAAGCTCAAAGCCTCCAGTCGAACCTCTGCCTTACTGTCTGGTTTTGCAATGGTAAGTATTACTGTAAAGGATGTACACTGAATATATTTCTGTTCAAAAACAGCTGCTGCACATCAGACCTAAACACAAAGCTGGTCTCTTACCTTTGCCTTGGCCAGTGCGTGTGAGCTAGAGGTCTTCACTGGTCCACTTAGATCCGAAAACCAGAGGTCCGACCGATACCCGAGCGGGTTCGGGTCTAAAAGTTTTACATATACCTCGGACACTGGTTGTGTATAATATGAGCAGTATCAGGTCTCGGGTAATTTAAAATGAATGTGTTTTTGCCGAACGGATCTGAGAAGGCCCAAACTATCTTGCGTGTGTGCATCGAGTCCTTTTCCAACCCCTCCTCTGTTTGACAAGTGTGCTTGCGACATTGTGTGGCTGGTGGTCAGCAATTTTTGTAACTGGTCGGCTCCGCATCCGAAAATGATCGACCTCCAGACGATTTTTGGCTGAACGGGCAAGACTGTGACGTATCTCTTTGATCAATCCATGTAAAACAATGCATATACTATTTATCTGACACTCTTAAAATAAAATATGTGAACCTTACCATTTAAAACACGAATTCTTTACATGTGAAGACATTCTTACATTAATGAAATGACAATTTTTAATAAAGACATATTTAAGAGATTAACGTTTTATTCATGTTCTCATATTTATAAATCAAGCTCTGATGTTAAAAGCACCAGGAAGGACTTCTTTTATCCTTTCTTTGTGTTTGTTTTTGACTCGATTGCTTGCGTCGCCCCCTGTTGTTTCAAAGAATAGTGCAACAGAGACTATAAACCCCTTGTCTGTTTGTTGAGACCCGCGCGCGATCAGTGGAGGCTCGTGTTGCGGACCAAAGCGCGAGTATAAACAAAGTTTATGGTGGTGTATGTAGATAAGAACGTCTCATTCTAGGGTAATAAAAACAATAATGTTCATTATGTAAAGTCTTTATACACCAGTGATAATATAGTGATGTAAATTATATTGCATTTCTGTCAAGAAATCCTTCTAAAAGTTACACAATGCACCTTTAATTTTAACATTTTTTTCAAGTTCAGATCCATGAACTACATTTAACCAGATCTAAAGTTAAAATGAATTACAACCCTTGATTTAAAGAAACAAGTATTAAACGAACGTAAAAAGGCCAAAGTTAATTTTATAACCTTTAAAGGTGCAGTGTGTAATTTTTTAGAAGGCTCTCTTGACAGAAATGCAATATAATTTACATAACTATATTATCAGGGGTGTTTATAATGAACCGTTATGTTTTTTGTTCCTTCGAATGAGACGTTTTTATCTACATACACAGAGGGTCCCCTTATGTGGAGGTCGCCATTTTGTGCCGCCATGTTTCTACTGAAGCCCTTAACGGACAAAATTTTTTACTAAGTTGTCTATGACGACGACATGTTTCACCAGTGGCGACTACTGTATGCATTTCAAAAGCGAGGGGTGAGCAGTGGATTGAGCCGTTGGTTGCAATTCGCAACCTCACCACTAGATGCTGCTAAAATTTACACACTGCACCTTTAAAAATAAATATTAATATCTCTACACCCTATACGTTTTCTGGTTATTATAACATTAAATCAGCTTTCAGTCTGTTTATAACAACCGTTTTTTATTCCCAATGTTCTCCTGACCAGGTGGCCATGGTCGAGGTACAGTTGGAGATGCAGTACAACTACCCGCGATTCCTTCTCATTGCTTTCAGCGTGTGTACGACAATACTGGTGGCCGTCCACCTCTTCGCTCTCCTCATCAGCACCTGCATCCTTCCCAACGTCGAAGCCGTCAGCAACATCCACAATCTCAACTCCGTCTCCGAGTCTCCCCACGAAAGGATGCACCACTATATCGAGCTCGCCTGGGGATTTTCCACCGCCCTGGGAATTCTGTTGTTCTTGGCAGAGGTGGTGCTTCTCTGCTGGATCAAGTTCTTACCGGTTGACTCTGGGGCTCAGTCCGCGTCGGTTCTGGCGGCCATGAAGCAGAACTGCACCACGCCCGCGGTTCAGCCAGGGCATAGCGGGTGGCAGGCCGCGTTGGCCTCCACCATCATCATGGTGCCGGTTGGAGTGATCTTTGTGGTGTTCACCATCCACTTCTATCGCTCACTGGTACGCCACAAAACTGAGCGGCACCATCAAGAGATCGAGGAACTGCACAAGATCAAAGTGCAACTGGATGGACACGAGCGAGGTTTGCAAGCGGTGTGAAATCCAGCATATGAGCACATCTAATACTTTTTGGGCATATTTTCGATTTTTACTTCTGAGGGGACACGACTTGTCGTCTGGTGGAAAGATGACTGAGAAAGCTTTACAGCAAAAAAAAAGAGAAAGTTTACAAGACTTCAACAGCAAAGGGCTATTTATTTATATTTCTTTAGGCTATAGGTCATTTGGACTTGCCATTTTTATGTTTTTTGCCTTAAATGAGAAAAATGAATGTCATATGAATGCTTGCTTTTGTCTTCATTTAGAGTTTTGCAATGCAAACCTGGATCGATAGCGTGCCACAGACCAAATGAGTTGAACTTGTTTTCAGTAAGGATCAGAGTCACTGCCAGAGTTTCTAATAAGAGTAAATCATCTAGCTTTTGTAAGAAACATGCCTGTATGAGCTATGACACACCACATACGTTTTTGCAGAGTTGTTGTCCACATATTTTCCACAAAGGCTCCTTTTTTTTTCATATTTAAGCTGCTGCATTTAACACAACTATCGCTTACATGTAGTGCAGTATTTTTGTCTTTATGACGGTTCGGCATGTAAAATATAATCAAGCACAAAAGCAATGTCCATATTTTACACAAAACCCAAGGGAAGTTGTTCCTGGGTGCTACTGAAAATTTCTCCGTTAATGGTAAGAACAAAGATTACTTGCACCAAAATATGTAAAGAACAGGCACAAATACAAAGAAAAAACTTGACTGAGAAGAACAAATGGAGAATTACGAGCCGAGTTACAATTTTGTGTCGAATTGAGGAAAACATTCCAGTGGGACAAGAAGTTGCACCAATTTCTGCCTGCCTTAAATAATTGACAAACTTAAAAGTGCACTTGTAGTATAGTTCACAATTCGTCCGTTCGATCTGCTCACAATGCGAGATTTACAGATGTTTGCTTTTTTATTTCATCTCTTACCACAGACGCTGTGTCAAAAACTTTGTTTTGAATGCAAATATCATTGAATTGACTGTGTGAAGCACAACTGCACCTTTAATGCGTAAATGCTCAAACATGGAAACTTTGACCATAGTAACCACTGTACTCTGCTTGTGGGCTTTTGCAAGCACTTTGCTCTTGTTGCGTGTGTGCAAATAAATACTTTGGTCGTTTTTGATATTTCGGATGCATTGTGCCACACTGTCAGTGTAGATAAGCAATGGATATGTAGTGTGAAAGCTGGCGTCTTTATGTGGGGAATTATTATAGAAGTGTTTTGTTGAGTAGCATGTTATATCACATCCGTCTGTACTTGTATGTTAATTTATGTTAAATAAACACAACCTATTTTGTTTACTTCATAATTTTGTGTTAATATTATTAGTGGACTTAAGTTGCTGAAACCCTGGTACACTGTAAAAAAAATTCCGTAGAAATTTCAATGTTATTGCAGCTGGGTTGCCGGTAATTTACTGTAGATTTACATTTATGTTATTTACTGGAACGAGTTTGTTCAAAGTTAAATACATTTTAAATATTAACAAGTCTTTATCTTTACAGAATAAAACTATACAATAACAGCCTCATCCAAAGCATTCTGGGAACCAGAAATCATCATCAACCTTTTTCTGTTTTTTGCTTCAGATTTTGTTTCCCAGAATGTTTTACTTGATGCTGTTTTTTTATTTTTACTCTGTAAAGACAAAGACTTGTAAATGTTTAATGTTCATTTAACTTTGAACAAACTCTTGCCAGTAAATATCATAAATGTAAATCTACTGTAAATTACCGGCAACCCAGCTGCAATTTCTATGGAATTTTTTTTACAGTGATTGCTATCATTTTTATAGTTTTTTGCCCTAAAAGTGTCTGTGACTTTTAAATCTTGTAAAAAATTAGTCAACCAACAATCTTGTCAACATATTTTAAACCAGTATGTAAAACCCCATTCTCATTTCTGGTAAATGGTGGTATATTAACTTCCTTTATGATGTGTATTGGATTAAACTGATTTCATTACCCAGTTGTGCTTTTGGGTGAAATGAACTTGTTGCTGATCATTTGCTGGAAACGTGTATGGTCGGGTTTCATAGCTGTGACTGGCAGGCGCACATGCACTGAGATTGCAGCTGGGGATAAGTTGACAGTGACTATGAAAGTTAATTTCAAACTAAGTATGTCACACAGTGCATAAAACATAAATGGGTCATTCTACGGAAATGTCCATTTTCTGTCCCTAGACTTTACAGAATTTTTACACTTGAAAAACACTTTAGGGTTGCAAATTTTTTTATATTTTGAAATGAAACAATATGGTATTTGAACAATTACACCTTCTCGAGCCATCAATGTAGCAATGCTTGATTTTTATTAATTAATTAGAATTCCAAGCACCACAGAAGTGCTCGTCTACACAGTCATGTACAGAGGGAAATGCTTTATTTTGAGATCAAAAACAGTGTTTTCTTCCATTTAAAATACAATAATGTGTCCATAACTATCAAATATATGATGTACATTACATTTAAAAACAAAATGCTAAATAAATATTATAAAATACATAATGAAAGTAGTGGTCCCCTGGAGTTGTGTCACTGGTGTTACCGTTTAACCAAAAAGCTCTTATTTTTAAATCAAAATCACACTGATGACATCACTTGACTTCCTTCTTTCAATTTCCTGGAGATCTATGAAGAGAAGCCCATATAAGTCCACTGTCTCTTTTCAGTTATCAGAAATCTTCTCATTTATCTCATGATTTCATATGAAGCTTTTAGTTGAAGTCACTGGTATGACCTCCTTTATTGTTTGGGAATTGCAAAAAAAAATAGAATACAAATGGATTGAACTACTTAATTTAGTGAGTATCCAATGATTGACAACATGTGGTTTGATGCTTTGCAGCAGCAATTTTGTAAAATGCAGCTTTTATGAAAATTGTCACTGGTGTTACCTTTCTTATGGGTAACACCAGTGAAGATCAGTAACACCAGTGACTGGTGATTTGTTGTGTCACTGGTGTTACTGTGTCTTTTTCTTTCACATTAAATAAAATCTTTCACATGTGACATGATGATAAATTTTAATTCATTGAATTCTGCTACACTTAAGAATTAAGCTTTAAAGCTGAAAAAAAAATAATATTTCATAAACACCTTTAATATTGCTAAAGAAGTAAGATAACACCATAGTGACAAAAAAAATGGTCTATGCAGTCTTTAAGTACATGCACACAAAAAAAATCATTAAGCTGTCATTTATGTGTACTCAGTTAAAGATAATCTAATAATGTGGTCTAAGTTTAAATGTTAGGAAAAAAATCAATTATAAGACATCTTGACGTTTCTGTAGAATGACCCAAAAGTGCTATATTTGCTATATATTGCTGTAATTTGAATGACATAGGTTATATAAGAAGCTTAGATGTAAAAGCCGCTAAACGCCACCTCCGTCAAAAATTAGATAATATTAACAGAGTGCTCTTGGCACGTATATGTTCATTAAATAAGCTTCAGATACGCTTAATCCTGGCCTCAGGCCATTCAGAGATTCAATTCAATTCAATTTTATTTATATAGCGCTTTTCACAAAAGTCAATTGTTTCAAAGCAGCTTTACATAAATAGAAGCAGTGAAAAGCACAGAAAAACGACAGATAGCACAACAAAATACATGATAGCATGAGCAGTTAAATTTGCTGCGGCTATGACTCAATATTATAAGTGCACGTATTACTAAAGCAACGTATAGAAGAGGAAGCTAAGTAAAGCCTAAAAAGGCTGCCTCCCCGGGGTGAAAAACCCCCTAGGAGAAAAAAATCCCCGGGCTTTTATCCGAGGAAAAATAAGTCCTAGGAGGGAAAAACCCTTGGGAGAACGGATAAGGAGATTTAGCGGAGATTAAGCGGTTCTGCCGGTGATCGTTGGTCAGGTATCAGCTGGGCATAACGTTGAAGGACAGCCAGTAGATCAGAGGTGTGCCGACTTTCACATCTACCGGGACTGGGTCTGTTTTGTCTCGTTGTCCTCGGGTCGAGAACGAGACAGGGAGAGAAAAACAAATCGTATTAGCGTAGCGGTCGTTCATATGTATCGAAGTGTCACACAGTGATGTGGTTTAACTTCCAGACAGACTAACTATTGCGGCATAATTATATTATCCACAGTTGAGGATTTAGCAAATTGGGGGCCCAATGCGAGGGTATATATGGTAAATAAGGGTCACCTTCCGATCTTTAAGAGAAAAAGATACCAGTTTGTTGGCAGAATCCATTATAATTCTGATAAAAAATGCTTATTTACAAGAAAACACATCATGTGCATGCATTTGCAGAGTTTTGGATTTGAGCTCTTCATATATAATGCAGATTGTGCCTGTTTAAAGGAAAACACCACCATTTTTCAATATTTTACTATGTGCTTACCTCAATTTAGAGGAATTAATACCTATCTTTTTTCAATTTGTGCACTTGATCTTTGTACAGCGCGTTATGAATCTGTTAGCATTTAGCCTAGCCCCATTCATTCCTTAGGATCCAAACAGGGATGAATTTAGTATGGTGGCACAAAATAAAACGTGGCGATTTTTTACTTAGTTTGCAGCACTTCGACCTCCCTGCGCAGTAACATCATCCTTCCTGACTACTCCCCCTCTTGCTCAAACTTCTGTTAATATTTACCGCTTAAAAAATCACCACGTTTTTTTTTATGCCACCATACTTACTCGTGTGACTACTTATGTAACAGTCTTTAAATAGGGAAAACATAGAAGTGTTTGGTGGCTTCTAAATTCATCCCTGTTTGGATCCTAAGGAATGAATGGGGCTAGGCTAAATTCTAACACATTCACAACGCGCTGTACAAAGATTAAGTGCACGAACTGAAAAAGAAATGTATGTATTAATTCTTCAAAATTGAGATAATAACATAGTAAAATATAGAAAAACTTTGATGTTTTCCTTTAATTAAAATCTCTCACTGGAAGATGAAGGGATTAGACCAGGACAACATTTGATCTTGTACTGATCTAATATTATGATATGTATAATAACATTTAGAATATTTATATTTTATATAATCCTAATATCTTATATCTATCCTACTGTATATATTATATGGACTGTGGGTGTGCTAGTATAGATAGATGACCCCAGTCAGAAGACATTGCAGTTAAGGCCAAATGTTTGTGGATATATTTTATTATAATGCATACAAAATTTTGTTAGTATTTGAGTAAACAATGCACCTTCTAATTTCACATATTTATACAGCATTAGCAAAATGAAATGGTTGTGCCCATCACGGCATGACTTACAAAAACAAAATCTGATCTGTTGAGAAACATGTTGCAAGTCTGTACACTGACTGAATAAGCACTAAAGCCATTTGAGAACTGCCTGTTAAAAAAACAATTCTGACCTCATTGACACTACTTAATTCTTTCAATTACCACACTGATCCTTAGGGTATGATTACAAATGCAAATGAAGTTGCCTCGTGTCACAGGCTAATGATGATAAAGTGGGAACAGGTGCACCTAGAGTGCTGCTAATCTCATGATAAACTACAAAAGGCTGTGTCTCAAAGTGAGGAACGCTATCCTGTGGCTCAACGGTAACTATTTTGGAATTTAAATTTTTGATTTTTACCGGACTGTTGTACTGTATTGCTAGTAAAGCTCTCAAAAAGGCATAAAGTATGTATTTAATAGTTTAAAACTCCATGAATGGAATAATGGGAGTTTGAAAAAGTGCCTTTGGATAATCTTTCAGTCTTCATTGGCTTGCGCTGTGACTTGATTTCTTTAATGATGATTGAATGTTAAGAATGCAGCAATGATGAGTAATAGAATTTAACTGACTTGGTATTGTTGCCCTGTGGCATCACTGACCGAGGTTTGAATGAGTTTAATCTTCTCTCTGAGCTGCTGTTTCAGGTTTATGGAAAACTTGAGCTTTAATATTCATTAAATACTAAGAAGTTGGGAAATGTATTTCTTTGCATGCTTGATTTTATAAACCAACATTTAAATTGCCAGCAGTAACAAACTTGGAGTGTCTTTCTTTCTTTCAGGAGGTTTTTGGTGAGTACCAAACACGAGGTCCCATGGGCTTCATGGGTCTGAGAAAATTCCAGAGCTGTATTTTTAGTCTGGGAGTAGTGCATCACTTCTGTGCCCTGCTATGTTTTTATAAGGAAGATGGGTATCTTAAGGAACTCTTAAAACAGGCTGTTGTTGAGTCCATATTAATAAAGGAATGTGTACACAAATATTGCAACAAGTAATTTGTGCAGCACCTTAGTTTTTAGGCCTTTCTTCTGTGAGGCATCTTATGTGACCCTGTTTTTGAAAACTTTACTGATGTTTTCTTAACTTAGGACTTCTCTCCCCATCTGCAACACAATCCAAAGGATGTCAATATTTATTGTATAAATTGCATCATTGATGCAGAGTACCTTTTTATTTTTTTGATTATTTGCATTTGTCTGGTTGGTTAAGGGGTTAATCTGAGGGAGGCATTGTGTGCATAAGATCTGGCTTGTTCTTGTTGTCAAATGTTTCTCTTTTTTTTTTTTAAGCTTTTCATTTTACTGTACCGGTTTATTTCTATAGCTCAGTTGCAATCAGGGCTGTTTCTAGCCATTTTGACGCCCTAGGCAAAACTCCTATTGGCACCCCCCAAACAAGTTCAAAAACACATTATGCAAAAATCATGATATATGCAAATTGTTTGAGGGGTGCCAATAGGAGTTTTGCCTAGGGTGTCAAAATGGCTAGAAACAGCCCTGATTGCAACAGCGCTTAAATGCATTAACTCTAACAAGGCATTTAAATAAACTTGTTGTATAAAGGGAAAAAGATTTGTGTGCTTTTCAATTAATTTTTGAATTGCCCTTTGATCTGGTGGTGAGTGCTGAAATGTTAACTTTACATGTAATGAATGATCAGGCAATAACTGACAGCCTTTTGATCCAATGGCATACAGACAGTACTCCAGAATAATGGATCACATTATAGGGTGGTTGTACCCAGGTTGTTACCCGTTGGACCAGGGTTAAGCAAATATTTTTAACTCAAGGGCCACACTAAAGAGCTGCATATGTGAACGACAAATTTAGCTTGATTCCGAATCAACACTATTACTGTACTAGTTATACATAGACATTCATCTTTATCCTGGCTTTAGGAACACAATTTCATATCGTGGAAATGCTGTACCTCTGCGCATCACATTAACAATACGAAAATAAACGTTACAATCGAGTTAATATATTTAGCATAGTAAGACAACTCGTGTTTCATATCCATTGTGAGACACATTTTACATTTAATTACCGTTTGTTTACCATTGGTATTTTATTTGTAGAAAAACTTTATGGTAAGAACATAGTAAACTTGTGGTTACTTACTACAAATAAAACGGTTTACTAAAGTTTAATCATGGTTTATTTTCTTATGGGCAAATAATCACAAGTGCATTGCTTGATTATTATACAGTACATCAATTATCATTAACTCTTTCACCGCCAGCGTTTTTAAAAAAAGTTGCCAGCCAGCGCCAGCGTTTTTCATGATTTTCACCAAAGTTTAATTCCTTACAGAAAATGTTCTTCTTTAAATATATAAACATACAATATACCAAATGAAAGAACAGACCCTCTGCTTTCAAACAAAAAAAAACCGTTTCATCCTACCTTTAGTGGTTCTTTTGCAATCAGCTTTTGAATATGGGTAGGTTTTTGCAAAAAGACCATATTTTGAGCAAAAAGCAGAGATAATTCCATTTTTATGACGGACTTTTCATAGAGATCCCATTCAGAGCGATCTTTAAAACAGACACGGACATGCAGCAGCTTGCCATAGGGCAATACTTCCGGTTTTAAAAAGTTCGGAAGTGCGCCACCTGGTGGATAATAGCGGTATTGCGGAAAGACGGGAAATCTCGTCATTGGCGGGGAAGCGTTTTCTCTTAATTGACGAGATATCTCGTCAATGGCGGGGAAAGAGTTAAAGCAACACTATGTCGTTTTTTTACCTTTAAATAATGTCTCTAAACTTATTTCAGTGATAGAACAACTTTTAACTGGACAAATTGTACTGTTGCTGCAACCTGAGCAGCCTCCTAGCTGCTACAAGCACACTCTGAAAGTGGCGGTGGAGGGTAGAGCACACAGCCCCGCCCCTCCCCCTGCCTGCAGAAGAGTGTCTGATACCAGGCACTGTTGCGCTTTTCAACCACATGGGGGAGCTGTAAGTCATTTTTACATGGAAACTACATAGTGTTGCTTTAAAAATGTGTTAAAAACAGGAAAGCAGGTCCTGGTCTTGAAAAGAACACAATACTTGGCTGCTGTCTGCTGCTGGTAAAATATTTTGCTGTCCATTCTGTGTTAAACACACAACATTTAGTTTATCTTTAATGTCATCGCTTGAGACAACTTAGTGAAAAAAGTTTGTCCGTTAAGGGCTTCTGTAGAAACATGGTGGCACAAAATGGCGACTTACATCATGTAAGGGGACCCTCAATGTATATAGATAAAAACGTCTCATTCTAAGGTAATAAAAACATAACTGTTCATTATATAAGGTCTTTATACACCACTGATAATATAGTTATGGATTTTATATTGCATTTCTGTCAAGAGATCCTTATAAAAGTTACACACTGCACCTTTAAGCAGCTGTCAAAATGTATATACGCTCTTTGGCACCCCCCGAAAGCTAGTGGCACCCTATGCAACCGCCTTGTTCGCCTATGCCTAGAAATGATCCTGTGTGCAATGCTTTATAAAGGGATATCGGTTTGATTCTCAGGGAACATACCAATAAAATGTTTATCTTGTAATGCACTGAGCACCGTAATGCACATGTCCAAAGTTGCTTTACACCTGCCCAAACTAAAAATGGACAATTTGAATGGCGTGGTGAGATGAAAGTCAAGAAGCTTTGATGGTACAATACAATTTTATACAATTATATTACAATTAAAAACAAATACTGTTTGAAATACATTTAAAAGAATTCACAGTTACACCACTGGAAAGTTTCATCTGAGAGGCTATTTTTTTCACTTGACCTAAAATTTCCATTACATCATTTTATCGACATAATTATCAAACACTCATGGGAAATATTTAAACCGGTTACAAGCCAGGCATGAAGAGTCACATGCCCACATTTTGGGTAGCCTTTAAAGTTGCCGTTGTGTGTACATTTATAGAAAACATGGTTTCCAATTTTAGGATACATTACATGATCTTTGGTAATTTAGCCTATTAAGAATTTTTTAGAACTTAGTATGAGAGGCAAAACAACCATAAAATTACAGATGTACTTTCATTATAATATTTTTTTTTTAATTAAAGAAAAGCAAAAACATGTCATGTCAACAGCCCTATTACACCTGTTCACTGCCAAATTAAATATTTGTATCTTTAAAATGTATTGACTACAGTAATCAAATACCACAGTCTTACCTGGAATAGAAAGGACCACTGAAATGGGTGTAGCCCATGTATCTGAACAATGCGCAAAAATAATGTCAAATCACACAATTAGTGTATTAGTTCATAATATGGCATGTGGGGAAAAATGAACAAAATTAGCTTCATGTAAAACTGGTCTATCCATAGATATGTATAAAGGCTAGATGTGTTACGGCGGAGTCTCTAACGTCATCACCTGGCGGCCATCTTACCACAGGCAGCTCGCTCACTTGTAGCATTGAGTTTTAATGGTGCAGGAACTTTTAAATGACCATAACTTGCTCAATTTTCTACCAATTTTTAAACGGCTTGGTTTCGTACAAACGTTATTTACGTGGCTATCATTCTGGATGCTTTAACATGTTTCATGATTTTTTTTTTTTGTATAAGTATGCAGTGTCATAGGTACATCTTTGATGTTTATAACAAACCAAACCGTTTGAAATCAGTAAAAAATTAAGCAAGTTATGGTCATTTTAAAGTACCTGCACCATTAAAACTCAATGCTACGAGTGAGCGAGCTGCCTGTGGTAAGATGGCCGCCAAATGCGGACGTTCCACTTAATTGGCCAGCAGCGCGGGCGAGACATCTAGCCTTTATACATATCTATGGGTCTATCCATCAGGTGTGTATATTTTAATGAGATGTTGCAGTTCGGAAGGGTAGCCGGTGAGGGGACATCTATGATTGGCTTTGACATAGATGTATATGCACTTGTAACAAAACACATAACCTGAAGTAGCAAGGGCAGTGTCGTTGGTGCGCACTTTCCTGCAGAGTGGGCAGATTTTGTTGTGTGTTTGTGACGTTTCCTCGCTATGAAGGTGGAGAGGTGGTGGAGGGGTTGGGAGGGAGGTCAAAGACTTAGTGCTTTGGTTCTCTGACGAATACCACCACTCCAGAAACTGCAGAAAAAAAACTCCAATCGAGAGGCTGGTTGAAAGTGATACAGCAACACCACCGACCGCTGTAGAGATGAGACGCTGACATTTTTCTGCAATGCTGAAAAACAAATTTTTTTTACTTAGACTCATATATATATTTCAATAAAGACTCCCATTTCGGATAAATATATGTACTACTTTCACTTTTTATGAACTCACCTTTGACTGGGGTTAAATGTCGGGCCTGATGGCTTGAGATCCAGGGTGCGGATGTCATGAGCTGTTAGATATGACAGTTTAACCCCCGCAAGCCACAAAAGTGGTGAATGTGTCCGTGCCTTGCCGAAGACATACAAAAGCTGTTGGCAAAACACCCAACCATCCCAGGCCATGCACACATAAGGGTACGCGGCCAGAAAGGCCCTGTACAACTTCTGCGTGAAGGACTGCGGCAAGCGGATGGAGAAATCGTCCTCGTCTCTCTGTCGAGCAAAAACTTTTTCCAGTTTTCTGTGAAGGTAAGGCAGGAGGGCCACCAGGAGCAAACAGCGCCAGTGCTGCTTACGGAGGAGCCCCAGGTGCGCAGGACGTGTGCTGTCCGTTCCTACGCGCTTTAGACCATAGAAGTTTTCTGAAAACGAGGCGCTGGTGCGGGATAGAAAGTGATGCTGCAACAACAAATCTAGGAGGGCATAAATCTCATCAAACCTCCTCCAAAGAACACCATAGCGAGCAGGGTTAGATGTGGCGAGGATCTGTGAAAAATGACAGCATTGATATCTGGGTTGCTCTATTACTGTGAAGCAGAATGCAACACGTGGATGCATTGAATGGTTGAATCTAAGGCTGTCAAACGATTAATCGCAAACAAAATAAAAGTTTGTGCACACTTACCTAAAGGATTATTAGGAACACCATACTAATACTGTGTTTGACCCCCTTTCGCCCTCAGAACTGATTGATTCAAAAAGCATTCTTTAGAAATGTTGGCCCATATTGATATGATAGCATCTTGCAGTTGATGGAAATTTGTGGGATGCACATCCAGGGCACGAAGCTCCTGTTCCACCACATCTCAAAGACGCTCTATTGGGTTGAGATCTGGTGACTGTGGGGGCCATTTTAGTACAGTGAACTCATTGTCAAGTTCAAGAAACCAATTTGAAATTATTCGAGCTTTGTGACATGGTGCATTATCCTGCTCGAAGTAGCCATCAGAGGATGGGTACATGGTGTTCATAAAGGGATGGACATGGTCAGAAACAATGCTCAGGTAGGCCGTGGCATTTAAATGATGCCCAATTGGCACTAAGGGGCCTGAAGTGTGCCAAGAAAACATCACCCACACCATTACACAATTACACCACCACCACCTGGGTCTTCTGCTGTTGTAGCCCATCCGCCTTAAGGTTGTGTGTGTTGTGGCTTCACAAAAGCTTTGCTGCATACCTCGATTGTAATGAGTTCATTATTTCAGTCAAAGTTGCTCTTCTATCAGCTTGAATCAGTCGGCCCATTCTCCTCTGACCTCTAGCATCAAGAAGGCATTTTCGCCCACAGGACTGCCGCATACTGGATGTTTTTCCCTTTTCACACCATTCTAAGTAAACCCTAGAAATGGCTGTGCGTGAAAATCCCAGTAACTGAGCAAATTGTGAAATACTCAGACTGGCCCGTCTGGCACCAACAACCATGCAACGCTCAAAAATGCTTAAAACCTTTCTTTCCCATTCTGACATTCAGTTTGGAGTTCAGAAGATTATCTTGAACAGGACCACATCCCTAAATGGATTGAAGCACCTGCCATGTGATTGGCTGATTAGATAAATGCATTAATGAGAAATTGAACAGGTGTTCCTAATAATCCTTTAGATATATATATATATGCACAAACATACATTTATGAATTTAAGATTTTTTTATATACAAATATATATATAATAAACAAATATATACAATTATAAAAATATATATATACAAATGTAAATGTTTTTTTAAATATATAAATGAATATTTGTGTATTTATATTAGGGCTGGGCGATAATTCGATAACGATAATTTTACCGATATAAACTTTTTCGATAAAACGATAAGGACAGTTCGATAAGTGATCGATAATGTTTAAGCACTGTGCGTAATGTTGCGCGAGCACTTCCGGATGCGGCACGCGCTCTAGGTTTACAATCACAGTGACAGTCAGACTTGAAGGAGTGGAAGATGAGGCAAGTTATTTATTTATTAGTAGAGACCTATGATTTTCGCGATGCGGATGACGCGGACGGAATCACGGAATCCAAATGCGCGGAAACATTTTCTTGTGTGTAATGTTGGACGCGCAAACAGGGTTCGTCAAACACAGCAGACACAGGTGCGTGCAGTATACTTTACTTTCATTCAGCGTCCGCCTTGCGCACGCACACGTCCGCCCAGCTTTAAAAGTATATTTACAGGACATTCACAAATTCAGGAAACTGAGGAAAAGCAGCAGATCCACCACTGCAGTGAATATAGTGTTTGGGTATGTGCGCTCCCACAGCAAAGTGACACCCTTGACATCCATTTATCAGCGTGTATAGCTCGTATATGTATAACACACGCGTGATCACTGAACATAAACAGCTGTTACTCAGTATATTGAAACTTAAAGCAGTCTGTCTTGGGTCTTAAAGGGACAGTAGTCTGCTGCTTTTGTGTCAGAAATGTGTTGATTTCATAAAAAATAGATTTACATTTAATACAGATGCATTAAAACAAGATTTTAGTTTTTGTATTTGTCATGTTCTGAATAAAAAGTAGTTTAAAACCATTATTAACTGTCTGGTTTTTACAATTTTCATTCAAGAGCAAAAATCTGCCTTTAAATTTGACAGGAGTAAAGATTTGTTATTTATCATGATAATTATCGATATCGACTGATATGGAAAACATTTTCTCGATAATTTTTTGAGTCATATCGCCCAGCCCTAATTTATATATACATAATAATTACACACATTACACACACATATATTATGCAAACACAAACTTTTATTTTGTATGTGATTAATCGTTTGACAGCCCTAGCTGAATCTACAGTAACAAGATTTACATCAAATCACAAAAATGTTAAGTGTCAATCGTTGTAAAATGACTACTAGGTCAGTGAATGTTTTATAACAGTAAAATTATAATAATTTAGGTGTCACATGATGTCGTAAACACACAATGATTGAATAGATCGAATACCTTGACAGCATGTTGTAATGCAGGTTTGACAGCACCCATCAGAGAGTCCTGAGCTAAAACCTCAAAAATTGATGGTCTGTTATCTTCAGCTGTAGCAGCTGTTGTTAAATGTGCACCTCTCTCCGCCATCACTGCTGAATCAATGAAGATGTTTCGCAATCAAAAATGAAAATGACGGGAACTTTGACAGTTAACACTAACGCGTACTGAAAAAACTTTTAAGAATGTTCATTTTCACATTTTTCACAAAAGTGAAAAATACACAAAATTTCATAAAACAAACAAAAAAGCTATATTTATTCCACGAAATGCCAGGTCTTGTCGCATTACTCTAATTCGATTCCGCTGTAACATCTAACATCCTCCGACTTTCCGCATTTTCCCTGCGTGTTCGTTCCGCTCTTCATTTTGTTTTTCCGGGTCCGCTCCATCTTCCAGCGCCTACCAATCTGTGGCTAAAACCGCATCTTCCATCTCCCTGCTGGAAAGGGCTGCATTCACAAAATATCCTTATATTTCTCGTCAGTTCTTATATCGCTGGTGAGTTTGCATTGTTTAGTGTTTTCATTGGCTGTCTGTAGTAAAAAGAGAGGGCGATGTGTAACCTTACAGTCGATCATTTTCCTGTATCCAAGGTTTTCATTAGCTTAGCATAGCTGGTTCATTTTGGAATCACGCCCAATTCATTCACTTTATATTTATTTAACCTGTTTAAGTTCGCATGTAAACGTTACATTTGACTTAAATTGTTTGTTTGTGTCATGGTCAGTTGTATTATTTCGAGGTTGTGTTTCTGTGTGTTTGCGTAGCATTACATTCTCATGCAGCAGATAACTGTCTTCATGGTTTCCTGTGTATATTAGGGAATTTTACCGAATGCATTACATCGTATCTGTTATTACTTTGTATAACATAAAATATGTGTTTAGGAATAAAGTGCTTTTTAAGATGTGTGTTGAGCCTGTAAATGTGCTATAAGTGATTTCCTTTTCAGATTGAGAAGCTGTCAAAATGACTGACTCCAAATATTTTACCACAAACAAAAAAGGTAAGTAGATGTTCATCTTTAAACTTTATCACTTTCTCTATCCTTAAGGTACAGATTTGAACAATGTCCAATGTTAGCCTGTTAATCACATTTGTCTTAATTGTGATCTTTATACTAGTCAATTAATTTTTGATCATTAAAGGGGACATTTCACAAGATTTTTTTTAAGATGTCAAATAAATCTTTGGTGTCCCCAGAGTACGTATGTGAAGTTTTAGCTCAAAATACCATATAGATAATTTATTATAACATGTTAAAATTGCCACAAAAGTGCAAGCAAAAATGTGCCGTTTTGGGTGTGTCCTTTAAAATGCAAATGAGCTGATCTCACTTGCACTAAATGGCAGTGCTGTGGTTGCATAGTGCGAATAAAGGGGTGGTATTATCCCCTTCTGACCTCACAAGAGGAGCCAAATTTCAATGACCTATTTTTCCACATTCTTGCAAAGAATGGTTTACCAAAACTAAGTTACTGGGTTGTTCTTTTTCACATGTTCTAGGTTAATAAAAGCCCAATAATAGGACTTAAACATGGAAAAAGTCAGATTTTCATGATATGACCCCTTTAAATATCTGCTTCTGTAGCTCAATTGGTAGAGCATTGCTAGGGCTGTCAAACTATTAATTACATACAAAATAAAAGAAAAAAATAAATAAAAGTGTGTGTATATATATATATATATATATATATATATATTATTTATTATTATTATTTATTTTTACTAATATTATTTTTAATGAATACTAATTTATATACATTATCATTTAAGAATGTATAATTTTTTTCTTAAATGATAATGTATTTGTATTTATATAGTATTTATATATACATAATGATTACACACACATATATTAGGCAAACACAAACTTTATTTTGTATGCATTTAATCATTTAACAGCCCTAGTTAAAAAATATACATATTAGCATTGACCATTAAAAAGCATTTATCACCCACAAGTAATCTTATCATTTTGTTCTGTTTTAGGTGAGATCTTTGAGCTGAAGGCAGAGCTGAACAATGAGAAAAAGGAGAAGAGGAAAGAGGCGGTCAAGAAAGTCATTGCGGCCATGACAGTGGGCAAGGATGTCAGGTATGTGAGCTCTTTTAGCATACCTATTCAAAACCCAATGTGCATCCTTGCTATTACAATCACTTATACCATTATTTTCCAGGTTTATACCACTGTAACAGATAATGTAATATATTTGTTTCCTTATATACATGTTTTCTTCCTTCTTTAGTTCCTTATTTCCAGATGTGGTGAACTGCATGCAGACTGATAACCTGGAGCTGAAGAAACTGGTTTATCTATACCTAATGAACTATGCCAAGAGCCAGCCTGACATGGCCATCATGGCCGTTAACAGCTTTGTCAAGGTAATATCAGTTAAATTTGGATTAATCCGACATATGAGTGGTATGGCAGTGTTGATTGTGTGAAATTCCACTGGGATTTCTGAAGTTTTTCTTTCCACATTTCAGGACTGTGAGGATCCAAACCCACTGATCCGGGCTTTGGCTGTGCGCACGATGGGTTGCATCCGTGTGGATAAGATCACTGAATACCTGTGTGAGCCCTTACGGAAGTGTCTGAAGGATGAAGACCCCTACGTGAGGAAGACCGCTGCAGTGTGTGTGGCCAAGCTGCATGACATCAACGCCCAGATGGTGGAGGACCAGGGCTTCCTGGATTCTCTCAGGGATCTGATCGCTGATTCCAACCCCATGGTGAGATATTCTGGATTTATTTCATTGAGTGAATGATAGGGATGGGCATTCGATTAAATTTTTTTAGTCGATTGTCGGGAGAATTAACGATCGACTATCAATTAATCGTTAATATTTTTATAATAAAAAAAATTTATTTAACTTTTATAATTCAAAAATGTTGAATACAAAAATACAGTGTGTTTTCCTCCATGAGACCTTTATTACAAGATCAACTTGTGGCAGACAGTTAAACTACATTTAGTTAGACAAACCGAACATATATGCGTTTGAATATGCGGTGCTCTAAAGCAGCAGAACCTGCAGCTGCAAGCCGCATTTTTAAACAGAGACCTCATTTGTTCCAAAAAATCATGACCTCTTCATGATTATTTTTTTTTAAATCAAAACACGGAAGGTCACAGATAACGGAGTATGGTGTCAAATATTGCACCCTGGTGGTAAAATGTTGAATTGCTGCCACACAGTGAAATTCATTTAATTGCTTCAAGACACACGCTACACTAGGCAACGCAACCTGCATTAGATAAAAAAAGTATTCGATTAATCAATAACAAATTAACGTCATCGACTAAATTCCTAATGATCAACTATCGATCGTCGATTAATCATGCCCATCCCTAGTGAATGATGATGATCCTGTTTGCACCTGGTGTCTCCGTTAATCCAGTCAGTTGAGGTGGGTGTTTCACACCTGGTTTGAACATGCATCTCAAATTCATCTTCTGTATTTATTTTTCACTTTACGTCAGCGTTTATGGTTACTTGACTGTAGTTTGAATTCTTCCCAGGTTGTGGCTAACGCAGTCGCGGCTCTGTCTGAGATTAGTGAGTCTCACCCTAACAGCAACCTTCTGGACCTCAATCCTCAAAACATCAATAAACTCCTGACGGCCCTCAACGAGTGCACCGAGTGGGGTCAGATCTTCATCCTGGACTGCCTGTCCAACTATAACCCCAAAGACGAACGCGAGGCCCAGAGGTGAGAGGGCAATACTGCTCATAGCTGCTGTTCTTTCCAAGTATACACTTGATTGTGGTAAATTTGGGTGCCTTCAGGTGTTTTGCAAAAATGCTGATAAACATGTTTCAATAAGAGAGACTTTTAGTTTTGTGTAGTGACTCGTGAAGTTTATCATCTAAAGTTTGTGTCCTTTCACGGTTCTCTTTGAGTTTATTATGCAACAGACAAGTTGTTCTTCTTCTCTGTGTAAGTAAATTTGCATACCAAAAAACAAATTCGATTTGATGTTAAAAAATAAATTGTGGTTACTGCCCAGACATGTTTAGGTCAATCATCTTTGTTTCAAACTAGTAAATGGTTGATTCTTAGACCCTGTTTACACAAGAGCGCTCGAGGGTGAAAACGTACAAATATTTTATCGTATGTGCATTTCGTTTACACGCCGATGACGTTTTTGGGGCTTAAAAATGCAAAAAGTGAAACCACCCTCCAGAGTGGAAATCTTAATAACGCTCTGCCATCGCGTTCCTGTCTAAAGGGGTAAAACGCAAAAGTCTGCTCACGCTGGCTCTCGTCACATGCGCGTTTACGACACAGGCATGCACCAGTTCAGGAAAATAACCATATAACCAAATTTAGGCCGCATTTACATTGCATGTTTGAAATGACTCAATTCTGAATTTTTCCGTCATGTGGCACAGATCGGATATGACCCACGGATGTGTAAGCAGTAGGGCTGGGATAAACGATTATTTTTTTTAAACGATTAATCTAGCGATTATTTTTTCCGGTGCATCGAATAATCTAACGATTCATTTTATCAGTTCGATTTGATTCTCGATTATCTCCCCATTAATTAACTAATAGCAATTTATACATATTGATTTACATATCTGAATGGAAACATTTCAATATATGTTTATTGCTCTTAAAATTTCAAAATAAAAAAGACTATACAAGTGCAAAATAATTCATTCTTAGTCAGAGGTAGCATTCAATAAAGCATTTGCAACGCATACTTTGCAAGTTCACATTACTTTATTTTACATGCATTTATGAGCAAAACCTCTTCAATGTGCCTTTTGATGGTCAGTGTAATTTTTATAACTTGATTTGTTTAATCCGCATTGTTTTTGTGCTGTTCTTGTCCATTTAACTCTTTCACCGCCAGCGTTTTTTAAAAAAGTTGCCAGCCAGCGCCAGCGTTTTTCATGATTTTCACCAAAGTTTAATGCCTTCCAGAAAATGTTCTTCTTTAAATATATAAACATACAATATACCAAATGAAAGAACAGACCCTCTGCTTTCAAACAAAACAAACAGTTTCATCTTACCTTCAGTGGTTCTTTTGTAATCAGCTTTTGAATATGGGTAGGTTTCTGCAAAAACACCACATTTTGAGCAAAAAGCAGAGATAATTCCATTTTTGTGACGGACTTTTCATAGAGATCCCATTCAGAGCGATCTTTAAAACAGACACGGACATGCAGCCGCTTGCCATAGTGCAATACTTCCGGGTTTAAAAGTTGCGCCTGGTGGATAATAGCGGTATTGCGGAAAGACGGGGAAGCGTTTTCTCTTAATTGACGAGATATCTCGTCAATGGTGGTGAAAGAGTTAATGACAGATATAAACACAATTAGACTTAAGAAGCACATACATAATTAAATCTCTTTCTCTTAAGTTTATTAAGATAGATGAGGACTAATTTACTGCTGGGCAGAGTGAATGAAAGCACAGTCTTCTGGCAACAGTTTGTTTTTACATATTTCATTGCTTTCTGTTAAATTGCTCAAAGTCATGACTGTTTAAAACGCACTTGGCATCACATTCATGATTTTATGGTAAAATAACACTTTTTCATGTCAATCCACGAGCATTTAAACCATAACACTGTCACTTTAATTTAGCACGAGCAGCGCAGCAAACAGCAAGCTCGCACTGCTCATGCGGCGGGGTGCATGCTTGTTTACATGGGCGCTGAAAAAAACATGCGCCGCTTACGCACTCCTCACACTTTCTGTGTAAAACTGGCATGGACTGGAGCCACTCGCGTTGCTACTACTCTACGGCGCCGCTATTTTGGGTCTGATGAATCGACCCCATCTACGTATTTTTTGCGATGTCGATGCGTTGTCCCAGCCCTAGTAAGCAGGAAAAAGCAAATAAATTCTGATAATCGGTTTCAGGCATCATTCATATGTGGAAATAAATCAGATATAAATCGGATACATGCATTCTGTCTGCATGTAAACAGACAGATCTGATATACCCATGTCAAGACGTGTCGTGCGTCATTAAAAATGCGACACACCACCAGCTATCACATGTCTCTTCTTAGCAGCGCAATAAATGACGACAGCACTACTTAGTGCAGTAATGTTGAAGTTTTATGTCCTATTACAGAAATTAAAGGAACAGTATGTAGGATTGTGTCCAAAACTGGTATTGCAATCACAAAACGTGTGGCTAAAACTGGTACTGCAATCACACAGCTGCTGGCCAATATACCAAACGACAACATAAACATCAGTTGAGGGCTGCAACTCCACTTTTTAAATGACAATATCCTGGCCAGACTGCTGTTGTCAGTGATATAAGTATTTGAAATGAAAATGATTTCTTAATCTCTAGTGACATTTCAGGGCCATTTAATGATTAATTGATATAAATTTCTTACATACTGTTCCTTTAAGCTCAATAATCTTGTGTAAGCATTTTGTCTGTTTCCATTGCATATCGCAACATTTTACTTTTTCTGTGGCTGCTGTTCTGGGTCAGTATGTCTACCTTGAATTGTTTTGCTAAGTGTTTAGTGTAAATGCAGATACCGGAAGTCGCTTTTAAAAGAAAAAAAAATGGTATACAGGCAAAAAAATCTAATTGGGCATCAAGATTTACAGTGTAATTCCATAGGTATTTTTAAAAAAACCTTCTCTGATGTCAGTACTTTTGGCCTTTTTTTTTTTTTTTACATTTTTGATACATATGCCAATATTGTCTTTCTGACTCTTTCAGCATCTGTGAGCGTGTGACCCCTCGCCTGTCTCATGCTAACTCAGCCGTGGTGCTGTCGGCAGTAAAGGTACTTATGAAGTTTCTGGAGCTCCTGCCCAAAGACTCGGACTACTACAACACCCTCCTGAAGAAGCTCTCCCCTCCTCTCGTCACATTGCTGTCTGGGGAGCCTGAGGTCCAGTATGTGGCCCTCAGGAACATTAACCTTATTGTGCAGAAACGGTTAGTCTGCTCATTGTATGATGTGTTTTATTTAGAGATGTAACGATTACTGGTTTTATGGTTAACCACAATAAAAATGTCCAATGCATGATTTTTTATTTACTGTTTAACCATGCCAGTGTCACAGCTCAAACCCCTGTCCAGCATTAACCAGTTTCTGCAATAACGTGAGACAAACACATTTATTCACGTCTTCTTACATGTGTTTGTGATGACAGTGCTTCACTGACTGAGTTTAAATCCAAAAAATTTCACATTTGGGGAAATTTAGTTGTACTGACACGTTTACTTTATATATCTTTAGACAGCTTCATCTTTTCTATTCATTTTCCATTAAATGATGTGATCTGATAAGTTTAAAGCTCCTTTCTACTTTGTTTGTTTCTTCCGCAATTGCTGTGAGCGCAGGTGTCATGCAGCTTACTCCTGTGTCCTAAAGTACACCCTATTTCTCACATATATAGGCAGATGACTTGCGTATTTGTCCTGTGTTTATATAAAAATCTGACTTACTCACTTGTGTTTTATCTGAACTATATGAACATTTACCTCACAACCCCAAATGTGCCATGACTAATGTTAATGTTATTTATTTGATGTTTATGCGAACAAAAGTGCACTTACATGTAAAATCTATTTTAAATTTGGTTTGCATCAGTACTTTTTTGTACATTTCTAGAAATTGTTCGCAGAATCATAATAATATTGATAATCGTGGTGATTTTGGTCACTATAATCATGATGTACAATTTTCATACAGTTTTATCTCTATTTTTACTATAGTAGTTTATAGTTGGCATGACTCACGAGTTTGCAACCCACAATCCTTGGATCTGTGTTGTGATGTATTTTTAAGTTAAACAATACAACGGGAAAAATAAGTATTTGACACATCAGCATTTTTATCAGTAAGGGTATTTCTAAGTGGGCTATTGACACAAAATTTCCACCAGATGTAGCCATCAAGCATAATATTGAATTCATACAAAGAAATCAGAACATTTAAGTATACAAGTTGAGTCATAATAAATAAAGTGAAATGACACAGGGAATAAGTATTGAACACATGAAGAGAACAAGGTGCAAAATGGCATAGAAAGCCAAGAGATCACCTGAAATCTGTTGTGTCAAATACTGATGTGTCAAATACTTTATTTTCCCCGCTGTAAATCGAAGTAGAAAAAAATGTGTCCAGGGCTTAATCCGAAATTGTTTGGACAGTAATAATAATTCTTAATGTCCAACTCCCAAAACCAATTTTATAATTTTGGGTCACTATTACGTAAATGCATAGATCCCAAATCTTTTGTACGATTGTGCCGATGCAGTATGAAAGCACATAGCAAGCCTGCTGTTATAATTAGCCTGTAGCTTTGCATATACACTGTGTAGTCATTGGTTGGTTATCTATGACCGGTTGGAGGATAAAGGTTCAAACTTATTTGGCTGTTGGCTAAACCACATTTGTGTATGTATCTGAATGCATTATTGATGCATTATTTTTATTAAAGTGGTCAGGACGGTTCAGAGTTTACACTGCAAATTCATGCGTTTCTGGCCACTGAATGTGGTTTGAATAATACGATGACAAAACATTTTGAACACATTTTACGCCTGTGATTAGATCATTTAAGATACCTGGTGTAAACCGGGTCATTCTTTACAGTCACTAGATGGCAATATTCCCTCGTTTACTGTTATCTGAATGTTTTGGTTGAAGCAATGTTTTCATCAGTCATCTCATTTTTTTCTCTTCCCTTGCAGGCCTGAGATTTTAAAACAAGAGATTAAAGTCTTTTTCGTCAAGTACAATGACCCCATCTACGTCAAGCTGGAGAAACTGGACATCATGATTCGTTTGGCCTCTCATGCCAACATTGCCCAGGTACACCAAAAGATATTTTGCTCTCACCTGTTGATTAAAGCAAATATGAAACACAGTTGTTCCTAAACATTTATACCTCTATGGAACTATATTTAAGCTCAAGTTTCATTACTTTTTGTGGTTTTGTATGCAAATGAACAAACCACAGACTATGTCATAGATTTACAGTCATAAACATGCTGTGATGCTGGCGAAAATACTCAGGGGACACCTTTGCAACAGTTCCCCTAAGATTTATAATTGTTAAAGGGATAGTTCACACGAAATGATAATTTGTTTTAAATCTGTATAAGTTTCTTTATTCTTTTGAACACAAAAGAAGATATTATAAAAAATCATGATTGTGCTGTGCAGTATGTGTTGCAAAGATGAGATATTTAGCAGAGCTCAATGGATTTTCCTCCCTAATCTATTGTCATCTTTTTGGGAATCCAAGAATTGTGCCCGAAAGGAATGAGAGCTTTTCCACCTTCTGTTCGGTGGCAGGATTTGTGTCATTCAGTTTGATAAAACACACCAATCCAAAGACGCTCAAACCAATCATGTTCAGTGTAAAAACAACATCTGTACTCACAGCTGCCTCTGTCAAGAAAACGTTCTGCTACATTTTACTGTAATTCAATGCATCATTTATTGTTAATTACTCTTAGCAAATAATTTTTTTCAGATTGTTACTAGATGCTATTACTAGATGCTATGCATTTTTCTCTCAGGTTTGTGAACTTATGAGAGTCGGAGGGGATTGGCCCAATGTTCTTTTGGGGGGGGTCAATAAAGTCTGTAGAAAATGAAATGTATCTAAAAATGTATCTGTCTTCGGTTTACAGGTGCTGGCTGAACTAAAAGAATACGCCACCGAGGTGGATGTTGACTTTGTTCGGAAAGCTGTTCGTGCCATTGGCCGTTGTGCAATCAAAGTGGAAGTAAGACGAATCCCATTCATTAAGCCAGAGTGCCTTTGTTTACATGCACAACATTTTAATCCGATTGCAGGTTACGACAGTACACTTAAAGGAACAGTATGTAGGATTGTGGCCAAAACTGGTACTGCAATCACAACTGGTGGTCAATACACAACATGACAATATAAACATCAGTTGAGGGCTGCAACTCCACTTTTTAAATGACAATATCCTGGTCGGACCACTGTTGTGAGTGATATAAGTATTTGAAATGAAAATGATTTCTTAATGTCTAGTGACATATCAGGGCCATTTTATGATTAATTGATTTACATTTCTTACATACTGTTCCTTTAACATTGCAATCTGATTAAATGTTTGTTTACATGTACATTCTATATAATCCGAACTAAAAGTCTGTGCAAGCGCACAGCCAGGATTGCCAGATTCACGTATAAAAACCATCCCAATGCACATTCAAAACTAACCCAAAAGCATCCCAATGACTATTCACACACTGCAAAAAAAGTCTTTCTTGCTTCGTATGTTTGTCTTGTTTTCGGTACAAATATCTACAAATATTTAAATCAGTATGTATTTTCTTAATAAGACAAATCATTTAGACCAAAAAATACAATTTATGTGAATTTGTGCTTTAAACCAGTGGTTGTCAAACTGGGGGCCGCGAGATGGTGCCGGGGGGCCCCAGTTTTATGATATTTTATAAAATACATTAATTTATCATGAATTCTGTGTAATTAAACTTATAAAAATAAGGCTACTAACCAACAGCACTACTTTGTATAATTAAATGTTTTGTTATTCTAAAAAATTTTATGTTTTAGAACAAATTTGTCATAAATTTTCTTTTGGTGGGGGCCGCAAAGGAACGCACCATACATAAGGGGGGCCGCATGCTGAAAAAGTTTGAGAACCACTGCTTTAAACAAGCACAAATCTGCCAATGGGGTAATTAAGTTCAAGATTTTTTGCTTGCCCCATTGTTCTAAACACAAATTCACTTACATTTTTATGTTTGTTTTTGTCTTAAAACTACACTAAAGCACTATTCGGACGGGATTAGTTTTCCAAACGACGTTTGAGTTTCAGCGTGTCCCCCAGGACGTCTGTGATTTTATGTACCGATTCGGACGGGATTAAAATGATGCAGGCTATTCCAGAGATGGGAGTGTCTGTTTCATGCATTTGGGCGTTGCAGTAGCACGTGCTCTGGATACGCGTGTTTGTAATGTTTAATATTTTGCTTTAAATGTAAAATCATGACAGAACATGTAATTTATTAATTTAATTTTAACAAATCAAAATAAAATATACAAATCCTACTAAAGTAACATTAGCCTACGTGTTTTATATAACTGTCTGCTTATAACAAACACAAAATAATGAAGAAATAATGATTAATACAATTTAATATCTTTATTAATTAACATTACCATTCCGGAGTTGAACAACTTTGAACGGAGTTTCTTATAATGTTAATGATATATCAGTGTTTAGTCTTAACAGTGTATGATATTCAGCTCGTCTTTATTTAATTATTTTATTTTGCCGAATGCGAAAAAACATTCATATCTGAATGAATGGGACTCAGGAAATACAATATACGCGCATTAGTAAGACCTTACGGCAGATCAAGTTGGCCAAAACACGAAATGAACCGCGTTTTCAAAAGATATTGCGGGCAAACACAGACATTTGCATCCGGACGGGATTAAATTTCTCAGAGGACCTCTGAGTTCGGCGAAAAACAGTAGGTAAATTGCTCTGGAATTTTTACGGAGGTCGTCAGAGAAAAACACAGACATGGCCGATTCGGACGGGATTAAAAACACAGAGGACCTCTGAGAAGCACGATTTTCTCAGAGGTCCCCCTGTAAAACTAATCCCGTCCGAATAGGGCTTAATTTTCTTAGGTCATTTTGCTTATCAAGAAAATGCTTCTTAATTCAAAAATGTTTAGTTTTTTGTACTGAAAACAAGACGAAAATACTTAGTTATAAAAATTTAATTTTTTTCAGTGCAGCCCATATACCAATAACTAATCTTTATCCCACAAAACATAATCAATTCGCTGAAACAGTTTAAAATACCCTCAAATCTGAAGTTTGCAAAAAAGGAGAGGACTTGGCAACGCAGTGTACAGCATCTCTCGTTGAGTTAACGCTTTATCTCTGGATAAATGTACACAGTTAAATAGAACAAAAATACGTTTTCAGATTTGGACAAAGAAAACACACTTTTCAAAGGCACAGCGCTATTTTATTACTTTATGTAATGTTATAAAAATGTCATGAACGTTGTAGAATATACAGCGCGTGAACCAATTACCTAAATAATGTGTGTTGCCATTGCCTTGCTATTGCATGTTTCTGTGACAAGAATCAATAAATCAGAGGTAAATATAAGACGTAAACGTAAGCAAAATCCTTCTGTGCATGTGCACAAGGCATTTTTGCATCCGATTGAGAAAATACTACTTCATGCGTTTACATGCATACTTTTCTCCTGATAATCGGATCACAGATCGGACTACATCACCCCTAATTTGCATTAGACTAAGCTCAATCATATTGATTTAGGTGTTTAAATGATGGCTTTTCAATCCAATTGAGCCATCGATACGATTACAAACAGATTTTTTGGTTGTGGAATGTACCTAGTGTCTTCTTTGTGTTTAGCTTTAGTCCGCAGTCCGGGTGTAGTTTGGTAAATCTCAGCTTTGAAACTAACATTTAACTCTTTTAAGTTACGGA
Source organism: Misgurnus mizolepis (assembly GCA_025389145.1). NCBI lineage: Eukaryota > Metazoa > Chordata > Actinopteri > Cypriniformes > Cobitidae > Misgurnus > Misgurnus mizolepis. Next base: position 3,352,016 of record JAIFKI010000003.1, read on the forward strand.
AGAGCGCCTGGTGGATAATAGCGGTATTAAGGATTGACGGAAATCTCTTAATTGACGAGTTAATTTGTCAATGGCAGTGAAAGAGTTAAACTATGCAACACTGCATTAATAACCCCCTCCTTTTCATTTGCTGGATATTAAAATGCTGTAGTAGGGCCAATGTTATGTTTTCAGCGTTATGGTAAATTTTCTCATGTATTTTTTTTTTATTGTTCCAATGTATACCAGTGACTGAGTTTTCTCTTATGTGTACAGCAATCTGCTGAGCGTTGTGTCAGCACTCTCCTGGACCTCATCCAGACCAAAGTCAATTACGTGGTGCAAGAGGCGATTGTGGTCATCAGAGACATCTTCCGCAAATATCCTAACAAGTCAGCTTACGTTACAAACGTTGTTTTTGACAAATACCTGTAAAATAACACATGCACTTGCATACTAAAAGGCTGCTTTAATTTTTTTCATTTGCAGGTATGAGAGCATAATCGCCACTTTGTGTGAGAACCTGGACTCTCTGGATGAACCTGACGCTCGAGCGGCCATGATCTGGATTGTGGGCGAATACGCAGAGCGCATTGACAACGCGGATGAGCTCCTGGAGAGCTTCCTCGAGGGCTTCCATGATGAAAGCACTCAGGTTTGATATTCACAGTCACACGTTGAGAGTTTTCTGTTTATCGTGGTTCATGTTTTTTTTGTTATTCTGGTGCTGTTCGAAGCTATGTGCTTTACCTGATCTATTTAATCTGATATGTTGCATTCAGGTCCAGCTGACTTTGCTGACAGCCATAGTGAAGCTGTTCTTGAAGAAGCCCTCAGAGACTCAAGAGCTGGTTCAGCAAGTGCTCAGTCTGGCCACTCAGGTGAGATTAACAATAAACAGGAAGTTTAGGAAACAAAATTACAATTCATATGCACAACATACACAAAGACAACAGATTTATACTGTGTGATTGCCTTTTATGAGCTTTAGTGAACAAGTTATAACAATCAAATTGAATAGGAAACGAACTGTCTGACCTATGAATTGGTTCATTTTATATATAGCCAATATATATTTTAATCACAGATTCAGCTTTCGGCATCAGCCCTTCTCACGCATGACTCGCATCATTATACAATCATCATGAATACTTCACACAAGCCCTTCACACAATCCTTGTTCATGAGTTCGTATTATAGCCACCATCTGGTTGCATATTCATTTTTCTTACATTTTTAGCCACATTGTCTATCAGTTCACATTATAATCACTGTTATCTCATTGTCTGACCATTTCTTTTCAACTTCCTCTCAGGACTCCGATAACCCTGACCTGCGCGATCGCGGCTACATCTACTGGCGTCTGCTGTCCACCGACCCTGTGACCGCTAAAGAGGTGGTGCTGTCTGAGAAGCCTCTGATCTCTGAGGAGACGGACCTGATTGAGCCCACCCTGTTGGATGAGCTCATCTGCCACATTGGCTCCCTGGCCTCCGTCTACCACAAACCCCCCAATGCCTTTGTGGAAGGAAGCCATGGCATTCACCGCAAACACTTGCCCATCCAGCACGGCAGGTACTGATTCAGACTTTTAAAGGGGACATGTAATGAAAATCTGACTTTTTTTAATTGGGTCCCAAGTGCTTTCATAAACCTAAAAATGTGAAAAAGATCAACCCAGTAACTTAGTTTTGGGTAAATATTCTCTGCTAGCATGTGAAAAAATAGCTCATTGAAATTTAGCTCCCTTTGTGATGTCAAAAGGGGATCTTATTATAATAATACCACCCCTTAATCTGTACTTAATCTAACAACGGCACTGCCATTTACTACAGAGATAGAGATAAAATAATTGACAGCACAATTGTTTCAAACAGCAAAAAGACAGTTTCAATTTCAATAAACCACCATTATGGTGATCAGTATTTGCATTTCCTCAGCTCCTTTGCATTTAAAAGGACACACCCAAAAACGGCAAATTTTTGCTCACACCTAAAAAGTGGCAATTTTAACATGTTATAATAAATGATCTATATGGTATTTTGAGCTAAAACCTTACATATGTTCTTCAGGGACACCAAAGATTTATTTGACTTTTTAAAGGGTTAGTTCACCCAAAAATGAAAATGATGTCTGACCCTCCATAAAAAATCTACGTACGGTATACTGTCCATGTCCAGAAAGGTAATACAAACATCATCAAAGTAGTCCATGTGACATCAGTGGGTCAGTAAGAATGTGTTGAAGCATCAAAAATACATTTTGGTCCAAAAATAACAAAATTACGAATTTATTCAACATTGTCTTCTCTTCCGGTTCTGTTGTGAACCGCGTGCACGAGACTAAAGTCATGTGACTGCAGTGACGCAACTGACGTGTTATCCTCAGACATGTTTGCAAAGTTTTTTTTATTCAAACCTACAGTGTGCATCTCCCTCAGACTGTAAAAGAAGCTCGGGCGCACAAAAAATAAAAAGCTGGGGCGCACCAGATAACACGTCAGCTGCGTCACTGCAGTCACGTGACTTCAGTCTCGTGCATGCGTTCACAACAGAACTGGAAGAGAAGACAATGCTGATTAAAGTCGTAATTTTTGTTATTTTTGGACCAAAATGTATTTTCGATGCTTCAACACATTCTTACTGACCCAATGATCTCACATGGACTACTTTGATGATGTTTTTAGGACCCATTTAGCTGAATCATTGGAGCTGAATTCAGTGTTGGAAATTGTTTAAATAGTGTTTTCCAGGTCTGGAAAGGCTAGTAACCTCAAAGAAAAAATGACCAATAGTAAAGTTCAATTTGTGTGTATGAATGCTCACATATGGAAAATTGCTTTTTTTGTATGTAGTCTCTATAAAATGTTGGGAAGTCATTTAGATTTTTCTTGTTAGAAGCTGTGGAAATCGTGATTGTTTTGTCTCCGACTGGGACAGAATTTTTGAATCAACCATAGTCCAGTAATACAATGGGCTGCTCATTGAAACCAGTGGCATGTTGTTGCTTTTGATCACAACAAAGCTTGGCTTATCGTTTCTATTCATTGTTTACCCAGCTCAGTTTTTTTTACTCTTGTAGTATCGACACCGGGGAGAGTCCAGTCAGTGTCGGCCCGACTGCTTCTATCGATCAACCTCAGGTCATTCCATCTCAGGGTGACCTTCTGGGAGATTTGCTTAATCTGGACCTCGGCCCCCCTGTCAACGTACCCCAGGTGTCTTCCATGCAGATGGGAGCAGTGGATCTTCTTGGCGGTGGTCTTGACAGTCTGGTGCGTGGTTTTGTCTTTTCGTTGTATTTTCTGATTTGTTACAATGCAATTTATTCTACTGTAAAACTGTTGGAAGTTTATATTTTCTATTACATTACTGACAATTGTCAAAAGAATCGGATAAACTCTAAGGAGCAGTTTCCCAGACAGGGTTTAGATTAATCCAGGACTAGGCTTTAGTTATATTAGGACATTTAAGTAGTTTTTACAAACACACCTTACAAATAACAATACTGGTGTGCATCTTGTGACAAAATAATGGTACCGATATATGTGAAGATATGTCAGTGCAAGATGTTTTTAAAATAAGGCAGCTCAAACATGCATTGTAGTCTGGGACTAGGATAAGCCCTGTCTTGGAAACCACCCCTAAATGTTTCTTAGCCTAGTCATGATTTTAACTTCACTTTTTTATAGGGATGCACCGATAGGATTTGTTTGGGCCGATACCGATTTAAAGAGACAACTTCTGGCCGATGCCGATACCGATATTAAACACTTGTAAACAATACTATACAGTTGGTCTATTAGCTAGTTTATTTCTGCATCAAATTATTTTTACTGAACATGGATTGGATCTAATTAACATTCAACTGACCAACATAATAAGAGAGGCACAAATTAAGCTAAAACAAATATAAGACGACAGCATGACAACCTTCAAAGGCAGATTTGGCTATTCAGCATTTACTTTAATAACAACATTAACTCATTTTTTTTTTTTTACCTATAATGGATTTCTTTATGCAGTTAATTAATAAACAATCGGTATCGGCCTTTCTCGTGCTATTGCCGATATGCCGATGGTTTCAAATTCATCAAAAATCGGCCGATAAATATCGGTGGCCGATACATCGGTGCATCACTACTTTTTTATAGTATTTCTGTAGTTCGTTTTTTAACAGATGAAAATGTTGATTAAAACTTTGGAAAATGAATGCTGTAATCATATCCTTAGAGATGCTTCACCTCTTCACCCCATTAATACCTGCATATCCACACATACTGTAAAAAACATTGAATGTAGTGTAAAGGGTTGAATCTTGTCCATTAAAATGTATCATATCATGAAAATAAGTAAGAAGTTACCTATGTTGCATTATGCAACGAGAAAAGCTAGAAATTGGACCAGAGAGAAGAACGTCAGTTTCAGAAACAATTTCATGCCTTGTGAGAAGCGATTTTGACCTTTTATTTAAAGGTCTGTGCTGTCGTATGCAGGAACTGACTTGTTCCACTGCCTAGAACGCAGGTGAATGCTTCTTTAAGCACTTCTATATTTGAAAAGACACATGCAAAATTACGAAAAAAATTATGAAATTTACGTGTATATTTACAGCTGGTCTATTCGCACGGGATTAGTATTACCCGAGGTAATTTCTCCAGACCTTTTTGTAATGATTAGTGACATGGAGCATTCGGATGGGACTAAAATTACTGAGAAGCTCTGATAAAAATTGCTTTACCCCACTTTTGCTTTACTTTAGTAGACATACTCTAATGTTCACATAAAGTCAGGCTCCATTGCCAGTCCATGCGTTTTACATCATTATGCCAATTCAATATTTAGCAACTTGGCCTACCCAGAAGAACACCAGCGTAGGGTGGCCATTCGTGCCAGTTCTGCCGGACACGTCCCGAACATGTTTTCGGGTTCGTTCTCCGGAAGTCGCGTTGGTCGACCGCATACGTCATCAAGGTTTAATATTTCGGGTTTAATTTCAAAAAAGCAACCGTTACATTTCAAGGTAAGAATGAAACTACAATGATTGTATGTCTTAAAATAAATAAATCTTAATGTATTTTAACTAAAATGTGAGAACCTCGATGACGTATATGCGGTCGAGCAACGCGACTTCCGTAGAACGAACCCGAAAACATGTTCGGGACGTGTCCGGCGGAACTGGCACGAATGGCCACCCTACACCAGCGTGAATTCCAAACAGTTCAAGGGTCTTCTAAAAGTTTTTTTAGGCAAACCTTTACTAACATTATAGGTGGACTTTATAAAAGGAAAAATAATCCCCTAACTGTGTGTTCACACCAGACACAGAAGAGGCGGCAAAAACGCGCATTGTTGGGCGCTTTTGAGTTTACTGCGCGTGAAATTCTAGTCATTTGAGACATTCACGCGTAAATTTGCACCATGGGAGGGGCTTATATAGCTCAAATTGAGTAAACTTACCAGATTGTTCGACTTACTCACTCACTTTCTTCCAAACAAAATCCTTTTAATTCCTGTGAAAGTACAAAGATGTCTTGTGTAGCGATGATGATTGTCCTCCATTGTTGTTTTGTTTTTCTGCCTCCGCTTCCTGTAATCACATCACTGCTAGAGCAAGCTAGCAAGCAGACTGATTGGTTAAAGGGATAGTTCAGCCAAAAATGATATTAAACCCATGATTTACTCACCCCCAAGCTGTCCGAGTTGCATATGTCCATCGTTTTTCAGACAAACACATTTTCGGATATTTTAGAAATTGTTTTAGATCTTTCAGTTGATTAAATGTAATGTTACGGGGTCCACGACCTTCAAGTCCAAAAAAAGTGCGTCCATCCTTCACAAATTAAATCCAAACGGCTCCAGGATGAAAAACAAAGGTCTTCTGAGGGTAATCCGCTAGGTGTTGTTGTAGAAATATCCATATTTAAAACTTTATTAACGAAAATAAATACCTTCCGGTAGCGCCGCCATCTTAGACTCCTCTGTATTCAGGAGAGAGTATTAGCGTAGTGTACGCACTTTTCTTAGTGACGTATGACAAATTCGGAGGGCGGGGACACAGAGCAGCAGCAGAGTAGCCTCCGTAGGCTGCGTAAGCTCTCATCCTGAATGCGGACGCGACTAAGATGGCGGAGCTACCGAAAGGTATTTATTTTCGTTAATAAAGTTTTAAATATGGATTTTCTACAACAACACCGTGCGGATTACCCTCAGAAGGGTATCATTTGTTTACCTTTGTTTATCATCCTGGTTTGGATTTAATTTGTGAAGGATGGACGCACTTTTTTTGGACTTGAAGGTCGTGGACCCCGTTACATTACATTTAATCAACTGAAAGATCTAAAATATCCGAAAATGTGTTTGTCTGAAAAACGATGGACATATGCAACTCGGACAGCTTGGGGGTGAGTAAATCATGGGTTTAATATCATATTTGGCCGAACTATCCCTTTAACACTGCACAAAAATCCACAAAAGTTCAGATTTTTCAACTCGCGCAGATCAACGCTCAATTTGCACTCTACGCGGCAATTGCGCTTACCGCGCCGCAGGACACCTATTCGCGTCTTTGCATTGACTTAATATGTAAATCACTCGCGCTTGCCGCCTCTTCCTCCTCTGGTTTGAACGCTACATGAATCAACATATTTTTGTCCTGGCTGGATCTACAAAAAATGTGTCTCTGGCTGCCTCCTCCTTGTGAATAATTGGATTTGTCAAGTAGGCTTCTTGCTACAGGCGTGTGCACATGTGAAGCATCTGTATCAGGTGCTGCTTCTCAGTCCAATCTCTTCTACAAATCGACAGTTACCAGAGACCTGACGTCCTACATAAATCACAACACCAGCTTTGTGAGGATGCCATTGTAGGTCAGGCTGTGTTCAGCAGGATTTAAAGCAAAATGTTTGCGATCCCTTTACTACACTTGATGTCCATCGTTGAGTTAACAGCACCCAAGGAGCCTGTGATGATGATAAAGCTCAGGCTGTACTGTAGGACATTGCAATGTCCGTACAGTAAATACACTCGTTGCAGGACAAATGAGTAATTTAGAAATAATACCAATATGCTTGTTATCTCTATGTGCTTTGTTTCGTTTTTATACTGTCAAGGAGAAGCCGTTCAGGGATAAGGAATATACAGCATTGCATAGTGTGCAGAACATTGAGGTCATTAGCGTGTTTCAAAGAAACAAACTCAGAATTGCGGGGGATGAATTTTAAAATGTACAGTAATAACTCTTTAAGCCCGATTTATAGTCGTGCGTAAAGCTATCCATAGCCTGTGCGTAGCTCTGCGTAGCCTGACGCGCACCTCGCAAAATTTTTAACAGTGCGTCAGTTCTACGCGGACCGTAAGCGCTGTGATTGGTTCACCAGCACTCCTCCCGTCAGGTAAAAGTGTAAAAAACTGTGTCGTAGGTGTTTCCGTTTGCGACAGGGAAAACAAAGATGAGCCAAGTTGAGGATTGATTTTACTCAAACTGCAACGAAAGTCGCTGTTTATTTACTTCCATCATTGCTAGTCTTCTCAAATCATTCACAACAAGTTGCTGTTTCTTCTTCGTTTGTGGATTAACTTGCCAAGCTTCTTCTTCTTTGACGGTCGCGCTGCTACTGTGGCTACACGTGTGGTTACTGCCTACCAGCGGTCTGCTCGTGTGTTAAAATGAAAACCGATGCGGAACCTACGCCGTCGCGGTGTTTTCAGAATTTTTTTTTTTTAGGAAATAATTTCAGGATTTTTCTCCATATAGTGGACTTTAGCTGACTTCAACAGTTTACAGTTTCAAAGGGCTCTAAACCAGTGTTACTCATTGCACGGCCACATGCTGCTCGGCAAGCTTTAATTTGTAGCCTTTTCTGCTCCGGATGCTAACTTTGTAAGAAAACGCATTATATCAAGATGCACGTCGATAAGCGTGTTTAATCGTATTCAGCAATTGCCGAGACCGATGTCGTTATGACATCAAAGTACCGTGAGATCAGACTGCTTGTTATGCTTTCGAATTGCTCTCGCGGCACTGTAATGTCACCCGCCAATCGTTCTGTGCAGCACCGCATAAATTATGAGAAAGGTGGCCCCATAGTGGTTCGGGGGGCACTGCATACGCATATTATAAGAATGCTTAGAGAAGGTGGTGATACGTGATGTGCAAACATCTGCATTCTTTGACTTTTCTAACAGATTAGAGTTGAATGGTATTTGATTCACTGTTTTTAGTCTATAAATATGACTTCAGTTTTAACTAACCACTTTTGACTTTGGAGCACCAATCATCTCTTTCTTTATGCAGCTTTATCCATAATCTCAGTATGAATCAACAGCAGTTGTTAGATGATATTGTGGGGTTGATGTGCGACATTAAGAAAAAATCAGATATATAGGTTGATCGCTGAAGAGATCACATGTGATTTGTAGCATCACTTCCTTTGGTAAGCAGGAAATTGTCTTTGCTGATAATTAAGCTGTGATGTCTCTAAATCACTTCCCTCTCTCTCCCTCTCTCTCTCTCTTTTATATTGTTTTTGGTCCTGGTCTATCTGTTCTCTATTTTAGCTCGGGGGAGATCTTGGAGGAGGTGTTGGTGGAAGTCCTGCAGTAAGTGAGCTCCACCCTCTCCGCTCGTAACCGTCTGTCCGCATGCAGCACGTTGTGCAACAAACATTCTTTATAGTCTGCATAGTTGAGTCGCTACATAGTTGAGTCTTTGCTGGTTTATGTTCTGCTTTGTTTCTGTCTATTGCACGCACAAACATAATTGTAAAGTGCACTCCGTCCTGCTTTGAGGTGATATGATGTATGACACCCCATCGTTATGCACATGAAGCACTGAAAAACACAGTTGTTTGCTCTTGTATGTCTTGCTGTTATGTCATCAGTCCCTGTTGCTTTAAGATAATTTGTGAAAGCCTTTAAATCATGAATACCTTGATGGTCAGCAATCTGATGATCTGTGAATGTGTGTGTGTGACAGGTGGGCCAGAACTTCATCCCGTCATCAGTACCCAACACTTTCGCACCATCTCCCACACCTGCTGCTCTCAGCAGTGGGCTCAATGACCTGTTCGAGTTGTCCACAGGGATGTCCACCGCTACAGGAGGTTACGTGGCACCAAAAACCGTGAGTGTTGGACTCAATCTTTAGCTCTTGTTAGGGCTGTCACAATGATTAAATAATCGTTTCATCGCGATTGTTTGACCTCATCGCGAGGATTTCAGATCACCGTAATGATTGCACATCTCTCTGAAAAACACAAGGGGGAGCTGCAGCGCCTGTATAAACAAGACAGTATCAGATTACTTTTAAATATGTGTTATGTGTATTAATATTTACTGCCAGGTAAACCTTGCAAAAGATTTAATTTAAATAATCACAACGTGTGAAAATTATTTCATAAACAAAGAAACAAATGTATGAGAATTAAATGTCAAAGAAATAAAACAGGCAATTAATTGTCGTAATCGTCACGATTTATTAGGCAATTAACCCTCAGCCAAATGTCAAGCCCTAGCTCTTTTATCTGATCATATAGATTGCGTTGTTCCCCAACAATTGAACTGGGAAACTTTTACTTCGCTACATTCCAGAGCATTACATTTCATGTACATTTTAAAAAAAATTCAGGACATTACACTTAAAACAGTAATTAAAATACATTTACTCACTCATAAATGTAATTACTGGAATTTGTATGTAATTAAGTATAACATGTGAAATGTATTGGGGCAAAAATACAATATTGTGCTTTTGGAATGTAGTAAAGTGAAAGTGTGATGCTGTACATGTACTGATAAAATACAGATAGAGAGGCTTTTGTATATAAAATGTGACGTGAGCAAAAGAGACATTTTAGACATTTTGTCTATACATATCCTGATGATGGTGGTATTTAAAGGGCACCTATTATGCAAAATCTACTTTATGGAAACAATGAAAAAAAATCCACCCTCCTACTTTTTAAAATTCCCTCAAACAAAAGCAGTCTCATTAGTCATGCCATTAGATTCCCTTATCAATGTGACATCACACTGATAAAGCTCCGCCCATGGACAATGACTGACAGTCCTGCATTACCAATTCATGGTCTGAATCCTTCTAAGGCCATAGACTTTGAAGGCAAGACTCTGTATTTAAAGGCTGCAGCCTCTTAAAGGACAAGTTTGGTATTTTACACTTAAAGCCCTGTTTTCAGATTGTTTATGATGAAATAGAATGTTTTTGACTGAAATTTCGACATATGCGGCTGCCCCGAGAATTTTCGGGTGTTTGTTGTTTCACCTCCCACCTTTACAATGGGTGTATAGGTGCACTGGAACAATCCTTCCTAAAATGCATTAAACTTTCGTTTACAAAGACGTGAAACTCACCGAGTGGTCAGGGGTGTTCACTGATATGCTCACACAAAAATCGCTGAAAAAGATGCTTTCAAACAGCTGTTTTAGCATTCGTTGTTAACTTGTGGACCTATTTTTCCAAACGCCTCACACCTGTATATTCATCCGTTGAGAGCTTGAATAATAGACACTCCAGCCCAGTTGGTGGTGATAATCCACCTTTGCCAATTGCAAGAATACAAACAAGGTTCCCGGCGCGGAGTAATGGCGTACCTCACAGCACATCTAATACAAGTCAATGGAGTTGGTAAAAACTACGATAAAACCTGTTGGAAAGCATCTTTTGCAGCGATTTTTGTGTGAGCATATCAGTGAACACCCCTGACCACTCGGTGAGTTTCACGTCTTTGTAAACGAAAGTTTAATGCATTTTAGGAAGGATTGTTCAAGTGCACCTATATACCCATTGTAGAGGTGGGAGGTGAAACAACAAACACCCGAAAATTCTCGGGGCAGCCGAATATTTCGAAATTTCAGTCAAAACTGTTCTATTTCATCATAAACAATCTGAAAACAGGGCTTATGACCAACCTTAGAAATATACAAAAGTAAAACGCAGCATCCACAATGTAGCAATAATATTAATTCACATCACTAAGACACCATTTATAATAGTAAAAAGGCAAGGACGTTTAATTTGCAAAATATACATTTTTATTTAACTACATTTTTGAATGTTTATTTCAAAATACCCAGACATCACAGATGCGCATTGAATCTTGGGATAGCCAAGCCTGTGAAGAAAGGCCACATTTGGAGGCTACAATGAAAGGAGCCTTCGAATTGGGACAGCCTTTGTAGCGACCCATTGATGTCATTGGCCTTCAAATATGGTTTTGGAAGGCCGCAGCCCCTGATTTGGGATGCATTGGGTATTTTAAGCTAAAACCTTACAGACACATTCTGGGCACACCTGAGACTTATGGCGTTTTTCCATTGCATATTACCCCACGGTTTGGTTTAGTTTGCGTCGAGTCAGCTTACTTTTGGGAGCTTTTCCATTGGGTGCAGTATGTAGTACCCGATACGTTTTTCGTACCACCTCGGTTGGGGTTACAAGCGATCCTAGCTGATACCAAACGTGACGCGAAAACACTGTAGATCACTGATTGGTCTGAGAGAATCGTCACTACCAGCGTCATCGCTATAATGTAAAAAATTAGCTTTACCTTAGTGCTAGCTTGCGCTGTTTCGAGTAAACATGTTGTCATCTGTGCTCTGCTATAAGTTTCCAAACACCCTTTCAGCGATGAAAAACTTCCGCAGGTTGAGAATCAGGAACAGATTTTTTCCAGACTTGCAGTTTGTGGCAGAACATTTGCGACGAGCACGTCAGCAATGTATATGCTTAAATGCAACTGAAATGAGGTTCAGCTGAGTGCGTCGACTGACGCCAGGCGTGTTTGAACAGAAACAGAGGTAGTGATAAACGCGATGTGCAAACATCTATTTGTGGGGGTCAATTTAAATTTTGTGGCGAACTGAGAAATAAATAAATGTATGGGAATGTACAACGACGCTCTCACTTGTATGATGTCACAGCAGTAGGCAGCGCAAATATAACGACACGTCTATAATCCCTCCCACTGCGAACTGATACTAAACTCGATGGAAAAGCTAACCACGCCAAAGTGAGGTGAGCTGACCTGACCCGACCTAACCCAGACCAAACCGTGGGGTACTATGCATTTAGAAAAGCGCCATTTTGTCCAAATTGGCATAAAAAGTGCCCTTTAGTATACAGAAAAACTCAAAATCCCAAAATTCAGTTCCAACATGGAGGCTGTTCCACACAAGTGGCAAAATAACACTGCCTTGTACCATTTGCTAAGAAGACAATCCTAGGATACACTGCGACAACCTTGCAAAAATCATAAACGTTCATTTATATTGATTGAATTGATAATGAGGGTCTTTCTCATGTGAATACAAGAATACATTTTGGGACTGTTCTTGTTCTGCACCAGTCACATTAACTTTATGAGCTGCATAAATACAATTATAGCGATCCCTTTAGGGAACAAAGTATTAAGACCTCCATTAAAGAAATAGAAAATAGTTCAGTAAATCAGGACAGACAGCAATTTGTCCTGGTTAATGTAGTTTTAATTGACCTTGTAGAAGTGTAAAGTACTCCATATGATCTGGCTTTCTTTCTTTTTAGATGCCAGCTCACATATGAGTCAGCACAGAAAAATGTCAGACTCCTTTGTATTAAAATGACCTTCACGTTAGAATGACTTTAGTTAGCCTTACAGATAGGCTCGTAGCCCTAAGCAAACAAACTGTTAAATGAGGGCATGATAAATATTCATTGTTTTGGTTTTGAAAGGTATGGTTGCCAGCAGTGAAGGCCAAAGGGCTGGAGATATCTGGAACCTTCTCTCGACGTCAAGGACACATGTACATGGACATGACCTTCATCAACAAAGCCCTGCAGCACATGACTGACTTTGCCGTCCAGTTCAACAAAAACAGGTCTGTATTTGTTTTATTGTCATATCGGATGCAGATTAGGGGTGTAACGATAAATCGCAACCATAGACAACCAAAAAATGGACGACGCGGCGTCAATTCCTTCCATTGTAAAGAATTGAAGCCAAAAATGGGCGCTGCCATGTTACGTAAAAACGTCAGTTTGGAGCCAGGGCATGCGCAGAAGGAATCGTCAGTGGAGCCAAAGGCGGAGCTGCTGGATATCAAACTTCAAAATTTTTATTGGAAGTTAAATAATTTTTTTAAATTTAGAACCGAGTCACATTCGTTTTCATGGGGAGGGCGGGGTTTATGACTTGTACTGCAGCCAGCCACCAGGGGGCGATCAAAGACCAAGAGGCTTCACTTTTCAAGACGTATGAGGAACACCTGATCGCGACACGCACAAATATATTCTGAATCGTAAAGGCGATATTATGCATAGCTCTTTTATGTTCCACGGCTCTTTGTTTAGTTGGAAGTCCTAATCGATATAAAATCACTGTGAGTAGAGTTGCCTATATCAGGGGTTTTCAAACTTTTTGTGTGTGTGGACCACTATTTGTAATCAAGAATTTTCGCGGACCACCTTATAATACTTATAATAAAATATGTCCTGAATTTATCTGCACCTCTAAATAGGTTTACTAGCACTAAAACTACAACTGGTCATCACATCAGTACAACTATTCTTAAAAAAATATATTTTTCTTAATTTTTTTTATTATTTTATATTTAATTTTGCCTTTACACGGACCACCTGCAGTACCCTCACGGACCACTAGTGGTCCGCGGACCACAGTTTGGGAATGGCCGGCCTATATCATGCATTTGAAAAAGCAACACTCGTCAAACAAATAATAACATAAAAATGTCTGAAAAGGTTTGAAGAACAGCAATATAAATATATGCTTATAGGCATTTTTTGGAGATGTGTGTATGGTACTTCTTCTGCAAATGTATTGTTACACCCCTAGTGCTGATTGACATGTCCAAAATGAGCATTTTTCCCCCAGACGGCAAAGACAAGTTAAGAAAATTGGCTGATCATACATATTTTAATACATGAGTATATTGCTAAATGACCTAAATTCTTTCCCCGCCAGCGGTTTTTTTTTCAAGTTGCCAGCCAGCGCCTGCATTTTTTATGATTTTCACAAAAGTTTAATGCCTTCCAGAAAATGTTCGTCTTTAAATATAAAACATACATCAAATGAAAGAACAGACCCTCTGCTTTGTTCATCATACCTTCATTTGTTCCTCTTCCTCAAATATTGGTAGGTTTCTTCAAAAAGATAATTGCATTTTTGTCAATGACTTTTGATAGAGATCAGATTCAGAGCGAGGATCAAAACACACACGGAGTTTGAACTGTTTGCCCTAAGGGGATACTTCCGGGTTTTATTCGTTGGTTAGGAGCGGCACCTGGTGGATAGTAGCAGAAATATGGATTGCTAAAAAAATCGTCATTGACAGGGAAGCTTTTTCTCTTAATTGAGTAGTTAACTCGTTAATAGTGGGGAAAGAGTTAAACAGCCTGCAGTTAGAATATTGCTTTATGTTTTATTGTGGAGTGAATAATAAATTATAGTAATAAACATTTTTTATATCTTTAAAATACAATTGTTTGCATTTTTATAAAAATATTAAGCCATGTTTTTCTCCAAAGTTATTCTTACATAGCTAACATTTAATTATTTAATAAGTTATTTATTATTAAAGGTGCAGTGTGTAGATTTTTGAGACATCTAGCAGTGAGATTGTGAATTGCAACCAACGGCTCAGTCAACCGTTCACAGCAACACATAGAAAAGCTACGGTAGCCACCACAGGACAAACATATTGTCGTCAAAGACAAAATACAGTACTGACAAAACGCGCTTCGTAGAGCAGTTTGTCCATTTAGGGCTACTGTAGAAGCATGGCGGCGCAAAATGGCGACTTCCATGTTAGGGGACCGGTTGTCTATATAACGGCTCATTCTAAGGTAATAAAAACAATACAGGTCATTACGTAAGGTCTTTATACACCACTGTTAATATAGTTATGTATATTATATTGCATTTATGTCATTAGATTCTTCTGAAAGTTAGAAAAATGCCAATCTGCTGTAGGGTTGTGCCGATAGATGATGCTTGATGATTCTTGCATAACTTATATACTGTATTTGCTAGTGCTGTAACATATGTTTTGATATATGGTGCATTATCTTTTCCCCTTTATAGTTTTGGAGTCATTCCCACTACACCCCTTCCCGTTCACACCCCACTGATGCCCAGCCAGAGCATCGACATCTCCCTCCCTCTCAACACCATCGGGCCCGTGATGAAAATGGACCCGCTCAACAACCTGCAGGTACGATCCATTTCGGCTGTTCGCCTCACGCTCTTCCGCCCCCATCCGCACCCACGCACGTTCCATTCTTTCAATTAATCCTCCCACAGGAAATGACACGTTACAAATATGCCGTTAGCGTCCTCACCGCGTACATCCGAAACCCTGAATTTTGTGCTGCCCAGCAGGAACGTTTCTCTCTCTGATTATTTTAGTCAGCTGAGCCTCAATGCGTTTCATTAGTCACTGAGATCATTTGTATGAACAGCAGTTGCAGAACATTCAATTTTATGCCTTTAAAACACTCGAAATAATGAGCACTTGCCAGCGGCGTCTAGCCTGCTAATTTCGCTAATCAATCATGCAGAAAAGTCATTATGAATCATTATCACTTGTTGTGATTCATTGGGACATTTTTCTGCCTCATCGGGTGTCGGTTTTCTCTAGATGGGCATCCAGCAGGGTTCTGTCTGTGTTACTTAACATTTACAACAAGCTGTAATGGTCGATCATTTTTCCTCCACTTCCACTTTTTCCCCTGCTGTCCATTTTTTAGGATGCCCTTATGTTTTGTATCCCTCACTCCGACCTCCTTTTCTTCATTGTTGAGGTGAATAAGCATCTGGCTGTGCAGTGAACAGCGCTGTCCACAGCAAGTTTATTGCTTACGTGTCAACGAGTTCAGCTTTCTCATAAACCAAGGTTTAAAGCAGGAGAGTCTGTGACCTAACTGTGTCCCCCATTGTGAACCGGCTTAATCATTTTATTAAAGTTAAAAGTGGTTGTGGTTTCTTTAAAAGTGTAGTTCACTCGTCATTCTTTATTCCTCTTATAACTGCTTCATCGATATGTTTTTCTTTCATATCTGGAACACAACAGAAGAAATTTTGAAGAATGTATTGGCCACAAATTTAGTTAATCCAGATGGGTTACTAATCTCCAAAAATGATTGAATAACAGTGCATACATTGCCTTAAAGGGATAGTTCACCCAAAAATTTAAATTACGTCATTAATGATCATCATGTCGTTCCGCTCTCAAACATTTTTGAAACACAGTTTAAGATGTTTACAGTTTCTGACCCTCCATTGAAAACCTATGTGTGGTATACTGTCCATGTCCAGAAAGGTTATAAAGTAGTCCATCTGACATCAGTGGGTCATTTAGAATTTTTTTAAGCATCGAAGATACATTTTGGTCCGAAAATTACGACTTCATTCAGCATTGTCTTCTCTTCCGGTTCTGTATACCGTACATAGATTTTCAATAGAGGGTCAGAAAGCTCTCAGACTAAATCTAAAACATCTTAAACTGTGTTTCCAAAGATGAACGGAGGTCTTACGGGTTTGGAACGACATGACGGTGAGTCATTAATGACATAATTTTCATTTTTGGGTGAACTATCGCTTTAAATTTTTCCCAGATAAAAGATGGCCATTGCCAATCAGTTGTGAAGATTTCTATGTTCGTAGCTACTAAACTAGTCCTCCGTCATACAGTAGCTGCTTTACCATTGCAGATTTGCACAAAACTTAAGGGTTATTTTTTTATGTCGACAAAAGACTACTTAGAAATGACAGCATTTTTCCATTTATCGATGATGTACGACCTGAAAGTAGATTTTACTCCTGCGATAAGTTATTCCAAACATCACGTTGACTGATGTTGGTAGGTTTACATACCATTATTTTTAACCAAAGGAGACGTAGGAGTGTTATCGCAACATTAAAGGAACAGTATGTAAGACATTTATATCAATTAATCATAAAATGGCCCTGATATGTCACTAGACATTAAGAATTAATTTTCATTTCAAATATTTATATCACTGACATCAGTGGCCTGGCAAGGATATTGTCATTTAAAAAGTAGAGTTGCAGCCCTCAACTGATGTTTATATTGTCATTTTGCGTATTGGCCACTAGTTGTGTGATTGCAGTACCAGTTTTGGCCACAATCCTACATACTGTTCCTTTAATGCCAAGGAAAGCCCCTTATACTTAGGAGCGGCAACGTATGAGGTGTTTCTTGGAGGTAATAGTACATTGTTTTAAATCAAAAGAGATGTAGGAAAAAAGCCAAGGAAAAGTTAAGGAAAGCCTCTTACCGTGGGTTCACACCAGCCGCGTTTGAGGCGTCAAATTCACGTCTCCCCCATCTAGTTTGACGCTTGAACATTTTGAGTTAACTCGCTTCATTCATGCATGAAAGACACGTGTAAAATTGTAGTTATCGAGACATACACGTGGAAAGTTGCGTCATGGGAGGGGCTTCTGCGACTTTGCTCGCTTTCTGTAATCACGTCACTACTAGAGCAAGCTCCTGATTGGTTAACGCGGCACGTTTTTCCACCTAAGTTCCAATTTTTCAACTTGCGCGTTTCCCGCGACAACGCGCCATTTCGAGTGAACTAGACGCGCGAATGAGGCGGAAGTGTGTCTACCGTGGCGCGCTAAACTCCTCATTTGCGCCGCGAGACCTCCAGACGCGCATCAGCGAGTCTTTACATTGACTAAAGGGCGATTTATAGTCGTGCGTAGGTCCTATGCCGTAGCTAACAGCGCGTCGGCTCTACGCGGACCGCAAGCGCTGTGATTGGTCCATCAGAACCCCTCCCGTCAGGTAAAAAAACTGCGTCATAGGTATTTCCGTTTGAGACGGTGAAAACAAAGATGGGCCAAGTTGAGGAGTGATTTAACTCAAACTGCAACATAAGTCGCTGTTTATTTACTTCCATCATTGCTGGTCTTCTCAAATTATACACAACAAGTTGCTATTTCTTCTTCGTTTGTGGGTTAATTGCTTAGCTTCTTTTTCTGTGACGACTTCTGCTGCTACTGTGGTTACACCCGTGATTACTGCCAACCAGCGGTTTCGCGTGTGTTTGCACGTCGACGCGGACGGCGACGCAAAAGTATAAATGAAAACCAACGCGGAACCTACACCGTCGCTGCTACGCCGTAGGACCTATGCACGACTATAAATCGCCCTTAACATTGAAATCACTCGCTCTTGACGCCTCTACCGCGGCTGGTCTGAACGCAGCATTATACTTGGAAGCAGACCCATATTGGTGTGTTTTTGGGAGGTTTTCATACATACCGAGTCATCTTTAAATAATAATAATGTGACTTATTTGCATGCGAATAAACTCTTTCCATTGCATTTTTGCAAAATACACCTTTTTACGAATTTCCTGAAAACCACCTCATGCGAGCGTAAACACTTTTTTTGCAATATATAGGAGATTTTGAAATTTACATGTTTCCATTGACCGTATTTTCAATGTCATTTTGCGCACTTTAAAAGCTAATGGAAACGCAGCTAGTGAGAGAGATTCACGGTCTTAGGATCAAAGATTGTCTAATATTTTAACAAAGTGTCCGTATAATTAACAACACGCCCGCTTTAAGCGGACCGCAAGCACTGTGATTGGTCCGCTAGAACCCCTCCCATTAGACCTATGAATAGTGGGTGTCATCATCATACAGTTTACATACTCGCCTATCCCAAGTTTTTTTTAGATCCATGTCGCACAATGTGATTGTCAAGATCGCTTAAATTGTTTGTAGCAGGCTATAGGATAATTTAGTTTGAACATATTTTAAACTTTAATCTGACAAATCTTAACAACACTTAGCTCATTCCCCGCCAGACATTTTTTGAAAAGTTGCCTGCAAGCATTTTTTGTGATTTGCACAAAAGTTTCACAAAATGCCTACCAGGAAAATTTTCTTCTAAAAATATATAAACATACAAATATATTAAATAAAAGAACAAACACTCTGTGTTCAAACAAACAATAAACAAACGAACAAAATGGGGAAAAAACGTTTCATCCTATCTTTATTTTTTTTTCCAGCTTATAAACTCTTAAATATGGGTATTTTTTTAACTACAATTTTTTTTGCAAAATACAATACAATACAAAGTCGAAATAATCATTTTATTTCTAGACGAAGTACTATTATAAAACGGGCAGTTCTGGATCTTCATTCTGATTGGTTGAAACGCGTTCTAAGCCATGATAAAATCCCGCTAACGTTATGCATATGAAGTAATTGTTTTATAAACGCAATAAACCCCTCGAAGCATTGGGTTACCAGTGCATTTTATAACAGCTTAGGGGGTTTTAGGCACTCCGCTTCGCGTTGTGCCTAACAACGCTACTTAGCTGTTATAAAATGCACTGGTAACCCACTGCTTCTTGGGGTTTATTGCTTTAGTAACTGCTTTGATCAAGGTCAAAATATCGTTGATCATCGTTTGATCAGAATTCAAAGTTTCCTGAAGTCGCCATGTTCTTCTTATCATTGGTTCATTTATTCATTCATTTCAGGAAAACCTTTACATAGACATGTATTAAAATTTCAGCGGCATAATCCACTACATGCTGCCACAACACATCTACAGCTATATAACTCCTATGGCAGGCAAAAAATAAGATGCAGACCAATGCATCTTCCTCCCTGAGTCCATTTAAAAAATGCTAAATAGTCTGCAGATTCTGTCTGAGCTTGTAAATGATCTCCCTCCCTAAAAAATAAATAAACACAATGCATGTTTAAAAATAGAGCTTATTCCAAGTTTAATTTATTCATTGGATATCTATGGATGTCTCAGTTTTTAATAATTAATTTTATGCAGTGAGAAATATGAAAGATCTTATTAGAACGGCAGCGGTCATTGATTTTACCACTCATCCCATCTGCTGCATGCCAAACGTTATTTTTCCATGTAGTTGAAAGCTCTTATTCCATGTTGCAAATAAAAACGTCCGCAGAGATATTTTTCAACCTCTGATGCTGTAGAAAATCTTATTGCACCTTCTTATTGCAGGTGGCTGTGAAAAACAATATCGATGTCTTCTACTTCAGCACGCTGATCCCTCTAAGCGTCTTCTTTGTGGAGGACGGCAAAATGGGTAAGAGCACTTCACGCATACACAATATAGACATTTTTTATGAGCTTTTTATTGAGGTTTTTATTTTGGTTTAAATATGAGTACAGTGATAGACACAAAATGAGACATTTTCCAGTTACGATCATAGATGAGCTTTAACCTGGCTGTTTTTTGACACCTCTTCTTTACCCGACAGAGCGTCAGGTGTTTCTGGCCACATGGAAAGACATTCCTAATGAGAATGAACTTCAATATCAGATCAAAGACTGCCACTTAAACGCAGGTGAGATTATTTATTTCTAAATAAACCTGTGGTTCATGATTTAAAGGCCAACTGGAGTCTAGTGGAATGTGCAGCATTATTTAAAGGGATAGTTCGGCCAAAAATGATATTAAACCCATGATTTACTCACCCCCAAGCTGTCCGAGTTGCATATGTCCATAGTTTTTCAGACAAACACATTTTCGGATATTTTAGAAAATGTTTTAGATCTTTCAGTTGATTAAATGTAATGTTACGTAGTCCACGACCTTCAAGTCAAAAAAAAGTGCGTCCATCCTTCACAAATTAAATCCAAACGGCTCCAGGATGATAAACAAAGGTCTTCTGAGGGTAATCCGTGCGGTGTTGTTGTAGAAATAACCATATTTAAAACTTTATTAACGTAAATAAATACCTTCCGGTAGCGCCGCCATCTTAGTCGCGTCCGCATTCAGGATGAGAGCTTACGCAGCCTACGGAGGCTACTCTGCTGCTGCTCTGTGCCCCCACCCTCCGAATTTGTCATACGTCACTAAGAAAAGTGCGTACACTACGCTAATACTCTCTCCTGAATACAGAGGAGTCTAAGATGGCGAATGAGTTAGTGGTTATTGTGACTTAAAAAAGCTGCTTTTACTGTGATAGCTCTTAGAAGACACATTACGGTACCTGCCCCTGAATAATTTTTGAAAAACTCGGGAATGTCAAAGAATTTAATTGTAGCATCAAGTTGAACAAGTTTGAATGGAGAATTCATGGACATTTCTGTATTTAATAACTCCTTTATAGTGAAATTAGTGAGTGTAATTTCCCATAATTTTTGTTTACTTTTTTTGGCATAAATGATTTTTTTTTGTGAGGGGAGCTTTTGTGCCTTTTTTTGGACAGGACAGTGCAGAGTAGACAGGAAAGTATTGGGTGGAGTTAGGGGAGCGGGATCGACAGAGAAGATGGGAATCGAACTCGGGTTGTCGTAAGCACACTTGTTCTATATGTCAGTGCGGGGCTATCTGCGCCGATGACATAAATTATTTTACAAATCTTTTATAATAATTATGAACTCAAGTCATGGAAATGTTCACTCTAACCCTGCTGTTATAAAAATATTTTTTAATCTGTTTATGGTATTTAGTGCTCTAAATATGATTCAGTTATTAACACAAAATCGTGTTTAATCATAAAATTTAAGGAAAAGGTGCCACTGCATTTTACCATATTGAGTGCATAACACATTAGGTATTAATGTTATATTTATACCTAATATATTAAGCACCTCAGCATTAAAATGTACCTTTTTTTTACAAAATAAGTGTTGAATATCCATTAAATTGAAATTCAAGAAGGTTGACAATAAATAAACGTACGGTATTTCTATTTTTTATTGGTCTTTTTAAATGGTGTCTGTTTGCAATGTAAAAATGTGCGCTTTGTGCACAGACTGAACTGGTTTGATTCAAAGCTGATTAGTTGCATTTGTATTCATCAACCTGGTGGAAATTGGAGCGTACAGCGGCAGACCATAGGGATAGGGGGGTTGGAAGGTTTGCAGGATTTTGTTCATGCACATAAAGCTATTGCATGCTGGTCATCACATCCATAAAAACTGCTATCTTTAAGTAGTTTGATGATATTTTTCTTCAGACTGTGTTTGGTAGGAAATGCCATGAATAGGATGTAGAGATGCTGATTGGCTTACATGCCACGACTTGAATAACATTTATAAAAATGAATATAATTGAAAACACAAGCAAGAGCAAGTTATAATCGCATTCATTTTCCATTTTCAGTGTCCATTTCTATTATTTATAAATTACAGAATTTTGAGAATTAAGTAGTGGAAAGGTTTCATTTATAATTCAACTGATTTATTTATAATCAGGATGCAGGAACGATGCTCGGAGCTTATTCTGGCAATATTGGGAGCAGTAGGTTGAAAAACTCTCGATCGATTTTTAATGACGAATAATTTAACTGCCTAATTCTGCAGAAAATAAACATCACTAATTAGTTTTACAGCTTATTGCATCGGCTTACAAACCTCATTAACTTGCATATTAATGCATTTTATATAACACGTAAAAGAGTCAAACCATAGCAATGCACCACCAACCGAGCAGAACACCCCTGACAACCACACACATTTGGACAAACTCGAAAAATGTCACAAGAGTCCTGTCTCCTCTATTATCGGGGACCTTTCTGTTAGTACTACATATTTAAAGGCAGACTCGCATGATTGACAGCAGTAGTTTGCACACCCACTGTGAACTGAAGCTCTTTAGCCAGTCGAGCACAGCACGCTCCACATGAGGGTGACACCAGCTGCCATCGCCTGATTCTGTGGCTTATATAACCAATGACTGTCCTTCTACCTGTATATTTTCTATCTTTTTCATCAACGTTCAAGGCTTTTTATTTTCCCACTCTATCGTCTCTTTTCATGCACTTCATTGTGTCCTTTTACTTAGTGTTTATTTGAAATTACTTGCACCTATCCTCTTATTTGTATGCTTGCCAGAGATTTCATCATTTTCTCGTTTTCTGCTCTCTGACGCTTCCAGATTTCCGTGATACGGTTGGGACTGTCTGACTCCAGATTGGCATCATCCAGGGTCAAGGCTTTCATAGAAATGATGTATAACAGGTTTTAGGACATTTTTAGGTACATGCAGTAATTTGTCATAGTAGTGTAGTGCCCTAGAATAGAATGCCACGGTGAGCTGTGTGTTGTTTCCTATTTAAAGATGGTATTGTTTTTATTGATGGTAAGATTTAGGATTGTATTTTAAAAAGTTGTATCACTAATGATACACAGTGCACTCGGCCATGTATTCTATACATTTGGGAATCGGAGTATTATTTTAAAAAAAAGTGCTGCCGATAGTTTTTCCTTTAAGCTTTTCACTAAAACAGTTTGTTGGTGTACGTTGATGCATTAACATTTATATTAGTGTGGTGTTTCTGGATTTTGACACAAGGTTATTGTGTACCCCTTGAAATTGGTGTTCTGGGATATGTTTGCCTCCATAAGAGCATATTTTTTCTCACCATAAAAACACTTGGGGCGGTTTCCCGGACAGGGCTTATACAAGTCCTAGACTAAGGTGGTGTTTACATTTAAAGATTTGCGTTTTAAAATGAAAACAATCCATTTTTACCTTCAATAAGAAGTTTGACCATAAGATTAGGGGGGCACGCTGTGTCATCCGGGGGGGCACGGCCCCCTAATGCCCCCCCTCTTGGTGACAGGCCTGTGCTGTTATGTTAAAAATAGTTCATATGGGTGATCAAGTGAAAATATTCATCAGAAAACCACCAAATAACTTTAAGTAACTTCTAGGGAAGCACTGATAGGATTTTTTTGGGCCGATCCGATTTAAACAGACAACTTCTGGCCGATGCCGATACTGATATTAAACACTTGTATACAATATTATACAGTTGGTCTATTAGCTAGTTTATTTCTGCATCAAATTATTTTTACTGAACATGGATTGGATCTAATTAACATTCAACTGACCAACATAATAAGAGAGGCACAAATTAAGCTAAAACAAATATAATAAGACAGCACCTTAAAAGGTGTTTTTTGATATTTAGCATTTATTTTATTAAAAAACATTAACTAATTTTTTTTTAAATATAATGGATTTCTTTTTGCAGTTAATTAATAAACAATCGGTATCGGCCTTTCTCGTGCTATTGCCGATATGCCGATGGTTTCAAATTCATCAAAAATTGGCCAATAAATATCGGCGGCCGATACATCGGTGCATCACTAGTAACTTCCCTTTACCTGTGTGTGATCGGCTAAAATATTAAAAATTAATATGATGTTGATTTTTGCATACACTCATACACTCGCCGCAATTAAATGTGCTGCTACATCATGCTCTGAATGCGCATGCAAATGAATTTATTTTTTTCGAAAAGCAAATTATATACTCAATAATATGATTTTGCACATCAATTAAACAACAGCGATATTATCGCAAAAGGTCAACAGGATGTTTTGGCTTTTTTTCAAGGATGCGGAAGCATATTGCATTGGTTTGTATTTGTTGCACATTGATGAGATGCACGTTGTTCCTTTTATTGTTCTTATTTATTTACATTCACAAAACTTAACAAAACATTGATTAAAATTAAGAAACAAATTATATGAAACGAAATTCGTTTTAAAGGAGCAAACAAAACTTATTAAGTGGTCGAAAAACTACTCAATTTCTCCCATCTTATTGGCCTTCAATCCATTACAACGCCCTATATATGATGTTTAAAATTATGTCTGTCTTTCGTAATAAGCTAATTTAATTGAAACAAAATATAAACAACATTACAACAATATAAAAAAAAAATATAAACTCAAACATGAACATAAAATGGACATTTTCTCCATTAGGATCCAAGAGGAAAAACTTTTTGATAAATTGAAAAACATCTTGTACTGACATCCTAACATATATCAGCGCCATTGTTTTGTTTCAAGATGCACATCAGTAATATTTTATTTTAAAGTATGTTTGTAAAAACTTTAATTGTTGGTACTAATAAAATCAACACTAAAATACCAAGGTAACTGTAAATAAAGCATAAGATATAATTATACAATAGTCACTTTACTAGAATACCTATGTGACCCTGGACCACAAAAGCAGTCATAAGGGTCAATTTTTTGAAATGGAGACTTATAAATCATCTGAAGACTGAAAAATAAGCTTGGTTAGGATAGGACAATATTTGGCCGAGATGCAACTATTTGAAAATTAACTAAAGACTAATTTCCTGTTATGATAGAAAACAAAAAGTGAGAATCCAACCGTTTCTTGACATTTTCTTATTTATAGCTGATAAGAAGAGTTTGTCGTGAGGTTCTGTGAATATCTTGATGAGTAAACCATGTGTCTGTGGTATTGGCAGATACGGTGTCGGGCAAACTGCAAAACAACAACGTCTACACCATCGCCAAGAGGAACGTGGAAGGCCAGGACATGCTGTACCAGTCGCTCAAACTCACCAACGGGATCTGGATCCTCGCTGAACTCCGCATACAACCTGGCAATCCTAATTACACGGTAATCCCTCAAAGTGAACACATTCAGCAGTTTTGTATTCAAATGAAGTCTGACTCGAGAGACGCTTGCCAATTTTGCAATCTTGTCCCCTGACAAACAGAAAGCTGTTGACATTGTCAAGAGACCATATTGTGACAGAAAACAAAAATCTAGTTTTTCTTTCTATACACACACCACACCAATCATTGTAATGTAATTCAGTGGTCTCGGCCGTCAAAGAGCTCTGGAGATCAATCTCGTATAGCCTGATAAATGACTGACCCTGAAGGCAATATCTTCTGCTTGAGTTCTCCAACACATGAAATAACCAGAAAACATGCTATAAAAAGCTTGTCGCACTACACCATTATTGATTCTTGGGTTTTAAGCCCCACTGCCGTTATATTTAATCAAAGGCTCTTTTGAATTCATCTGGATTAGTTATTAATACTTGTTGCTTAGGTGGTAGAGCTTGATAGTATGGTCATGGTTTTCCAAGGAATTCTGACAAAATGAATAGCTTCAATGCACTGCAATTGCTTTAGATTTAAGTGTCTTTTAAATGTGCAAAAAAAATCTAAATATTGAAAATAAACACTTTCAAAGTTACCTAAATAAAGTCCTTAGCAATACATATTACTTATGATAAAATGCTTGATGTATTCTGTAAAACATTTACAAAATATCTTTAAAAAAACGATAATTTTGACCCATACAATGTATTGTTGGCAACTGCTACAAATACACCTGTGTGACTTAAGATGTGGTCACATATAAAATTATTTTGTAAGCATTATTTAAGATGCTATAAGCAGAACTAAATAAATGGCAGTACTCCCAGCAGTGCTTTTTCAGAAGCACGTTTAAAGGGATAGATCACCCAAAAAACACGTTTTTACCCAAATTAGTCAAAATGGATTTATTGCGTTTTGGAACCAAACTCTTGATATGGATATCAATGTGAATGCTTTAAACATTTCTAATATTGTGAAACAATGGCTTTTTGGAAAAAACTTAAAAATTTAGTATAAATATTTTAAGCCCTTTATATGGGTGATTCTCACGAAAACTTGGTTTTAAAAATGTCAAGCATGAAAATGTAAAAATTGCTTAAATGTACTTTTTTTCCCCACCAGACATTGAAAAACAAAGTCTGGAGTAAATGGGAACATTCATTTAAACACTTTTACTTATCATTTAACACTTTTTGTAACATAATTTAAAAAATTATTCCTAAAAAATCTCATTACCGCAACAGTCAGAAAACATCAACACTGACATATTTTCAAAATGACATGACAAACCTGAAAGAACATAATTTGGAGATTCTGCACATGCATTTAAAATCAAAGTATTATGCTTTTATTAATTAAATTAACATTTAATAAGCATCTGTTGCGGTAATGATAATCAAAATGTCGTGTAAGCATTCTGACAAGACAATATTTCAAATTAACTGTAAAAAATTGATCTTACCTGGTAGCCATCTTGAAGTAACTGGTCCATGTGCTTGGTCACTCAAAATCAAACTTTATTAAAATTCTGTATGTGTGCTTAAACTGTTCTCAAAAAGTGTTGCGGAGGATGAGAACATCAGGCATGGACACATCATTTTCCTAATTTTTCTTCATTATTATTATGCATGAATATTCAGTAAATATTTTTTCTGTCATCTAAAGTAGTCTAGCAAAACATCCATTTATTTATTTTTTAAATATTTTTTGTGTTAATTTGATTAAATTACAACATAACGCATGTTCAAACACAGCCGGACACATTGCGGTAATGAGAATTTCAGCAGAAAATGAGATAAAATTGACAAATTATAAATTCTTATGTTGAAATCACACATTGTGCAAGGTAGAAAACAGTATTGTGTTAATTCTGATGCTTTTTAATATTACTATATTACACATTTTATAGCTAAAATCATTAGTGCCGTGGTGTTTCAATGGTTTCGTGAGAATCACCCATATAGTAAGACATATTGAATATTATTTTAATAACATAATAAAAGTATCATTCAGATATATCATCTTTGCTTGTGCGTGTATACCACTAACAACACAGTAATGTACTATAAGTTTCAGTTTGATGGATAATTCAGGAGGCTGCTAAATGAATCTATTGATACGCAGTCGACCCCTGTTGTTTATTCTGAAGGCATCTGTTCAAATGGAGCTTGCCTGATTGCCTGTGGCTGCCTGAGGTCAGGTTGCTTTACTCTGGTCAGGAAACACTACCTGATCCCACAAAATTGATTTTTAATGAGGCTTCAGCCCTCAATATTCTGGCAGCAGCTGCCTCTGATCTCAACAGATGATAACTACAATCCTTCGAGTCAGCAGAGTTTGACCTAATAACACAGCGCATCTGACTGCCAAGAGCAGAGACCTCTGGAAATGCATTCTTCTGGTAGAGCTAACCGATAAAAGCCATTCTTCACTTTTATACTGTGGATTGTGTTCTGGTGGTCCGGAAGTTTTTTATTGCAAGTTACTTTTTAGACCATTTTACTTTTATTTGACAAACAGTGTATATAAGAAAACAAGAAAGTACAGAGTGAGAGGGGTACAGGAACGGCAAAGAACCTCAAACCGGGAATCAAAGTCGGGTCGCTGAAAATGCATCTGCACCATATGTCAGAGCAATGCCCACTAACCCACCGGCTCCGACGTGACATTTTTTCTTGTAGGCGCTTTCATCGGATGCACGCGCATTGTTGTGTTTACGCGCCTGAACTGTGAACTTCCAGTCTGTATTTATTTATCGGTCTGGCTAGTGGCTAAATTGATTTCTGAAACGAATACCTTGTCCAAAATAAAATGTTTTGGTTTGCTAAAGCCGAGGGGAGACGACGAGCATGGATCACAACTCTGCGGAGAGGTTTGGCAGCCAGGCCAGAATTCAAGGACATGAAGCTAACATTGTATACATTAATTTTACACAGTAACGTTAGCCTTAGTGTAATAGTTATATAGTTAGATACTCATTAGAAATAATATAAAGAGTTTGGTTCCAAAATGCAATTAATCAATTTTGACTAATTTCGGTAAAAATGTGTTTTCTATACGAAGAAAGTGACAAGATGAAAACTATTTAAAAAATATTTTTTGTTACAAACTTTCACATAGCATCTTTAGGTTATAAAAACATAAAAAATTCAAAGCCATAATTTGATTTTCAAAGTTTATTATAAAAACGAATTTTTTTTTCCACAAAATGCAATAAATCCATGACAAGTTTTTTTTTTTCAAAATGCTATAAATCTATTGAATCAATATATAAATCTGCATTCATCTTTGCCATGCTAAATTCATTTAGTAAACTAGTGGTATACACCGATTAAACATTAATGACATTAATCAAAACACTTACTTTGTCATATTAAGAACACTGTCATTGCTGCTGTTATCCTTGGGACGTCGTTGCTGAACTTTATTGACAGCGATCAGCTGTAAAATGTTTTGGTCCTGCTCGATTGTCGTTGGCTTCGCGTAAAATTGCGGAAAGTTTTTCATAAGATCCCCTGGGGTCAATGTGTTAGCATGACAGAAGCTTGATGCTGTCGGGAGAACAAGCAACCAGCATTTCTTTTCATTGCATGGAATGGTGCGCTGTGATTGGTTGAGCGAATTTATTGCATTCTGCAGAAAAGGAGGAGTGGCGTTTATTGCATTTTGGGGGGGAAAGGGAGAAAAGATGGCAGAATAACACGGCGGATATTGAATTTTGCGTAAAATTAATTATATACTTTTTAATACGGACCTGATACAATACTGATTTTGGCGGTAACTTGTTTTTTTTTATTCGGTGTTTATCGCGTTTTGGAACCAAACTCTTCATATATTTATCAAAGGTAATTTACTTGTCATTTATTTCCATGTTATTAGAAATAATCTACTCTTAAAGGACTCTGTTGTTATTGATTCAATGTGAAAGTCTACCAGAAGTTGCAATAAGTCGTTTGTTTATGTTGTTGGCGCTGAAACCATCTATAACAGTGATGTTTAAATGCAAACAATTAAAGGTGTTACTGTGGGTTCACACCAGCCGCGTTTGAGGCGTCAAATTCACATCTACCGTATCTAGTTTGCCACTTGAACATTTTGAGTTTACTCGCTTCATTCACGCGTGAAATTCTAGTCATCGAGACATTCACGTGGAAATTCGCGTCATTGGAGGGGCTTCTGCGACTACGCTCGCTTCCTGTGATAACGTCACTACTAGAGCAAGCTACTGATTGGTTAACGTGCAACGTTTTTCCGCCAATGTTCACATTTTTCAACTTGCGCATTTCCCGCGGCAATGCTCAATTTGCGCCATTTGCGTGAACTACACGTGTGAATGAGGCGGAATCGCGTCCTCACATTGACTTAACATTGAAATTACTCGCGCTTGACGCCTCTACCGCTCTGGTGTGAACGCAGCATTAAGGTGTCTGTAACAGTATGTACAAACCAAACGCGGGGCATCGTGTTACTCGCTCTAGATTAACTTCGTGTCATGCAAGTTTTTCACTCAAAGTGAATATTTTCAACTTGGGCGAAGACGTGTTTGAGGTGACTAGCGCGTGTTTTCGCGGCAAACGCGCCGCCCATATCACGTCATTAGCAGCGCGTCATGCGAGAACGCGGCTGATCGCGTCTTTGCATTGACTTTGTATGTAATCTACTCGCGCAAATCGTTGAACTCGTGTCTGGTGTAAACCCACAGTAATTTGAAAAATGCTTAGCATAGAAGATAGCTCATTTTTATTTATGTTTTTCCTAAAGTACAAATTTTTACTTCTTCACTTTCTTTGTATAATCAATACAGGCCCTCTTTTGCCTTCTTTTTTATGTTACAAATAATGTGCGCTTTCTTTGTCTTTTTCAGCTCTCTCTGAAATGCAGGGCTCCAGAAGTGTCTCAGTATGTGTTCCAGATGTACGATGCCGTTCTGAAGAGCTAAGCGTCTCCGGTCTGCTCCGTACCCATATACCCCTTCCTGCCAGGCACAACCATTTTTTGGCACAGGATCCAGCTGCACTTCTTTATGTCTCTTCTTCTTATTTTCAGTTTTTCTTTATGTCCCCACAACGAGAGAATCAATTACGTGTCCTGTTCTAGCAAAATGTCTTGATGTTGTTGATAAAGTGTTAAAGGAAATTTTGGAGTTTGGTTCCTGGGTGATTATATATTTCACACTTGTGACCGTACCTGTATTTGCCGTATGTTACTAATCCAGTAAAAGACAAAGGTTTATGAGTTATATAGATATATAAACAGCGTTGAACATTGGAAAGCAGGTGTTTAACATACGGGCACTTCCAGAAATGTGATGTTGGTGTACTTTTGAATATTGTCCTGTTTTAATGGTAATCAATCAAATGCCACTGTATCAAGAATAGTTAACATCTGTTTTGCATTCTGGCATTGCTTTCGTCGTTTCATGCAAGTGTAAAACAATGTGGTATTCATTTGCCAACTATTTTAAATTAGTTATGCATGCTTTGACCACATGAACAGAACATTCCTTGTAATGTTTATGTAAATTGTTCAGCTTAACCAATTTAGCGAACATGCTTGACACTCCATCTATGTCTTACATTGTTTTAAACAGTATGAATCAACTTAATGTGAAACAAAAAACCCTGTCCATCTTATAAAAGTGGGTCATCTGATATTCATTCCCTGAATACATCCATCCACGTCATTGTGAAAGTGAGTAGAATTTTTTACCAGAGGTATTGTGCAGTTGTGTTGTTACGTTATGGTCAATATCACAAATATTACCAAGAATAGTATACAGCGTAATGTAGATCGTCTCAGTGCTACTTAGTACTTAATACACTAATATGGAGTTGCAGTAATATTAAACCACCATGGCAAACCTCAACAAAACTAGGACCAATCTCTTTGAGCTGTCCCGTACAGGTTTATATGATAAAGTCATTTGACTTCGTGACTAAATGTGAACTTTTATGTTGCCATAGATGCTAATGTGCCTGTAAACCTGCATGTAAGCAGTGTCCAATAAACATTTGCCATTAATGTGTACGAAGCAGAAATATTAACCCTCTAAAAATGTAACTTTTATATGTAAGTGTGAAATTTTGCTTTAATTGTTGTTTATGTTGCTGTAATGTGATCACAGTACTTCTAAAGTCTGACTGGCATACAAACTGGAAAAAATCTAATAAAAATTATCCTCCAGCTTCACTCTATGGATCTTCGAAATTCAAAATAAAATTGGCTTTCCAAATGGGAAAATGCCTTTGTTACACACACACACACTTTAGTGCATTCCGTCGTCTTGGGATTCGAACCCTCAACCTGTGCGCCCTTAACGCTACAAGAATGCACTGTTATCCTCCATATGTTTTACTATACACTAAATTAAGGTTAGTGATTTAAACTTAAGTAGCTTCTATGGTAATGCAAGAGTCTCTGTGCATCTGTGGCGTGTGTGACATCAACTGAGCAGTGGTGGTGACGCAGGTGTTGCGTAATGTCGTAATCACTCAGGTCTGGTACAACACTCGAAGTGAATACTAAACAGCTCCAAAGAGCACATTTTGCGTAATAGCACGACTACCCTTTAATTGACAATTTTAATTTAAAGAGGCCCTCTGCATTTTGTTCCGCTCCGTCTTATGTCTTACACGGCTCTGTGGAATACTTGATTCTGATTGGCAAGTCACAACATTACAAGGTCCAACACCCGCCAAAACTGATAAAACCTCGCTCATCCATATAACGTTAAACCTACTCCGAGTTTTCTTGACCAATAATACCTACTTGCATGTTTAATGTGTCACTGTCTCTTCTAATACCATGTTTGATATTTTTTTAAATCACTTATAAAATATCTGTTACAGATGAACACTTAAAGTTTGTTGGTGGACCTACCATCATCATACCATTACAACGAAAGTGACAGGAGTGCAAACGTTACAACTTACCCCATAGGGGGTAAAAAAAATCATTTTGGTCATAATTCCACTAAACGTGTTTGGAGGAAGAAGGATGATGAGTACCATCCCAAGAACACCATCCCTACTGTGAAGAATGGGGGTGGTAGCATCATGCTTTGAGGGTGTTTTTCTGCACACGGGACAGGGTGACTTCACTGTATTAAGGAGAAGATGACCGGGGGGTATTGCGAGATTTTGGGGAACAACCAAAAAATCCACAAGAGCAATGTTTGTGGTAACCGTGGTATAACTAACTCTTGGACACTTGGGTGTCCATTATTTTCGAATAATTTAACGTCCCATTGTGAAACACTGTTTCTTCAACATATGATTCTTTTCAGGTCAGTTTAAATTCATTTTTGTATCCTAAACAAATAATTACATTTTTGGCACTTTTTGATAAATATTGATTGTAGATATAGATAAAAAACTCATACAAACAGTTATTTGGTTCTTTTTGACACTGGAATTGCACCGGTGTTATTAGGGGGGATGGTGTGAGAGGAACGAAGCAATTAGCTGAGTAAACCATAAACCATAACAAGTTTGACAAGTAACATAATATCATTGTTCTAATGAAGATTCTTCCAATCAGATTTGTGGGATAAGTTTTTATGCTTAAAACTGGGGTTGGGTGCTTCAACATTTTTATTCATTAACCTATTATTTTCCTCGGATCATAGGGATATTGTTATGTTTATCTAATCTACAGGGTCAATTAGACTTGCTACATGTCTCACTTGGCAAAATCAGGTACTTAAGTGCTAAGCTGCAGTCCAGTCACACCTGGATAAGGTCACCGACGCGATGCGCACAGGTAAAAACGACGTGGTTACTTAGCAACAGCAGAAAAATATTTGGTTGCTAAGAGACAGTGGTACTTTCAGTCGGTTGTTACACGGTGTACACGTTGTAAAACAAGTCGTAACGGGACAAAAGCCGAGCAGATACGCCAATATGATTCCCGGCGGAATTGAATACACGAGTTTGAATGTTACGTCTGATGTCACGCGCATCATGTCAGTGATTAGTTTTCAGCCCACGTGCTCTTCGAACGCGTGCTCGTATTTACTGTCAGCTCGTATGATGACTGACGCGCAGCGTATTTACGCACCGGAGAGGGGAAAGACTACACTGCTGCGCTCCAAAGCTCGGCTCTCAGCTCTTTTCAATTCAATTAACCTATGATTCAGACCCAGTGATGCGCAAAGTCTATGTGCGGTCCACTACACAGGTTTTACACGCAGGAGTTCAGGGATCTGTCCGTCAACCCCAGACGAACACTCGGGCGGCACGCTGACGCGAAACAAGGACAGTTTCGGCTTTACTTCTTCGCCTGAATTCCTCCAGAGAGCCGAGTACTCGATGAGAAGAAGATCGTGCAGGTGTTCAGCAGCCCAAATGAAACCATGAATGAAACTTCTTACCTGGCTATAAGGTGAGTCACTCTGTACGCGTTATACATCCGCGCCTTTGGAGAAACATACTGTAAGCATGATCGATATTCATTTAGTAAGGGTGTGGCATTCACAATGTGAGAATATTTATCTTACGTGCTCAAATTTAACTAGCCTAAATAAACATTCTTGAGCTATATTATATATGCATTAGGCTATACTTTTGGCCTATTATTTAATGCATTTATTACTGAGAATACACATTTAAAACTATAAGAATAAGCAATACCTCTATATAAGAGCAGCTCACACAGGGGCGGCGTTTGCGTATGGCAGGGTATGGCAGTTGCCATACCCTAGCATTCAGACAAAACACCAGAAATCAACAGGCTATAATGAAGCTCATTAAAAATAATGTTAAATATTTTAAGTAGAACATATCTGAACATTGGTACATCACTAATATGGATAATTTACACGTGTGCTCGACTTCATGCTATAATACAGGAACCGACATGTGGATGACATCAACGTGCCGCGAGAGCGGTTTGAAAGCAAACTCTTCCTATTATTTCTCGCCTCACCCTCGCGGTACTTTGATGTCATCACCCTGTCGTTCTTGCAGCACAGATTGAATTGTGCAGGAGGTTTCATGATGACCGCTGTTGTTATAATCTTTATTTTCGCAAGTAAACTCCTTTTTTTGTTTTAACATTCAAACAGACTCTCCCCCACACTCGCGTAATGCATATTGCATACATTATTCAAGAAGTAAAATGATTTGTTCAATTCAATTTCAATGCAATTTCAATTCGATTTGTTCTCTGTGGATAAATAGACTCTTTCACTGGGAAATTGTAGCGCAGTCGAAGTAAATTGTATTAATTATTTGCGCGCGTTTTTGAATATGGCGACTTGTGGAATAAAAACTGCACGACGACAAAAGGTAAGACTTGTTTTTGCATTTAGCCCTGTTTTACTAAGAGTTTTATTTAGTGTTTTAGTCTTAGTTGGTTAGCTGGCTGGGTTAACTACGTGTGCTCTATCACATCATTAAAAGTCTTTATTGTGTTTTATAAGTGTTTATTGGCGGCTGTCATGACAAGATTTGTGAAGGGATGTTACAGTATGTTTTGATATTATCTTGATTTAGTTTTATCTGTTGCTGGAGTTCCACTTAGTTAAGAATGACAACATTTGAAAAGAATTTTAAACAACCATGATTTCTGTTTTTGTTTTTCATTTGTATTGCTTCCGTATCGTTGTCAGTAAGTGTACATCCGTGCAATCATAGTATGATTTTATACAGGTTGGTGGAGTATGTAAACATATGGGTATAATGTGGTTTCATAGATTCGTTATTTGAATGGCCGCCTTGTACGAAGAATTTTTGCCATACCCTAGGTTTTCGTGAAACGCCGCCACTGAGCTCACACAGGTGTTGGTAGGTCGAATATGTTTGCCTGTGTGTGGCACTTTCTATAAATATCTTTGCTCCATTTAAACCGACCCAGTTTAAGTGCTTTACATTAAGAGCACATGGTGGTGGTACTATATATGATTAAGAGACCATAGTGAATAAACATAACCATAAAAATTAAACAGACTTATTAGTTAATTAATACAATATTATCAAATGCTATACTACATTTAGCACAGCACTGCACTGAAATGTGCCTGGAACTAATCTAATATTATCTTATATTAATGTCCTTTTCATTTTCACAGCACTTAATTATTTTTTTTTTAAATGGCATTTTACCTATTTGGTTAAATGTGTTTGTAAAAAAACTGGACAAATTTGTATAAAGTGATGTAAAACTGTATTTTTATAAGTGGGTGATTCTCGCGAAATTAGACCTATTAGGTGTCATGAAACATTTTAATAAAAAAAAGTAAATGCAAAGTAAGAGTATCAAAATAAGACACATACAGTTACAAACATCTCTTCACTTACTATTTTGCACATGATTTCAAATGACATCATACAAACCAATTTTTTTTCACAGTTAAGGGGAAAATTTTCATTACCGCAACGTGTCCATGACTGGATTTGGGTTCTTTGACATGGAAAATTTATAATAAAAAAATCAAAAAATAATAAGCTTCAGTGCATGTACATTTATAGTAAAGAAACATGTGGTATTTGGTGATCATTGGTAAATGTAGAGACAATAATATGGCATATAAATGTGTCCAAGAAAAATTTTCTCATCCTCCGCAACAATTTTCAATCATTTTTTCAAGCCCCAAGGAACTAACATTTTAAACAAAATGTTGGAAGGGACATAATTGACTGTGACACTCAAGATGGCTACCAGGTTAGTAGTTCTTATTTTTTCTCAGATAAAAGTTGAAATTTAGTTTTGAACTTTTTAGTTCTCATTACCGAAACATAAGTTTGTAAATGCATATATTTATTGTAATATCATGTTACGGTAATGATAATTTTTGATAATGATAATCTAAAAAATGTAAATAATTCTATAGGAAATATTTTTAAATCCTCAAAAAATAATGGTTATAGTAAGTTCAGACCTTAATCTTATATGTGCAAAAAATGGCTTTAAGGGCTTTTTAAAAAAATCTGATGCTGGACACCTTTTAAGTCTGGATTTCGTGAGAATCACCCAAGTGGGTTAAACCTCATGCCTTCCCAAATGTATACAAACTTTTGTATATTCCTCAGCTGAGTAATTTTACAGTATATTAAAAAACCATCGTCTTCCTATATAGGGTCAAGGCATGACAAAATATACCATAAAGGCAAGCACAAACATCTTTCATTAAAGTGCACCTATTTCATTGCTAAATAAACAATGTTATTTTGTGTATTTGGTATAATACAATGTGTTTTTGTGGTTTATGGTTAAAAAACATTATATTCCGAGCCTGATCTCACAAATTTCAGTGGTATAGTCACAGAATATTTTGCTCATTTATCCGTGTCATTGTCACGGATCTCCGCATTTTTCCGTGTCCGTACCACAGACTTTCTTTTCCATGTCAGTTTCACGTATTGGTTACTCAATTGTTTTTCCTATTTTAAAACCATTGTCGCTTGGACGTTAGGATTAGAGTTGGGTTTGGTTTAAGATGTCATTTTATGTAACAGAAAGTGGTTCTAACACCAAACCCAAGCGAGAATGGTAAGAAAATCAGAAAAAACATTCTCGCTTGGGTTTGGTGTTAGAACCACTTTCTGTTACATAAAATGACATCTTAAACCAAACCCAACTCTAATCCTAACGTCCAAGCGACAATGGTTTTAAAATAGGAAAAACAATCGAGTTATAAATATGTTAAACTGACACAGAAAAGAAAGTCCGTGGTACAGACATGGAAAAATTTGACAATGACGCGGATAAATGAGCAAAATATCCTGTGACTATACCACGGAAATTTGTGAGATTAGGTTGTGTTTTCCACATATCGTACACTTTTGTAGCTCCAGATATACTGCTTTCCTTAAACGCATTGATTTTGTACAAAACACATCGATCTGAAAGCGCTGTGTCCCTGATTGGCCAGCTAATATGTACATTGCGATACCTCTGACGTCAGCCGGAAATGTGACGCTCCTTACCATATTTGAAAGTGAGTAAGTTTCAGCCCGACGCAGTTATCACCATTACCATTTTAAGCAATATTTTTCAAAACACTCAGGGCGCTGTCCCAGTGCTGAACTCTCCATATATTTGTAAATTCTTTATCTCCTGTTTGATGCAAATAAAGTATTTTTACTTATGCAAAATACTTTTAAAATAAAACCCTTTTAAATGCTGATAAATAACGACTTTTAAAGAGAACCAAAGCTTTAATTACACGAATAACTATTTCAATAAATAAAAACACAACACTATTTTTTAAACATCAATCTTAAACTGGTGGTCTTCTTCCTCGGTTTACAGTTTTTTCGCTTGAATGTAAATAGGGAATCCTCCTTGGCGCAAATGCAACTGGCTTTTTAGGATGATTGGAAAGGAGACTCTCATTGGTATATTGCACATTACGCCCAAAACACACCCATTACTCATTATGAGAATGGGAACAACCCTCTTAGACTGTGTGCCAGGCGCAAAGGCCATTTTTCCCGTCATTAAACTAGAAAAAGTGGAATCGGACACGCATTAAGTTCCCTTGCGTCGTGCGCTTTAGACAATGTGCTTACATCGTTAAAATAGGGACCTAAATGGGGTCGCACACCAGACGCGCAGCTCAGTGCTGTGCCGTTCTAAAAAAATCGAACACATTGTTTTCTATGAGTATATGCACACCGGCGCCGACAGGTGGCGCCTGTCCACGGCGCCCAGCTACGACTCAGGAAGTTGCTCAAATTCCTGTCACGCCACAGAGTGCCACTCACATAGTTTAACATTAAATAACATCATATTTGTCCCAAATCATTAACGATTAACATTGGCTGCTAACGTAATGTTTTACGTTGCTATCTGACTAAGCTTGTGCTATTTAATATGCACTTCTGGTGTACGATACCTCCGAGTTGTCCTAGACGCGACTCGACATGGCGCTGAGCTGTGCGGCCCCCTTAAGTCTTTCTCTATTATTCAATTTTGTCTTTTTAGAGGCCTATGAATGGGACTGTGCTGTGGCCACCACGGCTCTCTGGGATCCAGTCAGGACTATGTGCTGCCCGCAAGCCCCTCTGAATGCACTGGCCAACCGTTTGCGAGAACAGGGAGGGCGGGCCGGCCCACCGGGGACGAGCCGGAAGCAGGGCAACACCTCCTCCGTTTCGGATCGCGGTGCTTGGGGCCCAAGGGGTGGGCAAGACAGCCATCGTGCAGCGCTTTCTTCGCAATGACTACAGTGAGGTGGCAGTGTCCAGTAAGACACGAAGGGTGCATCTTTCTGCCGCAGTGCTCAACGGTCACGTGCATGACCTCCAGATCACAGATTATCCAGCCATCAGCAGCTTTCCCGTCAGCTCCCTGCAGGTACGGTGAACGACGTGCCAAAACATTGTAGAGAAGTCTGATTATGTACCGTTATAACCTGACCCCACAAGTTCCTCTAATATGTCATGTATTTAGTAAGGACACATGCATTCGCTACAATAGGTCAGTGTGTAGACATTATCCCTTATAATACCTATCAATGGACTTCCTGTACCTCTTTGAATTGACTGTTGCAACTGTGACGTGCAGTCTGTCAGCTCATAAATCTTGCAGCTAAGATTGTGTTGATAGACGCGTGCTGTGTCTGCACAGGAATGGTCAGACGTTTGCTGTCGAGGCATTCGAAGCGCTCACGTCTACATCCTGGTTTACGACATCTGCTGTTTCGACAGCTTTGAGTACGTCAAGACCATGCGGCAGCAGATCTTGGAGACCAGGTATGGTCCTTTTCTTTATTCCTTCATGCCTTCTAATCTGCTTTTCACCCCCAGCTTCTTTTCTTCCCAGTTTCTTCCTCTTTTCAATGTGTGAAGGTTGGTGTAATTACACTGAGAAAAGGAGATTGTGTAATCACAGGCTGTCAGCAGCACACTGGGTCATCCCTGTATCACTTAGCATCCAAAATCAACAGGAAGGCCTTTCCTTTCCACTGATTGCAAAGTGCATGTAATGTCATCATCATCAAACAGCCATTTAAGATGATTTGGGGAAGACTTTGCTTTGTGACCACCATATTTGATGCCTAATTGCAGCTATTTTTGGATATTTCCTTGATGTCATTCACTGTTAGACTTGTTATGCATATGTCAACACTTTTGGTAAGGTGCTATTTGAATTCATTAACACATAATAAAAGCGCTTCTTTCAGACATTAGTGAGAGAGAAAGACAATTGAAGGGCTCAGATGCAAAACCGTCTGACATCCGACTCTTAATGGATTATGCCAACAAACCTGTATTTCTAAAAGGCGTGAGGCTGGGATTAATGGGATTTGAAGCGAGAGCATTCAGGTAATATCATTATCTCGTTATTGGATGGAGGTGGTGTTTAGCGGCTTTTGCAACTCAATTGATGTTACTGCGCGCCGAGGTCGAAGTGCTGCAAACTAACTGTGGGTTTACACCAGCTTGTGTGATGCATCTACCGCATCTAGTTTGTCACTTGAACATTTAGAGCTTACTCAC
Source organism: Misgurnus mizolepis (assembly GCA_025389145.1). Lineage (NCBI taxonomy): Eukaryota > Metazoa > Chordata > Actinopteri > Cypriniformes > Cobitidae > Misgurnus > Misgurnus mizolepis. The sequence goes on from JAIFKI010000003.1 coordinate 3,391,878, forward strand.
TTCATCTGCGCGTGAAATTCTAGTCATGGAGACATTCACACGGAAATTCGCGTCATGGGAGGGCCTTCCATAGGCTTCCGCGACTCCGCACACGTCATGTAATCAAGTCACTACTAGAGCAAGCTCCTGATTGGTTAACGTGGAGCGTTTCCCGCGGAAACGCTCAATTCGCGCCATTCGCCCGAACTAGACGCGCAAATGAGGCTGAATCACGTTTACCGTGCCGCGCTAAACGCCTCATTCGTGCCTCGAGACCTCCAGATGTGCGTCAACGCATCTTTACGACTTAACATTAAAATCACTCGCGCTTGACGCCCCTACCGCGGCTGGTCTGAAAGCAGCATAAGGGCTCTTCCGCCATACAATATAGTTCTCATTTTTACCGCTTAAAAAGAGCCACATTTTATTTTGTGCCACAATCCTTACTCGTGTAACTACTTATGTAACAGTCTTTAAATAGAGAAAGCATTGAAGTGTTTGATAGCTTTTAAATTCATCCCTGTTTGGAGCCATAGGAATGAATGGGGCTAGGCTAAATGCTAACACATTCACGACACGCCGTACAAAGATGAAGTGCACGCATTGAAAAAAGATAGTTATGTAATAATTCGTCTAAATTGAGGTAAGAACATAGTAAAATATTGAAAAACAGTGGTGTTTTCCTTTAAAGCATCGAAAGCCAAACAATTTGTTTGTGTATTTGTGTGTTTGTTTAAACAAAGAATCATTAAAGCAATAGTGCACCCAAATATAAACATTCCCATAATTTACTCATCCCCAATTTCTTGGATAATTTACTTAAATACATTTTAAAAAACTTCACTTTTGTACCTAAAGGTACATATTGGTACCTCATAAGTACACGCTGATACCTTAGAGGTAGGGCTGTCACGATTTTGAAATTTGTCTGACGGTTAATTGCCTAATAAATTGTGATTATGACGATTAATTGACGTTTTAGGGCTGTGCTGTTAATTCTCATACACTGTAAAAAAAAAATCCGTAGAAATTACAATGTCATTGCAGCTGGGTTGCCGGTAATTTACCGTAGATTTACATTTATGTAATTTACTGGCAAGAATTTGTTCAAAGTTCAATCAATTTTAAATATTAACAAGTATTTGTCTTTACAGAATAAAACTATACAATAACAGCCTCATGCAAAGCATTCTGGGAACCAGAAATCATCAACCTTTATCTGTTTTTTGCTTCAGATTTTGTTTCCCAGAATGTTTTGCTTGATGCTGTTTTTTTTGTTTTACTCTATAAAGACAAAGACTTGTAAATGTTTAATGTTCATTTAACTTTGAACAAAATGTTGCCAGTTAAAAACATAAATTTAAATCTACGGTAAATTACCGGCAACCCAGCTGCAATTTACGGAATTTTTTTACAGTGTAGATTTTTTGTTCATGAAATAATTTTCACACCTTGTTGTGATTATTTAATTATTTAATCTTTTGCAAGGTTTACCTGGCAGTAAATATTAATACCCATAACACATATTTAAAAGTAATTATTTAATGAATATATCTTTCAAAAACTGAAAAGAAATAAGAAATAAACACAATAAAGTGTCTGAAAAATACCTGAAAATAAAAATAAAATAAACTGATTATACAAGAACAGGTCTTAAATAGTAGTCAATCCTACTAAATCGATTCCTTACAGATCCTTAAGAATAGCATCCTACACTTCCCTAAATTTGGAATTGCTATGTTTTGGAAATGTATGTTTTACCTGGCAATTCATACTGCAGTTTTGCAGCATTTCTTTAAATTCTGTTTTTCCACGGTACTGAATGTTTTTGCAATGTATCGCGTTACACTGTCAGTCAAGAAGCGCCATTAGATACTGTCTCATTTATACAGGCTCTACAGCTCCCCCTTGTGTTTCTAAGAGAGACGTGCAATCATTGCGGTGATTTGAAACATATCTGTACCTAAATGCTACATATTAGCATCTTTTAAAAAGGTTTTTTTTCTGAGAGTGTAGATGTATATGACTTCCTTTCTTCAGTGGAGAACATGTGAATAATTGTATTAAAGTTGCCATGTTATCATCTTATATTGCGGTATTTTTCTTTTTTTGGTGAGCTATTCCTTTAATATCCTCTGTTATGATGCATAAAGGCTCATCGAGGCTCACGATATATTATTACCAGAACACTTTTATTCATCTATGCCTAGGTAAATACAGTTTTACGGCACCTTTAAACTCAGTCAGCGATTGGCTTAAACAGTCAGTGTTGGTGTGATTGCCAAGTCTGTCATTTAAAGATTGATTTATTGTTATCAACGGCATCAGCTGTCACGTTGTGTTTGCGTCAATGCTCGTGGGGTGAGGCAGACGGTTCCGATGACAACCATTCTTGTCTTATCGATCCAGCCAGAGCACAATAAAGTCACCTTGGACTGACACTACCTCACAGCATCCACTACACAATGAGAGAGTGTGAAGCGTTTTGATTCACTGATCCGATCCGCTAAAAACTAATAGAAATGAGACTCCTGGCTACAGTATCATTCCCGCCTGTGAAAACAGAGTCTGGGAGCAATCTCAACAGTTCATTGATCCCTGAAAAGACAATAACTTTCCTGCCGGTTCATGTTCTGATCTCATTTGAATATATCGCTAAATCTGTAGATCTGTCTCCAAAAGCTGGTATTAAAGGCATCATAGATGTGTTCCTGAAGCAAGGCTGTGCCAAAAATAATAACGTTAATATGTAATCCAATCGAAATTGATGTTATTTAGTCCACACTACTAGTTTAGTGGTGAACTATTTATCTGTGCAAGTCAGACTCGGAAATACGTCACAGCACTGCGATCGCTCACAACATCGTTCACATAGACATCAACCTCTTCTTGCCAAATATATTAAATCATTTGTCAAATGAATAAATGCAAATGCTAAGACAGCATCGCTTGCTTCCCATTTCAATGCAATCCCAGAATGCATTGTGAGAAGTTAAGTGAAAATCATCTAAGACAGAGTCAATAAATAAATGAATGTGCTTTGTTTTTAATTATATAAACACACTTTTTATCATTTATGGTTTGGGTATTAGACTAGGGAAGATCAGAGCACAACCTAACGCTTTCTGTTTTTGGCTCAATCATTCAAAAAATATTTGAGTTTGATTAATTATATTTTTAAACAAGCAACACACACATCTCTTCTACAAATGAACATTTGAAGTTTGTTTCTAGTACTTACCATTCTTGGACAATTACTATATACTTGAAGTGGATATTGTTTATATTTCTGTCTATAATAGAGAGGTATCCACACTGTATTCATTCATCCAGACCTTTTCTAACAATAGTTTAATTATAAATGAATACAAATGTCTAAATATGTGAGAAAAGCAGCACAATTATGACAAATTTATTTTTTATATGTGACCAAGTCTGTACTAATCATACTAAAGTTTTAAAATCAAATTCTGAGATAATGAGTCTGATTTTAGCCATTCATTTCATTATGATTTCAATCTTTGACGTGACCTTATTCAATCAATATTAAAGATATGAACAAAAATAAATTTGACACAATTTTTGATAAGACAGACACATTTATTTTGTTGGCAGCATGAAATCATTCGTGTGTAGCCTATTTAAAACAACGGCAAGAATTACGCTAACGTTAGCGGTTTTCATATCGTAAGTGCTGAGGGGTTAGTTGTAACACACCGTTACAATTAACCCCGCTGAGTCAAAATATTTTCAAGCCCACCAAAAAAGTTGCTAAAAGCTGCAGACATATTTCAAAACAATGCTTTGTTTTAGTCAACAAGACACTGATTAATATGACATAGCATTGGATTTGGTATCTTACACACCCAACTTAGAAACCGAAAAAAACATATGATGAACAAAATTTACCTACATGCCACCAAAACACTCGTTCATCGATAACTCTCTGGAAAAACATTATACATTTCCAATAATTTGCGGGAGATCGTCTTTTGGCAGCGTAAAAAATACTGGAAAAACAAAACGCTAGACCTTGTGCAACAATGTAAACAGTCCATGTTACAAATAACCCCGCGTTAGTTTTTGCCCCGCCCACCCCTACTACATGATAAGCTTTTTTAAAACACATTTTAACACACTTCTACTGAAGCATTTAATATCACTAAACACTGAAAGGGTTAAACATTTTCTCTAAAAATCTATTTCAACATTTGAATACCCATGTTTTGGAAGCCATGTATTTGCGAACACAATAAACTGAGCTGTTTTTTGGCTTCTAAAAAAGGGTCAGTTTTTAGCTTTGATCGAGAGTTTATCAGCTTGTTCAGGCGCTGTGAAAAGCAAGTTTCTGGCTCAGTGATGTGAATCATTTGAAAATCCATTTTTTTAAGGTTGTCAGAGATAGTGGTCATCTCAGGTAGAGATAGGGGAAGAGACATATGCTGCAGTTTGGGATCTTTTGAACAGAGGCTGATAACACAACTCTCCGTACATAATATGACTTCTTGTCGTTATGGCTGTCACTGCAAGGCTGCTTTAATGGAGAGACTTCAAAATTCATATTGATTCAAATCTCAGCTCTCTGACTATCAATAATGTGATTCACATATCAAATAGAATTTAAAGTTTATTTTTGATCAACTGTAAATGTTGTATTGATAATAGAATGTAAAAATAGGATGTAAAATGTAATAGAGATAGAAATATCAATAAGTATGTAAAATATCAATACGTATGTATAAACATGTGTTCGGAGTGTCATGTGTGTTGTTCGTCATTTCAAAATATGATTTTCAAAATACATGTCTGCTGCACACACGTCAAAGGATTTATGATAAAAAAAGACGCTCACGTTCATGAAATACTCGCAAAACACTCACATAACACTAAACTCCATGAGATTAACCCTCATAAGCCCCTATTTTCTTGTATACGTTAGAGTTCCTTGGGGGTAAAAATGACCCCAGATATTGAAAGAGTGGTTACAAAAAATATATACATTTTCAATTATACAAATAATATATACATTTTTTTTGTTTACCTCCCATCTATACAGCAATGTTGTGTTTTGGGAGATATGAAGTACTTGTATACCCGTTTACCACTAAATTGCTCATCTACACCATTAGCTTGCCTGTAAAATATCAAATATTTCTGAAAATTTCACATAAATTATGATCTAAATTTGATTTAAATTGTTTTTACATATTGATCTATATGTTATGTGTTAAATTTGGTAATCTGGTGTTTAGAAAAAACATAAAAGAATTACAGTTTAGGAAATAAATCATCAGAGGCCCATAGAGCCCCATTCATTTCACTGCTCACATCACTACTTTAGTGATACATTTTGTGAATTTATGTATATATAAACATTAGAAAGGACATTAAAAATAAATAGTATTTTAAATAGTAGAATTTTTTGTAGTTTTTGATGCATTTTGTTTTTACAAAATGCTACAGACATTTGACTGAATGTAAGTTTGTGTGTCTGTGTGTGTACGTGTGTACACGTGTGTGTTTGAGCATGTCTTTTCTATATTGCATTTGTGCTCTAGTACCAGGTCTACTTTTCTGTGTTGAAATTTTCAGATTTATTCTAGGTGCATTGATTTTTTTTTGACAAATAAGAAGAAAAAAAGGATTTTCATTTTTAATTGGGGTCATTTTTACCCCCAAAGGGCCTCTTTTGGTAAATTTGTTTTACACATCTTTAGAATGACCGAATCAACGTTTTTTTTATATGAATACTGACAGATAGTCTAGAAAAGTCACCAAATCTTATTCCACTGAGATGAAGGGAACCATGTTTTTTAACTAAAGAAAAGTGACTTGGGGGTAAGATTGACCCCAAGGGACTTATTAGGGTTAAGCGAGTATCTGGCAAACAAGTGCGTCTCTTTTATCATAAACCCCTTTAATGCATCTGAAGCAGGCTCGTATTTTGACATCACGCATGATGCACATTGGTTCACATGACGTGAAGAATTGCATCTCATTTACTTCTTTTCTTTTTTCTTTTACCAATAAATGTTACTCCGGTGGACACACAGCACATCTGGCTTCCTCCACCGACAGCGAAACCTCCCAAATTGAAAATGAAAAGCAAAACAGAACTTTACAGATAATAAATGATCATGGATTTCTTTTCAAGCTCTTTTGCTTCTTGCGCTAAAATTTTCTAGGCATGTATTTTGCAAATTGCCAACCTTGTGCATTTAAAACCTCAAAAATCACTTATGTAAGAACAAATTTAGGAGCTTACGCACAGGTTGTAAATTAGGCAGAAAGTTTTTGTGAGAAGTTCAAATATGTATATAAATACGTAAAACATACACAATCATTTGTGAATGAGACCTACACTGCAAAAAATTATTTTCAAGAAAAAATAAGTAAAAATATCTAAAAATTCTTAAATTAAAGTGCTTTTTCTTGATGAGCAAAACGACCCAAGAAAATAAGTCTAGTTTTTAGACCAAAAATATAAAATTTAAGTGATTTTGTGCATAAAACAAGCAAAAAAATCTGCCAATGGGATAAGCAAAAAATCTTGAACTTTTTTCTTAAACACTAAATTGAAGAAAAATTCAAGAAATATTTGCTTACCCCAATGGATATTTAGATTTTCTAACTGAAAACAAGACAAAAATACTAAGATTTTTTTTTCTTGAATTTTTTTTTGCAGTGTACGGTTTCATTTTATTTTAAAGCAATGTGTGGTCTTTGTAATTTGCATGACTCACTGAAAGAGCTCAAGACTTGACATAACTTAAAAAGTTAAGCTTTTGTTTCTTTAATTAAATTCTATTCAACCAAGCCTAGGTTCGATATCAGGCCATTACTTTTTTATAGCTTTCAGTACGTAGTTTCACATCTTTCAGTTTTCTTTGTGCGGGTTGAACCACATGTAAACATTTAACAATTAGCTATAGAAAAATCTACATTATAGACCACAGCTTTTTATATTTGGGAAAACATGTCCCTTTCAATGTCTGATGTGTGGATTTGTTTTTTTACAGGGTCACGGGCTCCGGCGCCACTCCTATTCTGATCGTCGGCAACAAGCGTGATCTGCAGCGAGGTCGCGTGCTTCCCCGGCACAGCATATCTGATTTGGTCCGAAAGAGCTGGAAGTGCGGATACGTGGAGTGTTCGGCAAAGTTCAACTGGCACATTCTTTTACTGTTCGGAGAGGCTCTCCGAAGCGTGGGATGCGCCCGGTGCAAACACGTCCATGCCACTATCCGTTTCCAACGAGCGCTCAGGAGAGAGCGCTGTGTCCTGATGTGACATTCCAGGCTGTCGTTGCTCCATGGTTACCTGGTCAAAAATCTTGCTTAGGAACTTCACATTTGAGATGTTGCTAGTGGATAGACATGGTCAAAAACAGGGATTCCCCCTTAAAGATTCAAAGCCTGATGCCTGATGGAAGAACGCAACTGACATCTCTGCCCTTTTACCCTGGAAATCCAAAATTGGAAAATGGCAGCAAAGATAATATAATAGCACAATAACTCTTTGTCATTCCTTATCTTCAGGCTAGGACAGCACTGACTTATGCTTATGCTGAGCCAATGTTAAAGGATCTTCCAGCACCCGTTAACAAAAGCGTTCCTGTATTAGGAACCCCCTAAACCAGAACTGGAACCCAGCGCTTATTCTGCAATACTCCACAGAACGCAAATTAGACAGAGACTGCATGTTCTGTGGACACTTGATACTGTGTCTTATCCTAAAAGATTAATATGCCAAGGTATTTTGAAGCATTGTAGTCAATATCTAAATCTTTATGTGTTGCTGATCCCATTTTTATGTATAGGTCTGGGGCCTGGGAAGTGTTTTTGTGAGAGAAGTAAAATATGTCTTTCTTTTCTTAACATATAACTGTGACTTATACACTTAAACACAATGCTGGGTTATTTTCAACATCATCTCACAGAAAGTCGTGTTATAGTCACGAAATATTTGATTAATTTGTTCATGTCCCAGGCACAAAATTACGCTTTTTTCGTGCCTTGACAACAAATGTTTTTTTTTTTCGTGTCTGTGGCACGACTTTCTTTTTCGTGTCTTTTTATGAATTGTTTTCTCGTTTTTTTTCTATTTTAAATCATTGTCACTTGGGGTTAGATTTGGGGTTTGGGTTTGGATGTACTTTTATGTATTGGTTTCTACATGTTTTTCTTTCGCGTTTAAAACTATCCTCGCCTGGAGTTTGGGTTAGGATGTCTAAAAATTTAACAGAAAGTAAGAAACTAGTGAGAATAGTAAGAAACTAGGAAAAAACAATGAGAAAACAATACATAAAATGACACGAAAAAAGAAAGTCGTGCCACCGACACGAAAAACTATTTATAGACATTCGCGAAGTGACACAAAAAAGACATTTGTGCTCAAGGCACGTAAAAAAATTAATTTCGTGCCATGGACACAAATAAATTAATAAATTTTTTTGTGACTAACATGACTTTCTGTGAGATCAGTCTGGGCCGGGTTTCCCAAAAGCATCGTAAGGCTAAGTAGATCGTAAAAACGATCGTACGAATCATCTTAGAATTACGGGCCGTTTCCCAAAAGCTTCGTAACTTAAGTTGCACTTGAAAATCATCGTAGATCTACGAGTGCTCTAGAGTAATCGTTCATTCATAAGTGCATCGAAAGACAACAAAGTAACAAGGTCACCTACAGGACAACCAGCAAATTGCACTCCTGCAATGACGATAATGTAATGTTTTAAATGTATATTTATTTATTTGGGTTTTCTTTTTTATTTGTTTAAATTACTTTAATATAATATATTTAAAGTTCAAATGAGAAATCAAATTTAAATGACTAGACAAAAGTAAAAGTTGGTACTAGCAAACTGATAAATGGTTCCTACCAATTGCTGCTATAATTCATCTAGGCTACAGTAAAAAAATATTTTGACGGGTATGGCATCTGATTAAAGAAACCAAATAAATATTTACTGTACAATGCAAAAATCCATAATAATAAATAAACATAGATAATAAACATCATTTAATAATAATAATAATAATAATCTAATCTAAAATATAAAATGCAGAAAGCATTTTGCAGTGGTACGAGTCCTAACTAAATACGGAAAAGAATATTTCATTATGAACAATTTTAAAACATTTAAAAAGTCATTGAACAATAATAAAATATATTATAAAAAATATTAGTGCACATCGGCTAAAGATCATTAGCCTAAAAAAGCTTCTGCTACAAATTCGAGTCATTCTATTGGTGACATTTCAGCACTTGACAAACGGATAGCGACTCGTAAGTAGCACTTAAAACCCAGCTGCGAGCGATCGTTCTACGTGCATCTTTGGGAAACGCACGTAAATGAACAACGAATGTTCGTTTAGTAGCTCGTAGAAAGCGCTCTTAAGTGCTAAGTTCAATCGTTATCGGGAAACCCAGCCCTGGTTATTTTCTCCTAACCCAGCATTAGGTATAATGGGATGAACCCAACCCGACTGGTTGTAATTTACCTATGCTGAGTTGTTTCAACCTAAAATGCTAGGTTGTTTTAACCCTTTGTGGAAATCGATTACCTAAAAAGATTTAAGTAAACCAACTCAAAATTTTAAGTAAATAATATTTATAAATTATAATTAATCAGAACTTAAATGTTTATAGTTCATTGTCTTTAATATTTAAGTACACTTAACACTACTGTTTTACCTTAAGTAGTGTTTACCATTTATGTTTTGTTTACAAGTCACAGAAACAGACAATGTGACTCATCTGTATGTAAGTGTGAAGAAACTGAGCTCAGTGCTGGCATTGACTTTAAACAGTCATTGTTTATATGATAAAGCAACACATATCCGTATACAGTCTAGGCACTACACTTCTGAACAAAACTAAAAAATAGCAAACTCTTCTCCAACATAATTGAATGTTTAACACTGAAAACCACATAAAAAAATATGTCCCTTTTTGACCCAAACCTGGTTTAAAAATAACAACCTAGCATTTTTAGAGTGTATGAAGCTTGCTGTATGAACAAATACATGTCAAGTACAAATGTCAACGTCTAAAGTGGCCAGCTGTCTAATAAATGCACAGATACTGAAAACACAATCTCTTCTGTGCTATGTTTGCTGAGAGTATTCAAATACACACATTAGTATTTTCTTGTAATGTATGCTGTCCTACTGTAGTTATGATGCACTACATTTATTCTATAACACAATGTGTGAATCATAGCTGGTACAGTATAAACCAAGGCTTTACAGTGTAGCTGGATCATCATGTCAGGCACTTTCTTTCAGTTTATATAAAGCATTTTAAATGTTTGGAATTTACAAAACATGGTAAAAATTAATGGCTTCATTTAATTTTAAGCTAAACTATTGCATTTGTGTACAAGACCCCTAAGAAAATACAGCAAATTTCAAACAGAGGAAACTGGGTACATAAGTCCACAATAAGCAAATATATATATAGAGAGAGAAAGAACAATAACAAAAATGCTAGTTTTCATTTTCTTTTTGCTACTTTATGCATTATTAAGCCTGCCGCCATGTTGTTTTATACCGGGATGCTGGTCATTCAGCCATTAAAACACAGAAAATACATTATTTTACAAATTTCCACAGGACAAAGAACCTCAGAAATAATTGATTGTACATATCTTCAATTTGTACAGATTACAAAAAAAACGCAAAGCATGAATATGTTACAAAATATGTTTAAAAGCAGACATATCATATTTTTCCATGTTTAAGTGCTATAATGGAGTCCCCAGTGCTTCTATCAACCTTGAAAATGTGAAAAAAATAGTAACTTAGTTTTGGTCAACCATCCTCTGACAAAATAGGTAATTTAATTTAAGCTCATATGAAGAATACAGGAAGAGTTTGGATCCGAAACGCGATAAACGGCATTTTTAAAATAATAAGTTACCACCAAATCAGTATTATATCAGGTCAGTTTTAAAAGTAAATTCTTCATTTTACGCAAAATCCAATATCCGCCGTGTTATTCTGTCATCTTTTCTCCCTTTTTTTCCAAAACGCGATAAACGGCAGTCTTCCTTCTCTGCAGAATGCAATAAATCTGCTTAACCAATCACAGCGCACCATTCCACGCATTGTAAACAACAATGGTGGCGCGATGAATACACACGGAATCCTAGTTTTCCTCATCTACTTTGTACTTCTTAAACAACAAACAAACAAAAACAAAATAATACTTTTGTTGGCATTGATAAAACCTGCGGTGGTTTTCTGCGACGGGGAAGAAACGTAATCCATCAAAATCAAATAATTTATGTGAGGCACTTGGGCGAAGGGAAAATGTCGGCTGTTGCTTGTTCTCACACAACAGCATAAAGCTTCCATTATTTTGCACAAAGTCAACAAAAATCAAGCAGGACCAAATAATTTTACAGCTGATCGCTGTGAAAAAAATTCAGCGTTGACGTCCCAAAGATAACGGCAGGAATGACAGTGTTCTTAATATGACAAAGTAAGTGTTTGGATTAATGCCATTAATGTTTATTTTTTAAATTAGTGTATACCACTAGTCAACCAAAATAATATAACATGACAGAGATGAATGCACATTTATGTATGAAGAGTTTCGTTGCAAAACGAGATAAATCCATTTTTTTACATTTTTGTCAAAACATGTTTATTATTATGTTATCATGTTATTATTTTGTTTTATTGTGCTACTTAGCTGTATTTTTTAAGTTATGAAGGTTTAAATCAAAACAAACCAACTGCAGTTGAATTGATATTAATTGGAATGCACAACCAAAAAATGAGATTTCTGAAAAACTGAAAAAGTTTTGCAACGAAACTCTTCATATTGATTCAATGGATTTAAAGCATTTTGGGGAAAAAAACTTGTAATGGATTTATTGCATTTTGTGGAAAACAATAATCAGTTTTTATAAGAAATCTTTGAAAATCAAATTATGGATTTAAATTTTTTATGTTATTAAAGATGCTACAGTATGTGAAAGTTTGTAACAGAAAATAGTGGTTTTCATTTTGTCACTTTCTTGGTATAAAAAACTCGTTTTTACCGAAAAATGCGTTTTGGAACCAAACTCTTCATATTCAAATCGCTCCTCTCTACTGAAACAAGTCTAGAGATATTCACAAGGGTAATGGTGGGATGAAAGGCCTGGGGAGCAAGGAGACGTTGCAAGGGGGCCCAGCTGCTGTAGCGACAGACTGCCGTTCTGCCAAAGCTATTAATAGCACCAGACTTATGCCAGAAGTTATTTATAAAGCCAGCAGCCAAACACCAAACTACAAGGTGACTTCAGGAAAGAAATGCCAGAGAGATGCTCGGTGAAGATGATGTGTGTTGAGTGAACGAACAGCAATTGTCAGCTAGTCATAATGTAGGTACAAATTTTCAGCTAAGAACAATAAAACTTATTCTTTTGTAAACCCAAAGCTTTTATGTACAAATCCGTGTGTGTGTGTATATGAATATTAATGTGTGAAACACCCACGTAGTTCAGATGTCAGCTTGTTATTTTTTCCTGTTTTTCTCTTTAATTGCCTAAAGCTATAAAACACTTTGGTGTAAGCAATCATAATCACCACATTTCTTCAGGCACCAGCTGCTTTGAGTCACTGTTTAACACCGATAACAATTCAAAAAACCCTTGTTTTTTTAAACTGATATAGTCAAAACCAAATGATATGCCCAAAAGCATATCAGAGAAGATGCCAACGATTGCCTATTTAGAACTAGTGCTGAAACTGGTGATGTAAACATCTTGACAAAACAGTGCATATAGTTAACATCTCCTAAATTGATATTTAGACATCTGGAGCAATAATAATTACCCTTATGATATTTATCCAAAACATCATGTTTGCAATTGCACTGAAACGTATTTTGCTCTGTTTTCTGTATAACAAAAGTGTTACCTAATAAAATAATGTGTGTAAACAATCAAACTGGCAAAATATGTCATTTATGGTAAGGTTACTTTTTTATGACTTTTTGTTAAAAGCTTTTAAAAAGTACGTCATCCTTCCTGTGAAAACCCAGCTAAAGTGATATAGTTAAAAAAATTCATCCTTCATTGTAAAAAAATGTGTACGTTAAACTTAAAAAAGTAAGTGTTCGTGCTGCGTTAAAATATTGAGTTAAATTAACTTGGTAAAAAGGTTAAATCAACTAAAAGTTTAAGTTATATAACCTAAAATTGTTAAGGCAACACGAAAACGTATTTTTTAAAAGTTGAACCAACAAATCTTTTTGCAAAAAATGACTTTCTTATTTAGTAATTTTGTCTTAATTACAGTCGAAATATCTAAAAATTCTTAAATCAAGCTGTGTTTCCTTGATAAGCAAAATGACTAAAATATTTACTAAAAAATAAATAGACAATGATGAAATATAATGAAAATAAATATACAATTCAAGTGAATTTGTGCTTAAAGGGATAGTTCACCCAAAAATGAAAATTTTCTCAAAATGTTTGGACCCCATTCACTTAAAAGAATACTATGGAAGTAAATGGGGTCCATGAACGGTTTGGTTACAAAAATTTTTCAAAATATCTTCCTTTTGCTCATCAAAACAAAAACATTTATACAGGTTTGTTACAACATGAGGCTGAGCAGGGGCGCCGCTAGCATTTTTGGGCCCTATGAAAGAATAGGAGGTCGGGCCCCCTACCATACCCATTTCGCACATATGCAAACATATGCAGATATCATAGCAAATAGGAGTAAATACACACAACTTGCTCTGTTATGAAGTTCACTCCGCATTGTGAGACCGTGGATTAAAGAAGGCGCTAAAACGCATAGTAAAGACGGGGCGGAGCTAAGGGGGCTAATCTTAAGGGGGTTGCATGTGCGGCACTGTCCTTGGCTGGGGCCCCCAAAAGTTCATGGGCCCTTAGAATCCTCCTAACTACCCTCCCCCCCCATACGGCGCCCCTGAGTAAATGATGTCAAAATTTTCATGTTTGGGTGAACTATCCATTTAAAACAAGCAAAAAAATCTGCCAATGAGGTAGGAATATTTTTATCTATTTTTTTTAAGATATATTTGCTCATCAAGGAAATGCATCTTCATGTTAAGAATTTTTAGATATTTGTACTGAAAATAAGACAAAAATACTAAGAAAGACATTTTTTGCAGTGTACATAATATAACAAGCATTCTGTGAAAATATAACCTTGATATCTTTAATATTGACTAAGGCCATGCCAAAGATTGAAATTAAAGTGAAATCAAACTTTGATGCTTCTATTCTCATAATTAGATCATGAGACTTTAGCCTGGATTTCGCAGACAAACTTACAAAAAGTCCCTGACCATACTTGGGTTGGCTAAATTAGGTCAAAATTTCTGTATACTCCAAATTTGACATATGTAAATTTGGCTTCCCGCTAAACCCAATATTCCAGTACTTGATCTGCAAGTGGCTCTTGGTTTGTCTTTTGGCACTTACTTGGACTCTGTATTGGACTATAAGATTTGGGTTTAGTCCATGTGTCTCCTTGAGAGTTCTCTGTGCTGAAAATCTCAAGTGGGAAATCGTTTTCTCTCTGGTTGCCATCTTTGCAACTTATTCTTTTGTAGAAAACTGGTTTTGGTATCTTTGAGGGTCTCCGATCAGATCTGTGGTCACGTCTGGGTGTCACACAGGGTCTTAGTTTCAGCTTGTAGATGGACGGCACCCTCTCCGGCTTCTTTAAAGACCTCCTTTGAGTGAATGAAGAACCCCTCTGCATTTTTAGATGTCCAGTACATACACTTGATACTTTACCGTGAGTATTTTTTCTCTCTGCATTCTGCTTGTCCCCTGACAGCTTTACAAGTTCACCAGTCTCCTTTGAATCCATACTGGAGCCCAAGGAGGACCATGAACTGCTCATTAAAGGCTTGGAGACCTTGAGGTGAGATGATGTAGTGTGGTCTTCCTCAACTTTGTCTTTGAGGCCAATGGGAAGAGTATTTACCCACTTTTCAATTGAGACTTTCTCCATCTTCCGTTGTCCACTAGAAAGTTCTGCAATAACTGTGTCAAAACTAGCCACGTGTTTACTGTTGGTGCCAGATGAATAGAGATGTACTGTCTGATCACAATTTCCTGACTTTTTGGGAGAGGAAACTTTACAGTGGTCTAGCAAGACTTCTCCAGATCTCTGAAAAGTCTCACCGAGGTTTCCATCTGAGCTGCTGTTGGTATCCGAGTCGATACTTAGCTGTTGCAGATTGGACAAGATTTCCTCCTCTAGACTCTTGTAGAGATTGGCTTCTTGAGCAGGGCTGAGTGCAGACGGAATGTAAAGATATGCACCCTCTATCCCCCCTTTATCACTTCCTGTTTTAGATTTCTGTGAATCAGGGACACTTTTACAAGATCTACCAGAGGTGCTAATGTGAGGGGAAGGCACCATGTTTGGGATTGGCAGTGTCAGATTCTGTACCTTGCTGACTGCTTTGTTTCCTCTTTTATCAAGCTGCTCTTTGTCATTTGCATTAAGAAATCGTTTCATTGCATGTGAGGATTGTGCCGAACCATCTCCCTTGGTTTTTGTAGTTGCTGTTCTAGGTTGTGCCTCTGAAATGACACCCATCATCCCTTTTGAAGGAGAAAATGAGCGGATGAATCCTGGACTTCTTTTAGGACATCCATTGTCCTCAGGATCTTGAATGGTGATGTTTGGAGGTTTTAAGCGTGGCTTTGTATTACTGGAAGGACTCTGGAAGATCATTCCTGGGCTTGGACATTCTTGCCTATTCGAGAGTAGATGTGTTTCTAGTCCTTTTACTCCAGCTGTGGAATTTTGTCTCAGTTTGGTGACAAAGTGCGATTTGGTCCAGGTTTGACCTAGGTTCTTCTCAGGACTATGTTGGGGCTCGTTGTGGTTCTTCTGAAGAACCAGGGGCATTTGAGGTGCTTCCATCTCAGGTTGTGGTGTGGTGGAACGGTGGAAAGCACGTGGGAGACTACTAGCAAGGCGAGGTGCTGGAGACGAGCGTGTTGCCTCTCTACCTTTCCTACTGGAGGAGTTTGTTATTCGGAGGTCACTACTGTCAGTACAAGTATGTAAGTTAGGTGGCGTACTTGGTCTCTCCCTAAATCTGGAAAAAATGCACAAAGCTGAGTCAATATCTAAGTTTGTACTTCCTCAACAGCTGTAAATGGTACAATATACTCTGTGCATCAAAACAGAGTATTCACAAGCTTCTGTGTCCACCATACACTCTTAAAAATAAAGGTGCTTCACAGCGATGCAATACAAGAACCTTTTTTGGTTTCTCAAAGAACCATTGGCCAAAGGTTCATCAAAGAACAATTTCTTTCAATATTTTTTTAAATTTAAAGAACCTTTTTTGACCCTAAATAAGCATTTCTGAAACAAAACGGATGTTAAAGGTGCTTTAAAGAACCAAAAAAGGTTATTCTATGGCATTGCAAAGCACCTTTATTTTAAATGGTACATTCACACGGGACGAAAGCGTTAACGCTTGACGAAAGGCTTATATGAAGCGTGGCCAACAGCCAATCACAGTAGCCCCAACCTATGCTCTGGTTTCCATAAACGTAATTGGCTGGCTCTGCCTAGGTTATTTGTATAAAGCGATCTGATTGGCTGACGCACCCGTTGCCGCTTGAAAAGTTGAGAAATGTTCAACTTCTGCCGCGAGTAATGACACTGACGCGGCGCCGACGGATCCACAATTCAGTTCGGCAACGCATGACGTCACTCATTAAAAGTGAATGGGAAGCGTTAACGTTTACGCCCCGTGTGAATGCACAGTAAGAGTATTGACTGTAAAAAAGTCTACTTTCTTTGTTCAATCGAAAACAAGTTACGTTTTTTTCAGGATTTTTCTCATAAATTGGACTTTAGTGGACCTCAACAGTTTACAGTTTCAGTACACCTTCAAAGGGCTCTAAACGATCTTAACCCAGGCATAATGCTACGCACACACCAAACGCGAGGCATTGCGCTACTCGCTCCAGATTACTTGCGGGATTCAACTTTGTGTCATGCGAATTTTTCGCTTAAGTTGAATTATTTTCAACTTGGGCGAAGACACGTTTGAGGCAAATAGCGTGTGTTTTCGCGGCAAACGCGCCACCCATATCGTGTCATTTGCATCACCCCGCGTGAGAACACCTGTATTTTTAATGGTACATTCACAAGGGACGAAAGCGTTAACGCTTGATGGAAGGCTTGTCTGAAGCGTGGCCAACAGCCAATAACAGTAGCTGCAACCTATGCTCTGGTTTCCATAAACGTAATTGGCTGGCTCTGCCTAGGTTATTTGCATAAAGCGATCTAATTGGCTGACACACGCGTTGCCGCTTGAAAAGTTGAGAAATGTTCGACTTCTGCCGCGAGTAACGACACTGACGCGGCGCCGACGGATCCACAATTCAGTTCGGCAACGCATGATGTCACTCATTAAATGTGAATGGGAAACGTTAACGTTTACGCCCCGTGTGAATGCACAGTAAGAGTATTGACTGTAAAAAAGTCTACTTTCTTTGTTCAGTCGAAAATAAATTACGTTTTTTTCAGGATTTTTCTCATAAATTGGACTTTTGTGGACCTCAACAGTTTACAGTTTCAGTACACCATCAAAGGGCTCTAAACGATCTTAACCGAGGCATAATGCTACGCACACACCAAACGCGGGGCATTGCGTTACTCGCTCTAGATTACTTGCGGGATTTAACTTCGTGTCATGCGAATTTTTCGCTTAAGTTGAATATTTTCAACTTGGGCGAAGACGCGTTTGAGGCAAATAGCATGTGTTTTCGCGGCAAACGCGCCACCCATATCGTGTCATTTGCATCGCCCTGCGCGAAAACGCGTCTTAGCATTGACTTTGTATGTAATCTACTCGCACAAATCGTTGAACTCGCGTTTGGTGTGTATGCCCCATAAGGGTCTTATATCTAGGGAAACAATCATAATTTTCGCAAAAAAAAAATTTAAATAAGCACTTTTCAACCACAACTTCCCATTTTAACGCACTAGCCGTGTAATGTGCCAGCGTGACCGAACATATTAAGTAATCATGTTGAAAGGCCACACATGGCGTATACGTAACGTTCCGACGTTGTTGTATGTGGAATGATACTAATTCATGTCTTTGTGTTAGTTTATTGTTTAAAATGGTCCGCAAGTGTGCATTTCACATATGTGACGCTTGACCTTTCGATGTGAGTACATAATACGTAAGGTCGCGCTGGCGCATCACATGGCTAACGCAAGACGAAAAGTTGTAGTTTAAAAGTACTTTTTTGGGCGAAAATGAGGATAGTTTCACTAGATGAGACCCTTATGCATCGGTTGGGATTGTTTAGAGCCCTTTGAAGCTGCATTGAAACTGTGTTAAGGTCCACTAAAGTCCACTATATAGAGAAAAATCCTTGAATGTTTTCCTTAAAAAACGTAATTTATTTTCGACTGAAGAAAGAAGGAAATAAACATCTTGGATGACATGGGGTTGAGTAAATTATCTGCATTTGAAAGTGGAGTAATCATTTAAGCGGATTTCCAGCATCTAGTTGTTCCGATCTACTGCTGAGAGAAAGATTTTCTATTAAAACATTGTGTACTGAGCATATACTTATAAGAAATTACTTGTTTAAGAGACAAGAAAACATAAGCGTGTAGTTGCATAAACATCACTGCACAGTCACAGTTTACATTTCGCAAATGCAAGGTTTGCTTACTTGTTAGGGGAGGAGCTGTTTCTCCGTCGGGTGGGCTGATGTTCAGGGTCGGGGTTGTGGGATGGGTGAGGTGGAGAGGGTCCTGGTCTTTGGGCTCTATAGGGGGCTGATGGGGTCCACGTAACTGACTGAAGAGGGGATTGAGATCTGCTTAGCAGAAGGCTGGTCTGAGAACCACACTGGGCATCGGGTATGGTTAACTTCTCTTTGATCTCATGGACTGGAGTAGCTGGACGTTGAGTCAATTTATGGACTGACGTGTGTATGTATGAGAAAGAAATAACAAAAGAAAGAGTGAATGAAAGTCTTGAAGTATTTTAAAACTGTTTTTTTGGGGGGAATAGTCAATTTCATAACAAAATAAAGTTTAGTACACCTTTGTGATAAAATATTGGATTATACAGCAGTGGTTCTCAAACTTTTTCCGCGTACGGCCCCCCTTGTGTACGGTGCATTCCTTCGCGGCCCCCCCAAAGAAAATTTATGACAAAAAACTGTTCTAAAATGTAACATTTTAATTAAACAAAACATATTAAGTTATACAAAGTAGTGCTGTTGGTTAGTAGCCTTACTTTTTGGGATTAATTACACAGAATTCATGATAAATGAATGTATTATATAAAATGTCATAAAACTGGGGCCCCCCGGCACCATCTCGCGGACCCCCTGGGGGCCCCGGACCCCAGCTTGAGAACCACTGTTATACAGTATAAATCTTGTTAAATAACTATGCATTATGTATTAACGTTCTGTTTGTTTATATAATGCTTTGAATATAGTGCATGTGGCATCTTAATGTTGCTTTTTTACTTTATGTCACTCTTCAATTTGTTTTTATGAATATTAATCATAAACTTTGTTTTGTGATTCATTGCAACAATAAAATCATGCATGTTTTGGAAGATGTAAGGGTCTTACTGTTAACTATTCCTTTACATTTTGATATGGAAAAATATTTTTTTGTGCATGTGCCTATGTACGTACTAAGAGAAGTGCAGCGACAGGGATCGTGTTTGTCCAGATAATGCTCCAGTGTGTCCCAACCTCCACCCACTCTCACCATTACATGATTCCTCAAGATCTACACACAGACAGACATTTATGAGCAAATACTATCTGCATTTTATTGCTGATCTGGTCTGTCCATAAACCAGTTTTATCACAGAACCATATCCACAAACAGACAAAGCATTTGAGACAAATTTCAATAAACATGAATGATTTGCAACATACCCACAGAAATTATAGTTGCACTGGGATAAATGACTGAAAGAGAAAAGCAATAAAGTGTTATGTACCCGCACAAATATGAGAGTGTTGGAGTCTCCAACCCTGTATTTTCCTTCTGATACCTTCACCATGGGGAACTGGGAAGGGCAGGTGCATCGACTTATCAGGAACTGTACCTGCGGCCACACCAACACAGCAATGTTATTGAAGTGACCCACACCTCTAAAACATTCTCTTCAATTATCAGCGGTAACCTGTCACTTTAAATCATAAAAATTAGGCCTAGCTGCTATTGCTCAGGCTGGACAGGAATAAACTCTGGGGCGGATCCGCAAAGGATCCAGACCGGAGCTGCCGAATACGAAGCGGACCCGGTACGCATCCGCCCCGGAGCCTATTGTGCCATTGAGATAACACAAAATTTGGGTGTTTAATATGTTTTTTTTCTTTCTCATTCTGTTTGTACACAATGAAATCAGCATGAAATATGTTAGCAGTGAAATAAAAAAGAATATTATTTTATATTAAATTACATAAAGGCCATTGAAAATTTGTGCTTAAATTGTGACTTTTAACGCAGTACTAATTAGGTAAAATGTTTAATATTGCACCATTTCATCCAAGTTCTGACTGTTTCCCAAGCGCCTCTGAGGTTTGTGTTGGATTGTCTCCTCATCATGAATCTCCTTCTCTATCTCCTGCTCCAGCTGTATGAGGACCGGGGAGGCCATGCCGAAACGAGACGCCCGTCTGGCCACCTCAAGAACGCACAGCACAAAATTCTTCTCGTTCTTACGCAGGACAAGGTCATCCGTCTCAAACATCAGGACGTCTGTGACCGGGTATAAAATGGTAACAAACAAGTGAATTAAGAAACAATAAGACAGAATAGAAAAAATAGTCAAACTCCTGATCTGATTCGGTACACTGCAAACCTATAAACCTGTGCATAAACCAATACTTGGACCCATAAATTAAAAATCAACTTAAAATGCTTAGTACAAAGTGCCTACCCATAATGCACCTTAATATTTTAAATTTACCCAGAAGCCAATACTTACAGTTTATAAAGTTTGAAATATGAATACTTTCCTATTTGAGTCTTTTATGGATTGAATGAATTGAATAATATGATTATGAATATATGCTTTTTCAGCTTTAGCAAATTGGAATAACGGTCTTTGTTGTTAAACCTTTTGATCTTTTACTCAAAATATTAAAGGTTAGAATGCATTGAAATCTGTTAAATTGTTCTATGATATCTCAAAAGAAGGTATTTGGCTTTATTAAGTGCAAAAATTATCCAGAAACGTTTTTACATGTCTATTTACAACCCTAGGATTTGCCCCCAGAATAAAATGGTCTATTATTACCTTATTTGAAAGAGTCATGAATAATAATGTTGAGCTCTGCTCTGATTGGCTGTTTCACAGAGCAGCTCCTTCAGTAGCTCTTTGTGTGTGTGTGTAAACAGATCTTATGTTTGAGTCTGTATCAGATAAAGATATAGATTTTGAGGAATAATCAATTGTTTGGAGATTGTTAATCAACGTTCCTGAGTGATAAGTTTGTGTGTTTTTTTCCGTATGGAGCGTAACTGTAACATCAATAGTAGAATTGTGGAATTTCCCTTCCCTGTGATTTTGTGTGGTTCACTAGCGCGCTATGCAGTTTTACCGCCTTCATTTACTAAAATAAAATGATTATTTAAATCCAGAACAACGAGGTGCACCGATGTAGAAGCATATATGCTACATGTCTTTCCCCTTATGAGAAAAAGATTAACAAGCTATACTACAGCTAAATATATTTTTGTTAACAAGAAAGTTTTTTAGCTGCAAGTTTACAGAGCATTTGTAAATACAGAACACAGCAGTGTCTAAAAGAAATTAAAATTAGACCGTATTTATGCACCTGTAAATGTACAAAACCAATGCAATACAGAAGGCAATGAATATTTGTTTATGGCATTTTCAATAGTAGGCTATATAAGTAGATAAATTAACGTGTATCTATAAAGTATGAAAACGAATAAATCATTATTTTGGATAAATTAATCTGGATATATCATTTTTAGTCAGACTGATTTGTCATCATTTCAGAACAAACTTAAATGTTATCTATAACAAACTTTAGTGTAGTATTTTGAGCTCATGATGCCATCTAGTGGAATAAGTGAGAATTTCAAGGAATTTTTAATGTAGTCGTCTTGGTGATGTTTATTCTAAAATTACCATTTCAAATAAATACCTGGAATGCCCATTTCTTTTCGACACCAGTTGATGAAATTGGTCACATTATCCCTGGCCAGGAATGTTGTTGGATGGACAGAGCTGACAAAAGTGACTCCAGATGTGGGCAGCTGCATCTCAGAGACTCCCATCGTTTTTAGAAACTCATCCGCCACGCGTGTCACGTTATTGGCGTGTGCACAAAGCAGCGCACCTGTCTCCAATACATCCAAAATGTTATCGACGTGAATGTCGATGTTGTATAACTCTGCCAGCCATTCCGCCAGGTCTTCTTTCATGGCATAGAGATATTCTTCACTTGATTTAAAAGGCTTGATGCTTTGATTGGACGCATGCTTAATTCCAGACATAGTTCGAATCAAATGAATCGATTCAAATGCTCTTTAAGTAAACGTTAGATTAGCAGCAGCGCATTGGAACTTACAACAAACACATAACTAAATAACAAAAGTGAACATTTCGCTTCCAATCGATTTGAAAGAAAACGTCTTAAAAGTTAGTTTAGGAATAAATTCGTGGTGAATGTGCATCGGCATGATTGCAGTGTAGTATTGTAATGTTTCTGTGATTTGTAATGTTGTCAGGGTGCAGCGCGAGCTAAATCGTCCTTGGATACCAGATAGCGTCTTTCCAAACACTCCAGTTAACCGTTTACTGCCCTTATCTTACATGTAGCACAATATACACCAACATAATCTATAGGTTTCAAGAAACTGTTGCTTTTGTGATTTTAGACAAAGGTGTAAAGTAGTAAAGTATTCAGACTAACTACTCAGTATCTGTTTCCATTAGGTGAACGTTATTTCACCAAGTAGAATGTGATCCTGGATAAACACCATTGTTGGTCCTGGATCAACCTTTTCATTATCCAATCAGATTAATGGATTAGGGTGTATGTTAGATTTAGGATTGGGTTAGGAGCTTTAAAAAATTCTTCTCAAAACTATTATTTTACACTAATTTGAGAGATAAAAATTAATGAAGGGTAAGGTTTGAAGTACATTAAAAATGTGATCATTTCTTATTAAGTAATATTAAGTAAAAATTATATTACTTGTATTTGAGTAGAATTAATCAGTACTAGATTGTTAAGTAAAAGAAACACTTTAACTAAGTAAAAATACTTGAAAATTTTACAGGTACTGGGACTCATCTTGACCGATACTACAATTTTAATTTTAAAATTCTGTCATCATTTGCTTATCCTTGTGTTTTTCTAAACCTGTATAAGTTTCTTTATTGTGTTAAACACAAAAGAAAATATTTTGATAAAATGATGGTAACCATACAGTTGACAGTACCCATTGAATATGAAAAAGAAAAACAATTCAATGGGTACTGTAGACTGTGTGTTTACCATCAGTTCTCAAAAATATCTTCTTATTTGGTCAAGAGAATAAAGAAACTCATAGATTCAGGTACAAGGGGTAAATTATGACTGCATTTTGATGTTTGGGTGACTTATTCCTTACATATATCACTCCACTGTCACTTTTCACATGCCAGTTTTTAGTTACAAATGAGGAAAATAAATGTTTCAAGTCAAAATTTCGGTCCAATTATTACTTATGTGAAAAGAAACAACGTTATGAGTCACTTAAAATTCCTGAAAAAGGCTAAAAAAACATGCCGAAAAACAACACAAATTGTACCTGCTATGTTGATTGTATCTAAAAACGGTTTACATCATTTGAATCACAAGAATTTCATCTTTTCAAAGATATGTGACATGTTTAGCTTTTTGTTTTAGAGTTGTTGTATTTGATAAAGTTTTCTGTCAAATAATGCAGTTTCTCTCCCACGGTACACTGAAATTTTAAGGTGTTAAAGGGATAGTTCACCCAAAAATGAAAATAATGTCATTAATGACTCACCCTCATGTCGTTCCAAACTCATAAGACCTTCATCTTCCGGAACACAGTTTAAAATGTTCATTGAAAATCTATGTACAGTATACTGTAAATGTCCAGAAAGGTAATAAAAACATCATCAAAGTAGTCCATGTGACATCAGTCGGTCAGTTAGAATGTGTTAAAGCATCGAAAATAAATTTTAGTCCAAAAAAAAAAAACGACGACTTTATTCAGCATTGTCTTCTATTCCGCATCTGTTGTTAAGCGCATGCACGAGACTAAAGCATGCACGATGCGGATGATGTACGACACGGCTGACGTGTTATATGGTGCGCCCCAGCTGTTTTTTTGTTGTTGTTGTGCACTACTATGATGAGTCATTAATGACATTATTTTCATTTTGGGGTGAACTATCCCTTTAAAAAAAAATAAGTGGGCTATATGGACATGTTACGTGCTGGTGTTTGAAAAAGAATCGACCCTTTTAACAAAAATCTGTTTTTTTAATTAAACAAAATTAATATTCATTTTTCATAGCTCATGAATTTGCAAAGAAAACAAAGCTGGTAGCCTAGCCATTCATACATTTCACTGAAATTAACTTTACAATTTTTTGTAAACAAATTATATTGTCATTCACGTGATTTTAAACAATAATTAAGAATACTTTTATCCATGACTACAGTCCAGTCTTATTGTTTTTATAGTGCCTATACTTAAATATTTTTGTCATTTAATTCCATTACACTCAAACAAGGAAATCTCTAATTCTCT
Organism: Misgurnus mizolepis; assembly: GCA_025389145.1. Taxonomy (NCBI): domain Eukaryota; kingdom Metazoa; phylum Chordata; class Actinopteri; order Cypriniformes; family Cobitidae; genus Misgurnus; species Misgurnus mizolepis. Next base: position 3,416,672 of record JAIFKI010000003.1, read on the forward strand.
TTATTTTTTCTTCTTCTTTCCTGAGTATTCTCGTCTACTCTTTTTGAATCGATTACTGCCCCCTCCCTCACGGCGACTGGTGAAACTGGGCATTGGTGGCTCAATCTCTCCTGGGCGTCCCCCCCTGTCTGGCACATCCCCCATTCGCACCTGCAGAGGATAAAAGAAAAACTAAGAATAAGATCAAGTTTATTCTATTGTTACTCATTTAACGGGTCAACTTATAACTCAAATCAAATTATATAATTGTATACTTTATTAAAGTTTATATTTGAATACCTAAAATAATTTAAAAGTTTTTGTACTAATCTGTGCAAAGATCATCTTATTGTTCCTATTAATTAGAAGCAAAATTTTGGTAATAAAAGACACCTTATGAACGTCTGTGGAAGGTCCGGCTTTAACCGGTGAAATGCGGGACTGATCCTCTCTGGCTGCCAACAGCATAGCAAGGGAAACAGAGGATTTGTAAGAGGGTTCGAAGGATTGCATTGAAGAAAGAACAGCTTTCCGTTCCTTAAAAAAAAAAGAGCATGCAGAATTTGCTTTACAACACATTACAATACATGATTAAAGAGTTGCTTATAAGACTATCTTGGTACCTGCCCTCTTTCTCCCCAAGCAAAGGACTGTAGCGTGACATGGAAACGATTGATCATCATTTTGCGCCGGCACTCATAATCCTTACAGAGAGCTTTTTTGATCTCATGAATCTTGTTCTAGAAGTGAAACAATAATTGTTAAAATACTTAATCAAAGACTATTAACAAGATGCTTTTGTTTTTATCAATGAGGAAAGCGCAATGCTCAATATGACGTAACTAGCAAAGAAAATCCTGCCTTCCAGTAAAAACACGACTGTGAATCATCAAACACCAAATGATTCTCTAGAAGAAGTGATGTCGGGTTTTATGGTTAGACGGAAATATGTTGTTACATGTAAACATGTAAAGTTTAAGCTCAAAATAAAATACAGATAATTTATTATAACATGTTAAAATTGACACTTTGTAGGTATAAACAAAAATATTCTGTTTTTGGGTGTGTCCTTTTAAATGCAAATAAGCTGATGAAATCCAAACACTGACACTGATCACCATAATGATGGTTTGTTGAAATTAAATCTCAGTTGTGCTGTCAAATATTTTTCTCTCTCAGTCTTCTGCAGAAAAATAGGTGGAATTATTATAATAAGATCCCCTTTTGACATCACAAGGGCAGCCACATTTTAATGACCTATTTTTTCACATGTTTGCAGAGAATCGTTTACCAAAACCAAGTTACTGGGTTGTTCCTTTTCATATTTTCTAGGTTGATAAAAGCATTGGGGACTAGTCATGTAACGTGATCCGTACAGATCACGACCCACGGTTCGGCTCTAGGGCTGCATAACGATTAACCACGACTAATCATTTGCAGAATAAAAGTTTAAAAGAATAAAAGTTGTTTACATCATATATGCATATACAAATACACACACATGCTTCTATAATTTTAAGAAAAAAGTATATTTATAAATTCAATAATTATATATAAAATAAAATTAAGACAAAGAGAAAATCACTTCTGTAGCTCTAAAAAATAATAATTATATTTAATTTATACAATAAACACAGTGTTATTATTCCTTTGATTTGATTTCTGTACCTAATGCTAATTTTAGACCTTACTTAATGTGCAACTTTGTTCTTTTTTATAAATGTTTGTAATTTTTCTTTATTTATTCTTATTAGATTTTTCCCACCCAGTTTTTGCTGATCCGAAAAATGATCCGATCCGTACCTCAAAAACAGTAATGTGATCCGAATCGTAAGTTTTGTGATTCGTCAAACCCCTACTGAGAACCCAATTATAGCACTTTAAAGGGGCCATGGCATGAAAATCTGACTTTTTCCATGTTTAAGTGCTATGATTGGGTCCCCAGTGCTTCTATCAACCTAGAAAATGTGAAAAAGATCAACTTCTCTACAAGCACAGGAAAAAATAGGTCGTTTTTAGTGTAGAGAAAAGCACAATTGAGTTTTAATTGCAACAAACCACCATCATTGTGATCAGTGTTTGAATTTCATCAGCTCATTTGCATTTTAAAAGACACACCCAAAACGGCACATTTTTGCACACACCTACAAAGTGGCAATTTTAACATGCTATAAAAAATTATTTATATGGTGTTTTGAGCTAAAACTTCACATATGTGCTCTGGGGACACCAAAGATTTATTTGACATCTTAAAAAAAGTCTTGTGCCATGGCCCCTTTAACATGGAAAAAATTAAGGTTTTCACTCTATGACCCTTTTAAAGAAACCGGTCTTTCTCGGTTCAGGTAAATAGGACCTTGTATGAATATAGCGCCTGCCAAAGACGTTGCAAATATTGCTGGCGAACAAAATGATCTACAGCAGATTTATGGGATATGTTAAATGTTTTGGAGTTTGTGATAATACATACCCACTGCTCAGAGTTCACATTCATCTTTAGTAACGCCTCTGGCACTTCACCATTTGGAAATGCAGCAAGGCGTGATTTCACCTGCACAAATGACGGTTAAAACAACTGACAAAAAGTATGATCAGCAGTAACAGGTTACCTTTTTGTTGATGTGTTTTCTTACCTCTGCACAGGCATCCTTTAGCTGAGAGGATTCATCCAACCCGAGGTTCTGAAGCAGCTCTGCCAGCTCTTTTTTTATCTCTTTCCAGTTAGTCTGATCCTCTTCTGCTTGACTGATATTTTCATCCTCACCCTCGCCGTCCACAGCAAAATCTTCCTCTTTTCTTTGCTCTTTTGCTCTTGACTCACAATTTTGTTCTGCTTCTTCTGGGTGACTCTCCTTATACATCAGCATACGTGCTGCCATTAACTCTGACACCAAGAACTCTGTCAATTAAAGGACAGACATATATTATAATTTATAAGCATATATATATATACACACACACAAGAAAATAAAACTAAAATTGCCAAGCCTGAGATCATCCATCTCCCTACCTTACCAGTCACTTTGTACATCAAAGATGGGCTAAGATGCTCTGATGCAAATTCATTTTGAGGACAGGACATCTCCTTCAGCACCTCCCTCAACTCTCCAACCAGAACTGCTCCACCAATGCTGTGTGCTAAAAACATTCACGTTTTATGCAGGTCACAATACAATATAGCATACAGATTAAAGCAGACTGTTGCATATTTGGTAATCTCTAAAAAAAATCACTTTGCAATAAGCGTAATGTATTGCATGCGTTCGAAGCATGCGCAGAACTAATTTCACATTTGTTTAACTTACCTGGCACATCGGGGCAATTTGCCCTAATTTCCGAGACCAACCAAGTAAGTAGTGGGCAAGGTAATTCGTCACATGTACATTTCCCCAAACACTCATTGTTCTTATACCTGTAACAACGTTAAAACAATTTAGTTTGTAAATACCATAAAAAAATAAAACGTTTTAAATGCGTCTGTGTTTATTTCAGGGAAACCCAACTCACCCAAGTGCTTTAATTAAAGAAATTATGCCAGCATCTCTCTCCATAGTAAAAGTCATCCGCGATTATTTGTAAATGAACATGGATTGTAGTTTTTCTGTACTTCCTCTTTCACTCAGAGAGAATGACAACACATTCAACGCAGTGGATTTGCCGTGGTCTGACGGGAAACTGCATAAGTCAAGCTCTGCAGATAACCGATCACAAGACAAAACTAATCGATCGAATGTTTTTTGTCCTTAACCTGTCAGGGCTTCACAGTTAACCTCTGAACCAGTGTTAAATGTGTGCCAATAACTTAAATTTTATGAAATGTGTCTGATACAGCCAGGCTCAAATACGTTTCTGCTAATCGAAAGTCGGTCATTTTTAGTTTTCTGTCGAGTCAGACATTTTGCGACTCAGTTAAATTTAGTTTTCTTTTTTTAGTAAATGGACCAAAACAAACTACAAATAAACACGATTCAAAGCTATTAACAATGTTATTGGCTAGGTGAGCTTCAGACTGACAGCTGCTTCAGCCAATGAGCAAGCAGGAACTGAAGGCGCTCACGCCGTCTCGAGGCGGAGCGGAGGAAGTAGTCAGCCACGGTTACCCTCCATCTTCGATACCGCCGTTGTCACGACAGTTTGCTAAGGGAAACCCCGACAGACAAGGGTAAATATTTTAATATTTGCCAGTAAAAGCTATTATTCATGTTTAACCAAAGTTATTTACATTCATATTTTTTTGGCTTTTGTTTATGCGCGTGAGTCTGTTGCAGTTTGCGCGCTCAATGTTTAGGTCAACGGTTTGCTAACGTTAAGCTAATGCTAATTCTTCGCTTAGTTCTTACGAAACCAGTCAGGTGATTGTTTACATCTAAAAGGGTCAGGTTAAGTCATGCATATTGCAATATATATTGTGCTTAAGGCCAAACATGCATAATATTTCGTGCAATGGCCGTATATTTGCAGAAAACCCTGGTTTCACTTTGCTAGCTTGCTGGCTAATATTAGCAATGATCCGCCGAGCGAGCGCGTAAAGTAACCACTCGCGTTTGTTTACGTCTGTTTAACAGGAGCACAGTTGGGATTAAACTGCAATTGGAGGTGAATGAATCATGAGCGGGCTCAATGTTAAAAAGCTCAAGGTGAATGAGCTAAAAGAAGAGCTTCAGCGTCGAGGCTTGGACACTCGTGGACTGAAGGCCGATCTGGTGGACAGATTGCAGGCGGCGTTGGAGGCCGAGGCCGCTGGCTCTGAGGCACCCGGTGAGCAGGAACAAGACTATGAGGCTGGGGATGGCAACGATTTTCAGGAGGACGAAGGTAAAAAATACATTGAAACCTTTGAACTGAGTTGCTAACGTGACGTCACAAAGTGGCAGTCCACATTGTGAGAGATTTGCTACACAGGGATTGTGAGAGATTATTTATAATGAGGGTTAAACGGCAAAGTGTTGCTTTGAATTTGGAAAACAAAAGTTATGGGCATTTTAAGAGTAAAGTTAATGTATACATTTCTAAAAATTTATGCTTGCTTTAAAACAGCTAGTTTTTGGTCTTTGTGGGTGCAATAACAGATTTAACTTTTTTTTTAAATATTTATGAATTACTGGAAAATTCATGCGTTAAGTCAAGCAAATCAACTTTGTTTTTTGTATTAATATATTGTGCTATATTTCTGCAGAGGTTTCAGGCAAGGAGCAAGATTATGGAGAAGATGCCAAGGCACAGTTTGACGATGGAAACAGCACAGACCTCTTCCAGGATGGCAATGATGATCAGGAAAACGAGAATAACAAAGACAACGAGGACAGCACTGAGACCCCCATCCCTGGTTTTGGAAAGAGTGATATTACCGCAGATATGGGTCAGGGGCATGACCAAGATGAATGTAAAGAGCCTGAGGCCAAGAAACCAGACCTTAAGGAACCAGCAATAGAGCAGGAAGAAGAGATGAACGAGGAAGGTCCTACAAAATCTGAGCCGGAGGTGGAGAAGACATCTGAGGAGCCTGCATCACGCCAAATGACAGAAGGAGACTCAAGTCAACATAACCAGCAGGAGGGGTCAGGTGAGGTCAAGTGCATGAATCATTTGTGCAAATTCACTAAACAGTTTAGTCACTTTAGTATGCAGTAACTTTTTGTGTTTACTAACCCACAGTCCAGGCGTTGCATGTCTGTTAATGCAAATGAGGTTTATTATAAAAGTTTGTGGCATATAGGACGTTATGGCGAGTAGGGATGCTAAACAATTAATCGCGATTAATCGTTAGCAGAATAAAAGTTTTTGTTTACATCACATATGTGTGTAAACTGTGAATAATAAATATGTATATATATAAATATGAACACGTATAATTTTAAGAAAAAAAAAATGTATATATTAAGTATTTATATTTATATATAATATAAATTATACATAAATATAAAAATGTATATACACATGTAAACATTTCTAAAACATATACATGCCTGTGTGTACATTTATTTATACAAAGTTATTATACACAGTTCACACACATATATGATGTAAACAAAATCTTTTATTCTGCTAACGATTAATCGCGATTAATCGTTAAGCATCCCTAATGGCGAGTACAGTTGCCACACTGATATTCAAAACATTGAGATCACGGCTGCAGTCATGCAGAAAATGTGGCAAGCTTTAGATCCCAACAATAACACCCAGCTGGTTTATGTGTGACATCTGTGGCTGACCCTGTGCCCAGCAGGAACATTGAGAATGACATCTGCGATCTGTCATGTCGACAGCTAAAAAAAATCGCTGATGGTCAGCACAGTTATTGTTTTGTGTATATTGATCATGGCAGGTTATTGGTAATGCATCATGTATTTAGACACATTATGTAGTCAATTGCATGCTCTGCATTCAGCTCTGTTTTGGTGTTTGGATCATAGCGAGAAAAGCTCAGTCCCGGTCAAGACTGTGCCAGATCTTGGTTTTCTGCCGCATCCTTCACAACCAAGTACTCAAAGCAGCCTGGCAAGACCGGTGGTGGTTTATACTTTACCTTATTTGCATAATATAGTGTATTGGGTGATAAAACAATAATCCTGATCATTATAAATTATTCAGTTTGCCCATGACAGTCTGCAAAATCCGAAAAAAGCGTTACCTAACGTAAAAAAAAAATTCTGGTAGATACAATACTGTGCCGGGCAAGATGCAGAATATATTTGATGATTTGTCCAAATTTTTTCAGAGAGTTCTGAGGTGAAAACAGAAGAGGATGTTCCACAGCAAGCTGAACAAGCTAATGAATGGGGTGCTACGGATGCACCAGTCAAAACAGAGGATGATCAGTACGCGTCATACAGTCGCAAGAGGTCGTACGATGAGAGCAGAGGATATAGTTACTATGAGCATCGCGATGATAGGAGGCAGGTCTTTTTCTGATTATTTTATTGAATTTTTTTGCATTTATTGCTTAATCTCAGTGTTTTTTGTTTGCAACAGGGGGAGATCACCACAGCCCCCAGCCGAAGAAGAGGAAGAAGAGATTGACGATAAGCTAGTGGTCATTGACACCTGTGAGTAAATTGATGTGTTCTCTTCATGGAATACTGCTTTTGTTTAAATTTTTATTAATAATAATTTACATATGTGATTCATGCTATATGTATATATTAATATAATGTTGTATCATTTTTCTTTAGATAATTGTGACCTGCACTTCAAGGTGGCTCGTGACCGGTACAGTGGCTACCCTCTGACCATTGAGGGTTTTGCCTACCTGTGGGCAGGTGCTCGAGCCACCTATGGTGTCAACAAAGGGCGTGTGTGCTTTGAAATAAAGGTAATGATAGCACCACTTAATATAAGCATTGTTAGGTATTGTTGTTTATTTGCTCCGGACAATGTCTTCTGCTCTGTTGTGTAGATAACAGAGGAAATTTCAGTGAAACACCTTCCTAGCAGCGAGCCTGATCCTCATGTGGTGAGAATAGGATGGTCCTTGGATTCATGCAGCACTCAGCTTGGTAAGTTGCCAGACTTTCGTTGGCTCCAAAATGGACACCGTATTTGTTTCGTGTTGTGTATTTCTTTAGCAATGATGCAAAGAATAGCAGCTTCTGGTTTATGTTACAGGTGAAGAACTGCATTCTTTTGGTTACGGAGGAACTGGCAAGAAGTCCACCAACTGTAAATTTGAGGATTATGGGGAAAAATTTGGTGAAAATGATGTTCTTGGTTGCTATATTGTAAGTATTTTTTTTTCACACTTTTACATTACCCGCATTGATTTTTAGAATGCCCAAAACATATTATTAAATAACTCTCATCTCTTTTTCTGCTGGGATTTTTCCGTAGGACTTTGAAAGCAGTGATGAAGTAGACATGGCATTTTCCAAGAATGGCAAGTTGCTGGGATCCTGTTTCCGGGTCTCTCAAGAGGAACTTGCTGGACAGTCTCTCTTCCCACATGTATTGGTGAAAAACTGTGCTGTGGAATTCAACTTTGGACAAAAGGAGGAGCCCTTCTTCCCCCAACCAGAGGGCTACACCTTCATTCAGGATTTTCAGCTGGCAGACAGAGTCAGAGGGACAGTGGGTCCTGCCACTAAAGCTGACTGCGAGGTTTGATGTTGCACTTTACTTTTGAGATAAATGTGTAGGCTATGATGGTTGTCAAGTGTGGCCTGCGGTGGTGTGAAGGTCACAAACTATGAAAAATATAAAGTACGATCTCTTCCAGCATAATGTGTTCAAGTTTGTGTGAATGTAAACAGCCAACAGACTCATGTAGGGTTCACACCAGACACGGTAAAGGCGGCAAGCGTGAGTGATTTACATGTTAAGTCAATGCAAAGACGCGATTAGGCATCCAGTGGTGCAGTATGCGTGAAATGAGCGTTGCCGCTGGAAACGCACGAGTTGAAAAATCTGAAGTTCTGCAGATTTCCGTGCAACGTTAACCAATCAGGACCTTACTGTAGTAGTGACGTGATTACAGGAAGCGAGAGGAGTCTCAGCGGAGTCGCATAAGCCCCTCCCATGACGCAAATTTCCACGTGAATGACTAGAGTTTTATGCGCGAATAAAGCAAGTAAACTCAAATGTTCAAGCGTCTAACTACGCGCGAATAGCGCAGTTTTGCCGCCTCTACCGCGGCTGGTGTGAACGCAGCATCAGAGTTAGTGCGCTATTTGCAAGGGTAGTCGACTGATATCAGTGATGACCCACTGGGTTTGGGGCTGAGCAAAGATATTCTTTCTTGAACCTTCAAGGTTGCGAAAAAGTATCAATCTGCGCTACCAGTACACCATCAGAACACGTTATCAGCGCGGCTAGAAACATTATAATCCCAAAAAGGTTCCTCACTTGTTGTTTCATGGATGGAAGTGCTACAATAAACATGCACATAGGCGCCAATCCCGTGGGTGCTACGAGGCTCGGCTCAAGCACCCACCGAAATGTCCAAGGACAAATGCTCAATTGCTCAACATTTACTTCACATTTTGCATCTAAAATCACACGGAAAACGTGACCGCGTCACTTTCCTCCGCTTCAAATATTTTTCAAAATATATGTATGCATTATATATAAGACCTATGCATCAACGTACCCATGCACATACGCAAATGAAAGCGTGAACGCTTCCCCACATACAATTTGTAACCACTGCACCACCGCAGTGAATTGGTGCATTACCATTGCGGCGGATTCTGCCACCGTCACAGCCCTAGTAGCAGTCTTTATTTTTAATCTCTGAATGTTCAGTTAGACAAATTTTTCATGTTAGATCCCAAGGATACAAGAATACAAGACAAATGTATAGCCTGAATGCACTTGTAAGTCGCTGGTTAAAAGAATCTGCCAGAGGCATAAGTGTAAATGTAAAACATGTTAATGGTTAACAAAGAAGTTGGTGAGCCCTGGTTTGTAAAGTCTTAGTTTGACGTATTTTTCGTAGATCCTGATGATGGTTGGTCTGCCTGGAAGTGGAAAAACAACCTGGGCCATAAAACATGCCGAGGAGAACCCAGAAAAAAAGTTTAACATCCTGGGCACAAATGCTATCATGGAAAAGATGAAGGTATAATAGGTTAATAATATATGTTTTGTGATTATTTCATTATCATGTTTAATGTTCACTTTGACAAATTTTCTTAGGTCATGGGACTCCGTCGCCAGCGTAACTACTCCGGACGATGGGACGTACTTATTCAGCAGGCTACGCAGTGTCTCAACAGGCTAATCCAGATTGCTGCCCGCAAGAAGCGAAACTACATCCTGGACCAGGTACTGATATACTTTCCTGCCTCCGTGCGGTCCACGCCGCTAAAAACCCACTTCCCTTTCCTCAACCCAAACCCCAAATCCTGATGCACATGTTCATTAATGCACTTCTGCTCTTTCTGTAGCATAGACCAAAGCATTGGTTAGCCTATTGTGCACCTGAAGACTTGTTTATTTCTCAATCCCATTTCTTTGTCCTGAACATGTTGCTGAATTATGTTTTGTTTTGCTTAAACCCTACAAAAACAAGCAGGGAAAGTCTGCAGTATAGTGTGTTGTCGTAATGAATATTTTTGACTTTGTCATGTATGCTTTGTTGTAAAGAGATCTTGCCACACTGTACAAGTAGTCCATGTCATTAGTAAGATGTTGAAAAACAAGTAGTCACTGCCTGGTGAGTAAGAAAACACCTTCTGTTGCTTGAGTAATTGTAAAGAAAACCAGAACTTTAGATTAACTTGGAACTTTACTTGATTGTTGTGTTTAATAATAAATGGCAGGTAAGTGCAATTAACGTGCTTGAAGTTTGCAGGCGGACTGTTTCGAGAGGTTATAAGGTAGGTAAGGTCAAAGGACATGCTAATGGTTTACAAAGGAAATTGTGAGTATGCAACGGTAGGTAGTAAATGTTTGTCTGCGTCGGGCTTGCTGGTCCTTGAACCTTGGGTAAGTAAAGGTAAGGAAGGGGACCCAGGCAGGACAGAAATTAGCATTGTGCATGCATTTAAAGTCTTTTTGAAATACACAAGTATTAGTTTTGCGTACATTGCACAGCGTACATGCATCTTATAGGACAGACAAAGTCATGGAGGTCAGGAAACCAAGAAGCAGTTGATGTAGTGAAAGTTGCACATGACAAACATACGGCTGTGATGAATAGGAAGCCTGTAGACTGTTAAAATGTAAAAACATTGAATGTAAAATATGAAAAATCATGTAATTTCGTAAAATATTCTTCTTATCATCATGTCGGCCATTTTTTCTCATTTGAGTGTATTTAAAAATGGCTTCGGAAAGCTTGAGGTAGTACATGGGGTCCCCTACACAATGTCAGTCACAAACCCGAATCTGTCCTGAATTGACGGTAAGTCAGTTGGGGTTGTGAGAGACAACCGTTAGCTGTTCCAGAGCAGTAACAATAGACATGAAAAAAAATTCTCTCACTTTCATCGTTGCAGGAATCCAATTCCCCTCCTACGGAACGCAAAGCCGTAACAAAAGCAAATAATGAACAGCTTCTACTTCTTTCTTGTCACCATTGCTAGACAAATGTTTATGGATCAGCCCAGAGACGAAAAATGCGTCCTTTTGAAGGTTTTCAACGCAAGGCTATTGTAATTTGTCCCACGGATGAGGATTTAAAAGAGCGAACGTTAAAGCGAACTGATGAGGAAGGGAAGGATGTTCCCGATCATGCTGTGTTAGAAATGAAAGGTAGGAATGCCATGGATAACAAAAACAAATGTTCAACAACTACACACCAGATCTGCTTTTGCTGTTTTTTTTTTATTTTTATTTTTTTGATTTAAGACTTGGAAGAAACCACCCGTCCCTCCTTCTGTTAAAACCTTTTTGCCAGATAAAAGAGCTCCTCTTATCTTTTCATCTCCCCTCTGTACTGTTAACCACATTTTCTTGCATTGTCTCTCATGCCATTTCCAACAACTACAACCGGTTCAGATAATCAGGATTGAGGAAGAGATTGGCTCGTGCTCAGTAATTCACTTCAGCCAACCAAGCAGTTTGTATCGGGTGCACTACTAAAGGGTGAATAAATTATGGGACATAGGGCTGCACAATTAAACGAAAACTAATCGGAATTGTGATTGCGTACACATAAAAAAAGCGTAATTGCACTCGATCTAAGTTTCGTGCCTTTCATTTGCTAGTGACTTAAAAATGTATATATTTGTGTTTCCTTCAGTCTTTTTTATGTGGATGCCTAAGAAGAGCACATGTGATGTGTCTAGAGTACATTAATTTAAGTGTTCAATTAAGGTGGCGTCTTCAAAATACTTATTTTACTGTTGATCTAGTTTCAATAGCTATGATTGATTTGTGTTGTTTTTAGGGATGTTAACAATTAATCGATCTTTGATTAATTGTCGATAAGAATAAAATCGATAAAACTTAACGATTGTCGAATAAGCAAGATTATGCACGTGTGTGCGGCGCCTGCGCAAAACACATAAGTTACAGCCGTCGAAAAAAATAAGGGAGCGCACAGAAGTTAAACTCGCCATGATCACAATAATGCTCGATGCCAAACACACACCTGGGCTTTTTAATGTCATGCGAGACCAGGCTGGCTGCCAATGCAACGATATGCATCTGCAGTGGATTTAATAGGGTCCGATACTGAAAGCAAAGACCCTCTTCACCCTCTGCCACTGCAGTAAAGGCTTATTGCACTATTATTGTTAACGATTATTCAATTGATTGATCGTTAATTTAAACGATTATCGAATATGGGAAATTGCATAAATTGACATTATGACATTAGCTGTTTTACAACCATTCAGTCTGTCACATGCTTTTGTTGCCAGTGGTTGTCATATTCTGCTGTAATGCGATAGTGTCCCACACTCTTATCATGCCATGTAACAGTTTAACTCTTTCCCCACCATTGAAGTTATCTCGTCAATTAACGCTTCCCCGCCAATGACGAAAAATTCAGTCAATCCGTATTTTCCGCTGTTGCCCTTCTTATAATACAATGCAGCATCTACCGATCCAAAAGCAGTTAAAAACTCTGTATGTTTGGATCATTGTTCTGAATCTGATCTTTAAAAAGCATGTATTATGCTATCGTAAAAATTACCTTTCATGCAGTGTGTCATGTCGTTGTAAATGCATGTAAACAGTCAGCAAAAGCTGAAAGTGAACCGTAACTCAAGTTATTGGCTATCAAAAGAAAGAGTTGAGTCAGAGACGCTGAAACGAGTCTTCTAGAGTTCGAATCCCATTTTTGTAAAGTTGCTACGTCATGACTTGCCATCCGTTCTACATAGTCTCTACCGCGAATACACGTACCATGTGTATAACCTCATGTCAAGAAGACACTGCGCTCTCTCTCTTCGTTTTGAAAGTGATTTCAGTTTTCACCGCCAAATTTTCACATCCAAAAGAGAATTTGTAGTAAAATTTACTTAAAATTGATCGACTACAACAGTCACTGATGACTGCTTCGCTAATCTGTAAGCTACGTTAACCATAAAGTGTGGGTTAGTGTTCAGTTTATTTGGACCAGATTGCTCCTCCGAATCACAGCCTGTAAGTACGATAATTGTTGCCTTTAGGTTCTGTTAAGTTTGCTCTCATTGTAAAATATTAACTATCTATATATTAGGGGTGGAACGGTACACAGAAGTCACGGTTCAGTTCGTAGATGATATATATATTAAAGCAGCAGTCTGTAACTTTGGCCTCTCTATCGCCATCTCTGATTGAAATATAAAATTGCGAAAAGTTCTATGCGTGCATTGTGCTTCGCCACGCTACTCTTCGCGGATGAATTTGATGTTTGTGATCACAGATCTGTCAATATATACATCCACATGACAGTAAATCTGAAAACAACTGACCTAAACTCTCATTAGTTCTCTATTTTCACTAGGGCTTTGACGATACATCGCGTTCACCATTAAAAAGACCTGTCTAAAATCGATTCTAAATCGCAAGGCTTCGATTCTGTATTTTATGCACAGCTTTTGCATTTACTACGGCTATGTGATCAATAGGAAGTCCTTATCAATCTAAAATCACTATGAGTTTGAGTCGTTTATAATGTGCATTTAAAAAAGCAACACTCGTCAAACATAATCATTCAAAATATTTTTATTATCATGAAAATACCCAAAACAATCTGAAAAGCAGCGACGTAAATATTCCTATAGACATTTCCTGGAATAGCGTTTGTAATGCTACTACTTCTGTGGCACAAATGGAGTTTCTGCACGAGAACGCCCTCTGGCTTTCAGATGTGGAGGCATTTCACAGTAATTCATTAAAATTTATTTATGGAGAAAACACGCATTTGCCCGATTAATCGTCATAGCCCTAATTTTCACCCATCCACCTGGCAGATGTGCCGCCACAAATAAGCCTGTGGAAAACATTGAAGTAAAGTAATACAGTATTTCTGCCGCTAATGTATATTTTCTAATGTTATGATAACACAAGTGTTTTAACTGATGCCTTAATGGTTCAGTTTAAGGATGTTACGATTAAATCGCGGGTCCCATTGAAAATTCCTGTCTGAAATCGATTCTAAATCGCAAGGCTGCGATTCTGTGTTTTATGCACAGCTTGTGCGTGTACTATGGAATTTGGTCAGTAGGAAGTCTTTATCAATCTAAAATCATTATGAGTCGGAGTCGTTTATAACGTGCATTTAAAAAAGCAACACTCGTTAAACAAAATCATTCAAAATATTCTTTATTATCATGAAAATACCTGAAACAATCTGAAAAGCAGCGATATAAATATTCCTATAGACATTTCCTGGAATAGCGTTTGTAATGCAGCACAAATGGCGTTTCTACAAGAGAGCGCCCTCTGTCTTTTGGATGTGGCGGCATTTCACCGTAATTCATTAAAATGAATTCATTGAAAAAACACGCATTTGCCCGATTAATCGTCACAGCCCTAATTTTCACCCGCCTCAAATAAACATGTGGAAAACATTGAAGTAAAGTAATACAGTATATCTGCAGCTAACTTATATTTTCTAACGTAATGATAACGCAAGTATTTTAACTGATGCCTTACCGGTTCAGTTTAATCCCTTCAGGTGTTGAAAAGCCTGACTGATTATATATAGCTATTGTTTTAGCATGAACTCGCAGTTTGAGCGTTCACTGTTTTAACAGATGTTTCCCTAGATGTAAGAATGTAATAAACGGACATGACGTTCCCCATGATCGTCGTTTAAAACATCTAGATGACACGTTTAAACTCTAAGCAAATGTTTTTTGCCATGAAGCCTCTAGCTCCCTCTTCTTTATTTACGGACGTGACGTCATCGCGTAAAGACGAATGACGTTTTTCAAACTTTTCCCTGGGAAAACCGACCTGACAGCTCAAATTATAAATCATTATTATAAGCTTACCATTGTGTTTGGAGCAAGGTAAGGAGACAGTTTTAAGCTCAGATATTTTCCTACATATTCAATAACTGATTTTTGTTAATTTTTACTGATAAAATGTTACGCATTGCATTTTTAATACAGAAACAAGAGTGTATATGCTGTTGTTTTTATGTGTAGTTTACCTTTTAAAACTATGCAACAGTAATAAAGTATTTTAAGAGCACATTTTTAGTTTTGAATGTAAAGAGGAATGCAGCTGCTTCACAGAATGTTAAGACACATTAACACACTTCATTCCGATAATCTACATTAATAATTATAACTACAATATCAATGGAAACAATCGACAGTTATGATTTTTGTCATAATCGTGCAGCCCTAATTGAAGTCTTTTTCAATATGAAGAGATCTATTTTATTATTGCACTCTTTTTCTGGCAACTGTTTTTAGTTTAGTTTTCATTCCCTGTGATATCCCCCTTACATTGTCTGCATATTTTACTCTGAGACAAGTGTTCCCTTACACATCTAAGGCAATGTTTGTCCTAGAGCATGTTAACTTAATCACCACATGCTCAAATTCTCTTTCTCTCTCTGTCCCTTTTTTCTGTCCTTTCCCCCGTATTTTTTCTGTCACCACTGTATGGTGCTGATAATGATTCTCTTTGTCTTTTGCCGGCACACCTGTTCTGTCCCTCATTGCGTGCCTCTGCTCCTGTAGCAAACTTCGTGCTGCCCGACGCCGGCGAGTACCTGGACGAAGTGAGATTCATCGAACTGCAGCGGGAAGAAGCAGACACTCTCATCAAGCAATACAACGAAGAAGGCCGCAAGGCCGGCCCTCCGCCCGAAAAACGCTTCGATAACCGGCAGGGTGGCTTCCGCGGCCGTGGTAGCTACCAGCGCTACGACAATCGCGGTGGATCACAGGGTGGTAGAGGTAGTTACCAGAATCGGGGCGGCCAGGGAGGTGGAGGCTTCAGAGGAGGTAAGATTCACAAAACGATTTGTTAGCTTTGTACTTTGAAAAGATGAAATGACTAGGAATGACTTGTTCATCAGGATATAATCGTGGAGGCTACAACCAGAATCGCTATGGAAATAACTACAGGGATGGAGGCTCAGGCAGCCGTGGGGGATACAACCGCAACCAGTCGTCTGGGGGCAGCTACTCCCACAACCGCCCGAGTTCTTACAGCAAGAGCAGCACTGGCAGCAATGGAGGCTACAGCCAGTCACAGGTATGGAGACTTAAATGTCACATCGAAATTTCTGCTACATCAACCAAAATTGAAATAGTAGCTACGAGGACTAGTAGTAATTTCTTTAGTTTGAACTTTAAAATGGTTTTATTCATCTTTTATAGCCTCAGTCCTACAGTCAAGGATACAACCAAGGCTACAACCAGGGCAACTATAACCAAGCTTACAACTATGGAAGCTACAGTCAGTATCCAGGATACAGCCAGAGTTACAGTCAAACCCCAGCAGCCACAGCACAGACCTACAACCAACAGCAGCAGCAGCAGAGCTATAATCAGCAGTACCAGCAGGTGAGCTTATCAATTGACTTAAAGGGATAGTTCGGCCAAAAATGATATTAAACCCATGATTTACTCACCCCCAAGCTGTCCGAGTTGCATATGTCCATCGTTTTTCAGACAAACACATTTTCGGATATTTTATAAAATATTTAGATCTTTCAGTTGATTAAATGTAATGTTACGGGGTCCACCCATAGTCCACGACCTTCAAGTCCAAAAAAAGTGCGTCCATCCTTCACAAATTAAATCCAAATGGCTCCAGGATGATAAATAAAGGTCTTCTGAGGGTAATCCGTGCGGTGTTGTTGTAGAAATATCCATATTTAAAACTTTATTAACGAAAATAACTACCTTCTGGTAGCGCCGCCATCTTAGTTGCGTCCGCATTCAGGATGAGAGCTTACGCAGCCTACGGAGGCTACTCTGCTGCTGCTCTGTGCCCCCACCCTCCGAATTTGTCATACGTCACTAAGAAAAGTGCGTACACTACGCTAATACACTCTCCTGAATGCGGACGCGACTAAGATGGCGGTGCTACCGGAAGGTAGTTATTTACGTTAATAAAGTTAACTCTCTCTCCCTCTCTCTCTCTCGCGCATGCGTATTTACAATCGTATGAAAGCGCAGATTTCTTAGCCTATACTACTGCAAAGGGCTTTATTAGCCACTCTCTTATAAAACAGTACTAACGTATAAGAGAAGAAACACGACAAAGATTTGCATGTGAAAAGTGAACGTCTAGATAAGAGATACAGAGGTACTTCAAACTATAGCTGTCATATAATCTGATTTCTATTAAATAGTATTAACTCGGACTGCATGTTTATAGATATATTAACGATATAGAATAATAAAATGAGAGACAAATATAATGCCTAGAGTAGGCTAAGACACTATCTTTGTAAAACTGTTTTTAAAAAAACATAAGTTAAGTACTAACTCTGAGATTTTAAGTATTTCTATGAGTTACCCCAAAAGCTTATAAATGAATGGCAAAAACACAACTGTTACAACACTGCTTATTCAATGTACAATAAACAGATAATTATAATAATAATAATGTTACTAATTTCTGAACAAAAAGGTAATTCGAAATAGTCTTGTATCGTGATGCGCATCGTATCGGGATACGTATCGTATCGGGAAATTGTTGGCGATACACAGCCCTAGTGTAAATAAAATTGTTGAAAGAGGACCGTTCAGACGTTGTTTTATGTCGAATGATACTAATTAATGTCTTTGTGTCAGTTTATTGTTTAATTGGTCTGCAAATGTGCATTTCATATATGTAACACGTGACCTTTCCACGTCATTAATCAATTACGTGAGGTCGCGCTGGCTCATCACACAGCCGGAGGAAGAGGAGAAGTTGTGGTTTAAAATTGCATATTTTTTATTTTTCTTGCCAAAAATGACAATCGTTTCGCTAGATAAGACCCTTATGCCTCGTTTGGGATCGTTTTGAAAGTGCAACTTTAAACTGCATTAAAACTGTTAAGTGTTGGGGTCCATTGAAGTCCATTAAAATAAGAAAAATCCTGAAATGTTTTCCTCAAAAAACATAATTTCTTCTCGACTGAATAAAGACATACATCAACATTTTGGATGACATAGTGGTGAGTAAATTATATGGATTTTTTTAAAGAAAATTGACTAATCCTTTAAGTACTTAATAAATATTTGCAAAAACAGTTGTACAAATTAAACTAAATAAGTTATTAATGTGTATATAAATTAGAGGTGTGCCAATATTAAGTTTAATTTGCGGATATCTTTATATTCTGAAGATTACATTTTCTGAATGTTATTCTTAAGGAATATTTGCCGACACGCCGCGAAGCGGTGTGCATTATTTTCAAACAATTCAAAGAACCAGAGTCAATCATTTTACTTACAACACGGTTACCACAGACATTGATCTGGAGGTTATTTTTAAGACATTTGACAGGTCAGGTTTGCGTTTTACAGAAAAACAATTAACACCCATGGAACATTACTAAAACATTCAAAAGCCACCATTGTATAAATTCACATTATGACCATTAATATCAAACTAGAGACATTTCTTTACATTTTTTTATACACCGAGCACAAATGGCGCGAATTAAATGTGGCCGGAGCAAACGCGGCAGTTGAAAAATGCGAACTTTGGTGGCAGGAAAACGCGCTGCGTTAACCAATCAGGAGCTTGCTCTAGTAGTGACATGATTACAGGAAGCGAGCGGAGTCGCAGAAGCCTATGGAAGGCCCTCCCATGACGCGAATTTCCGTGTGAATGTCTTGGTGACTAGAATTTCATGCCGAATGAAGCAAGTAAACTCAAAATGTTCAAGCTGCAAACTAGACGCGGTAGTGAACCCACTGTTAGAGACAGGTGTAAAATGTTTTGAGCTCGTCCACTTTCGATCACATTCAGAGGTAGTTAAAAATGCATAAACACGCATGTGGTCGAACAGCCGCGAAAGAGTGCCTACTCTCCACCTATTGATCTAATGTGATGTACTGAACATAGTGTTTTACATTGTTTTTGATTTCTAGCGTGAGCGTACAATGTACAGCGCTATCATTAGGCTTTCATTGATTAAACTAAAGCGGCTGCTCTCTGCGTCTTTCATTAGTTTCATTTTGAGAGCATGTGAAAATCTTATTTCATCAATTGTGCTGAAATATCAGAGAAACTTTAACATATAATCATAAAAACCACATTGCAGCATGTTTACTTACAACACAAGCAGCGGACTCTGACCTAATATTAGTTTGCAACAATTTAAACCCGTCACTTCTCCCACTAAATATATCACTAATCACTACATAATCCCATAGTTTTACATTTTAAGTGGCATGTGCTATATATATCTAGGAGATTGTGCGTAGTTCAGGATGGGTAAGCATCACTTACATTGTCTTTAAAGAGTGTAAAAATGAAGTTAAATCTGCTCTTTTCGCAATGTGTTAGTGATGTATGTTTATTTTTTTTATGTAGTACGCTCAGCAGTGGCAGCAGTACTATCAGAACCAGAGCCAGTGGAACCAGTACTACAATCAATATGGAAACTACGGCAGCTACCAGCAGAACCCCCAAGGCAGTCAGGGCACCCCGGGAACGCAGTAGTAGCATTGCAGCCACTTCATACGGCCCCTTCGGCCCATTCCCTAAGCAGCATTCCTCATCCAATCCTTGTTTTGTGAGCCCTAATCTCGTACCTAGTCTTCCCCTTTTTTGCCTGCTCTCTCTAAAAATTTATTCTCTCCCTATTTATGCCAACTTTAAAGGTAACCACCGTACCGGTGCTCAGTTTGAGTCCTGGCGGCAAGTTTCCCTTTTTGCTTCTCTACTAATTATTTGTTTACATGCAGCTTGATCTTTGACTTTTTTCCTTTACTTGTACATGAGAAGTTTGGCATTTGAAATTAGTAATGTGTTGTAAAGTCCGCTCCAAACATTCAAATACCGTGTTGTGCTTGAATTGGAGGAGCGGGATAGATAATTTGGTCCGGCTTTGCACGCTTTGATTCACTGATGTATAGAGACAGGATGTTTCCCTGTGTTCCAGTAGTTTTACCACTGATTTTATTTTTCTATTAAGATGAAAGAACCACATTTTGCTGTAGATGGTTATGGATATTGTTCTGTATGGTCATTCGCCTGTATTTAATCATCTATTAAGACCACTTAACAGTTTAAATCATACTGGAAGTTTTATTAGCCTAAATCTTGAGCAGAATAACGCATCTCCAACTTTTGTTTTCTTTTTTATACCATTTTTAAAAGGAGAGGTCTGATCCACCTCTATTCCTATGTTGCAAATTAGTAATAATCAAAAGTAGCTCCTTGTGTGTGGATAATATGTTTTTACCTTGTGTCATGTCTGTAAAGCAGTGTCTGCATATGGTTTGGTCAAATCAGATCTCATTATTTTGTATTTGAGAATATAATCTGAAGAATCAATTCTGTGTTGTGTTATTTTTTATGTAAAGGGATTCGTTTAAAAAAATTAAACCTTTTTACTCTAAATTAAGGTGTCTTCTGAACTTAAAATTTAGTGAAGACTAATTCAATCTTTTATACTGGGGTGGTCAGAAGAGAATGTGTCTGATATCTGAATCTGGAAGATCTCAATAGCTCCTTTATTTCTGAAATGTATACGTTTTTATACATTGAACCTGGCTTTCGTGCTCTTTAGCCTTAATTCTCACACGGTTACAAGGGCTCAATGTAATTGCAGAACCAAAGGTTATAATAAATATAAAATATATAAAAATAATAATAATGCGGTTCTCTGCATGGATTGTGGTAGGAAAACCTGACTTTCTCACAAGATCGTAAACAGCTCCAACTTTTGTTTTCTCCATATTAAATATAGAAGAATAATGAGGTGAGTTTTTGTTAATGTTTATTGAATGTTTTAGGAATGGATCCAATAGGAGATTACCGCAAGTTTTTTTTAAATTAAAAACCAGGGACATTTCCAAGCTCAATGTCAAGTTGTTGCAATCTTACTTGTTTTTATCTATAAATAAAAAACGTGGGCAAAACATTTTTTAATATTAAGTGTTTTTATTGTGGGCTTCTAATTCAATTAATTTCTGTAAATATAATTTTAGAAAATTATTTTTCCTTTTCACAATGCACAGATACCAGATATTAAATACAGAAGAATAATGAGGTGAGTTTTTGTTAATGTTTATTGAATGTTTTAGGAATGGATCCAATAGGAGATTACCGCAAGTTTTTTTAAATTAAAAACCAGGGACATTTCCAAGCTCAAGGTCAAATTGTTGCAATCTTACTTGTTTTTATCTATAAATAAAAAAAGGTGGCAAACATTTTTTTTATATTTAGTGTTTTTATTGTGAGCTTCTAATTCAATTAATTTCTGTAAATATAATTTTAGAAAATTGTTTTTTCTTTTCACAATGCACAGATACCAGAGCAATCATGTAATGATTATTTTAACCAGCAGAGGGGGCTGCGATCTACCCTTATTACTTGGTTGGTCGCGCGCCACATCCAATATTATCCAGCTGCAGCGCTACGATTCAAGGGCGCTCGTTTCAGGGATGAAGTCGAACCATATATGGTTTGGCGGAACCGGTCTTAATAGAGTCGTAAAAACCAACATTTCTTTGCATAATTATTAATTTTCTCATGGCTTTTGATATAAATACTAAACAGTTGAATCATATGTATAGTACTTAAAAACAATACATACAAATTCACTAAAATATATAGCAAAATATAAATATTTCTTATTAACATAAATTTTAATTTTTTAAGAATTTTAACTACACATTAAATAAAATATATATTTCCTAAGTATTTGTAACAAAATAAACATTGACACAGAGCATAATTTTTAAATGTCAAATACATTTATTTTTTAGAATTTCAACTACACATTTAAAGAGTAACTAAACCCTAAACCAACTTTTTTTAGTTAATGATCTGTAAGAATTATGCTTTATTAGTGCTGATCATTGATTTTAGTAAGTTTTTTGACATTTGGGTATAAAGTGTTTCAATACTACAATATATGGTGTAAAAACGTCTTGAGTGCTGCCCTCTTCAGGTTGAACGGTAGTTACCCTTTAATAAAATATATATTTCTTAATTATTTGTAACAAAATAAACATTGACACAGAGCATACTTTTTAAATATCAAATACACTTTATTTTTTAGAATTTCAACTACACATTAAATAAAATATATATTTCCTAATTATTTGTAGCAAAATAAACATTGACACAGAGCATAATTTTTAAATATCAAATACACTTTATTTTTTTAGAATTTCAACTAATAAAATATATATTTCTTAATTATTTGTAACAAAATAAACATTGACACAGAGCATAATTTTAAAATATCAAATACACTTTATTTTTTTAGAATTTCAACTAATAAAATATATATTTCCTAAATATTTGTAACAAAATAAACATTGACACAGAGCATCATTTTTAAATGTCAAATACACTTTATTTTTTAGAATTTCAACTACACATTAAGTAAAATATATATTTCCTAAATATTTGTAACAAAATAAACATTGACACAGAGCATAATTTTTAAATGTCAAATACACTTTATTTTTTAGAATTTCAACTACACATTAAATAAAATATATATTTCCTAATTATTTGTAGCAAAATAAACATTGACACAGAGCATAATTTTTAAATATCAAATACACTTTATTTTTTTAGAATTTCAACTACACATTAAATAAAATATATATTTCCTAATTATTCGTAGCAAAATAAACATTGACACAGAGCATACTTTTTAAATATCAAATATACTTTATTTTTTTAGAATTTCAACTACACATTAAATAAAATATATATTTCCTAAATATTTGTAACAAAATAAACATTGACACAGAGCATAATTTTTAAATATCAAATACACTTTATTTTTTTAGATTTTCAACTACACATTAAATAAAATATATATTTAATAAGTATTTGTAACAAAATAAACATTGACACAGAGCATAATTTTTAAATGTCAAATACACTTTATTTTTTAGAATTTCAACTACACTTGAAATAAAATATATATTTCCTAAGTAAATATTTCTGCACCACAAAAAAAAAAACAGAACACCATTCTGTTATGTTTTTGCAACTGTCCCTCACTTCCGCGAAGCGCGCATCGTGCCGCCCCCACTTCCGCCCTAAAACGAGCGCCCTGGATCGCGTGCCCTGAATCGTAGCGCTGCGGGGCTGCCGCTGCCGGATACATCTCGACACATGAGAGAGCCTTAAAAGTTATAAGTTATGAAAAGAAATAAAGTGATCGGGTTTAAAGCAATAAACCAAAGAAATGAACAAGTTTTCAATAAAATCAGCTGAAGTAGTAGCTTAGTAGTCACAACACGATTTACTATTTTATCTAGTAAACGCCCTTAAGTCCATTTTCAATAAAATTGCATCCTTAACCAGACAACGCGAGGGTAGGATAAAATGCCAGGACACCGGAAACATCTGAAACGTATTAATCTTAAGTAAAATGCGGAAGGAGATATGCCACAAGTAACAGTTACGTTCTGTTTTCTCTTTTTATAAGTTACATGTAAAGAGCGTACAAAATGAGGTAGGTTGTTAATGATTTTTAAACGTTTTAGGAACTAAGCTTAAACCTCTAGTTTCATTTTCGCATTTCATGAAGGGAAAGTAGCTTATTTGATGAGACGTTCATCAGATTTTGTGCTTTGAGAATGTAATGTTTTACAGTTAGAAAGTGAAGCAGGAAACCTTCACAGAAGGCACAGATTTGATCCTTTATCTCATTTATAATCTTTTCGAGGCGTTTTCATTTGGCATTTTTCCAGTTTGTCGGCATTTGTGACTGGAAAAAAAAACATTTCTTAGGTGGGGCTTTTATCCCACGACTTGTTTAATACATTGAAACCAAACAATTACTCAATTTGTTAGTTGCTAACATCTATGGATAGTTTTTGCTGAAACATTAAATGGAATACCGCAGGGATGACGTATTTTAGCGGGATACTTGTAGGTTCCCATTCATTTTTCCCATAGACTTTTGGATTATCACATAAATAAGCTCTGTGTTTAACAAACGTTTATAACACTTACACGTTTCGTCCAACAAGTTAGTATTCACAAATGAACACAACTTGAATACATTTTAGTCAAAAAGTCAAAATTAAATTTAAAAATTTTAAATTTCTAGTAAACACATTAACACTTTAAAATTCATAAAATTTGTATTGAACTGTGAAGATTAACTTGTACATTTTGACATGTAAATCCTGCATAAATTCAAATTTACAAAATGAAAAAATCACTCAAGCATTCCTTACGAAAATTAACCATGGTTTTACTACAGTTAAAAAAACATGGTGGGTAGACGGGGTATGATTGTAACACTTTTTTCTTCAGCGCCTAAAACTACATTTTTTTTAGCTACATGTGTGAAACTTTTAGACAATGTGTTTGTCTACTACAAATGGCAACAGTTTAAATTTCTCCAACTATATCACAGACTTTTTGAGATGATGACAAATATAAGGTGGTCCTTACAACATACCCCACTACTGGGGTAGATTGTAACACATACTGGGGTAAGTTGTAACAGGTAGAAAAAATGCTCAAAAACTAAGGGTACTCCGAGTGTTATGCCACAACAACAGTTTTATTTTAAATGAATAGCTGCAACAATAAAATATGTGTGAATATGGGGAGTGTATGTGCATATTGTGTGTGTTTGTGCATGAATTGTATTGAATTTCTAAATAGTTTCATGCGGACGATACAGAAATCTTCCTCTTCTGAAGAGGAGTAATCAGCCTTCACCCTTTTCCTGGCAGTTTTTTTACCTTCTTGTTTTGGCTTTTTACACCATGTGAAAAGCCATTTTGTGTTAAATCACAAAAAATGTCTTATTTGTATGTAAGGGGATGGTTTCCAAACACGTGTTACAACCTACCCCATCATCACTGTCACCCATTGTTTAGCTAGCTGTCTGAGAAAACTGAAACTGTCACATGACTCCTATCTTATCCCTGATTCGTGGAATTGGTAGTGTTACAACTCTCCCCGTGTTACAACTATACCCGGTCTCCCCTACTGTAGTAAAACCATGATAACCACAAAATAACCATGGTTTTGACAACCATGGTTTTCAAAAACCATAGTTAAACCATGGTTAGTGTAGTAAAACCATGGTTTTGCTGATAGTAATCAATTCACCAAAAAACATGCTTACTACACTTTTACCACAATAAAACGTTTTAATTTAGGTTAATTTTCGTAAGGGATGTTTTGTCATGACAATCCTGCATAAATGAAAACGTATCAAATGAAGAACTTGTCCCATTTTGTTATGACATTTCTGCAGAAAAACGTCAATGTCATCCCTGAACAGGAAATGAAACACGAAGGGCTTCACTTCGTTACGTTGGCTGCCAGCCTCGTCTCACATGACAGTAAAAAGCGTGTTTGGCATCAAGCATCGATGGCTAGTTTAACTTCTGCGTGCTGCTTCATTTTTTTCCGGCTGTATAAATAAACTCATATATGTGGGTTTTTATATTTGAGACATGCCTCGCTACGAGACTCTTGAAGGGTTAATTTATAATTGGTCATAAAAGGGGTGTTAAAGTAACCTTCAGAGAAAACCCCAAATTTCTGATTTCAAAAATTGTCCAAATTTCACATAGAGCTTCTAAAATGAGCCACTCTGAGAAACAGCCAATCAGAGCACAGCTCAACATTACTATTCATGACCCTTTCAAATAAGGTAACAGGGACAAATCGTAAGGTTGTAAATGGACATGTTAATTGTCTCTGAATTATTTTTGCACTTAAAGTCACATACCTTCTATGTAGGTATCAGGGAACAATGCAGCATATTATATCAATGTATTCTTTGGCACCTTTAAACAAATTGTAAATATACAAAAAAAATTTTGTATGGTTTGGTTTAAGGGTAGGGACAGAAAATATCTTTAGCATGGTACAAAACAAAGTCAATGAAAAGTTTTGAAATGATGAGAGTACAGTTGTTTGTGTACATGGCCTGTTTTTATACAAATGTTTTATCAATTTTTTTGTCTGAGCATTTTTTTGTTTGTATTTCAGTGACGAGAGTGCCATAAAAACCAGACTGCTTCAGCAGGAGTGCCACTTTACGTGGTCTTTAAGAGAAGAAGACTTTTCCATCACTGATTTACTGAATCGTCTGGATGAACAGATTCAATTGGAATCCGGTGAGGCAAGAGTAACACGAGCATACAACAGTTTAGGATTTGTTCATTATATTCACGACAACCTGCAGGAAGCGCTCAAAAATCTGCAGAAATCTGTGCAGCTCGCAAAGGAGTACTACAAAGAAAAAAGTGATTCATATCTTATTGTTACTTATGGAAACCTTGCTTGGTTACACTATTACATGAAAGAATTATCCACATGTGAAGACTACTTGAGATTGTTAGAGAGGATTCACGAAACATCTTCTGAAGATCTCACCAATAGCATTTCTCTAGAGGTGCTCCGAGAAAAGGGTTGGGCGTTTCTCAAATTCTGTCGAAAATACTACAATGGTGCTAAGGAGTGCTTCAGACAAGCCCTTGAAAGAAACCCACATGACAGTGATTTGAACGCAGGTTATGCTATTGCATTGTATCGCACAACTGAGACCCCTGACTTTCTGTTAATTAAACAACTCCAAAGAGCTATAAAGCTTAATCCAGATGATGCCGTTTTACTTGTGCTGCTCGCCCTGCGAATGCTCCACTTCACAGACGATGAAAAAGCATCTCAAACTCAAGTGGAGTTGGTGATTTCTTCCTTGTTAAAGTCTCGTGAAAATCCTCATGTTTTGAGATACGCTGCACAGTTTTTCCGCCAGTTGGGAACTGTGGATGTCGCCATTCGTCTTCTTGAAAAAGCATTGAAGAATACACCAAATTCAGCCTTTTTACACCATCAGCTGGCTAGGTGTTATATCAATAAAAATCAAACACTGAAAATGAAAAAAGCTGAGTGTGATGAAAAGTTTCTGAACAGATGTATCTATCATCTGGAAAGGGCAATCACATTGAAGCCCTTATTCATCGTTGCTTTGGCAGATTTGGGTCTGCAGTATGGACGAAAAGGTAGTTTCCCAAAAGCTGAGAAAAAGTTTGAAGAAGCATTTAAATTGGCCAATATTCAAAAGGAGCATCTGTACAGAGTTTATTGTTTATTTGGCCAATACCAGCTCCTCTGCCTTCACTCTGAGGAAAAAGCCATTTACAATTTCATGCAGGGTCTGAGGCTTCAGCCCGAATCATCAGAGGACGAGTTGTGTGAGAGTTACCTGAGAAAGATCGCTGAAGATCGTATCAAAAACACCCAAAACCCACAGGACAGCAAGGCGAGTGGAATATATGGATTCATTTATGAAGTGAAAGGAGAAAAACAACAAGCTGCTAAATACTATGAGAGAGCTCTGAAGTATGGACCTGCTGATTGTAAGCACAATTCTGGGTTATTCTTTTATCATATTCAGAGTCATTATGCCAAAATAATGGGAAAAATCAAGTTTCCCATTATTTTCCCATTATTCCCAACTTTTATGCTTTTACACATTTACTAACTGTAATTTGACTGTAACATAAAGAGAGAATAAAGTACAAAAAAAGTTCAATATAAAGTAGAACCGAAAAAGGTTGTATAAGGTGCTTTATACAGTGTAGACCGTTTCAGCACCAACAACATAAAAAGGTTTTGTTGCCCAAACTTAACTTCCCGTAAAGTTTCGCAAATAATCAATAATACCAGAGTTGATTATCTCTGATAACAAAAAACAAAGATAATTACCTTACTTCAAAATAGCTAAAGGGTATCAACTGTAAAACTGAGCTTACATTACTATGTAATATTAAAGGGATAATTCACTCAAAAATCAAAAATATCAAAATTCTTTAAATCCTTTGATTGTCTTTAGAACACATTTTTAGATATTTTTGATGAAAACCAAAAGGCTTGTGAATGCCCATAGACTGTTATTCCACTGACACCATTCAAGCCCAGAAGTGGTTCAATCAGTAGCATTGAGAACACTTTTGTGCACAAAGAAAACAAAACTTTTTACTTTATTCTGTAATTTTTTGTTAATATTTTGTCCTTTTTGGTCCTTCTACTTGTTTTTAATGAATAATATTTAAAGGAACAGTATGTAAGAAATTTATATCAATTTATCATAAAATAGCCCTGATATGTCAATAGACATTAAGAAATCATTTTCATTTCAAATACTTATATCACTCACAACAGTGGTCCAGCCAGGATATTGTCATTTAAAAAGTGGATTTGCAGCCCTCAACTGATGTTTATGTTGTCATTTTGTGTATTGGCCACTAGGTGTGTGACTGCAGTACCTGTTTTAGCCACAAGTTTTGTTATTGCAATACCAGTTTTGGCCACAAACCTACATACTGTTCCTTTAATAGAGCACAACTTGACTATTAAATGCTAACCGATTTCACCCATAAACAATAACGCCTAAATAAAAAGCGCAAAATGTAAGAAATTAAGAAATGTGTTTATTATAACAATTGAGGATCTCACAGGCAAAAGCCGCTAAACACCACGTCATTCAAAAATTTTATAATTATATTAACCGAATGCTCTCGGCACATATTATATGTTCATCAAATACCTTCACTTCAAATGCGCTTAATCTTTAGGCCATTCAGAAATACTGCTTTGTTGGCAGAATTTGCTTAATATCACATTGATTTTTCAGCAAAGTCCTCTAAGTGCACAAAGATGAATTGGGAGAATTACGGTTAGATGAGTAGTTACACGATTAAGTATGGTGGCACAAAATAAAACGTTGACGTCTACATATCAAACACCATATCTCGAAAACACGAAGCCTGTTTACAAAAAATCAACTTTTTTCAGAAGCTGCGTAATATCATGGCTCCTGCTGCAGCCATGTTACGCCAGCAAAGTCACAAGAATGAGAGTATAGCATAGTCATATCGGCGTAGAAAATCAAAACTTTGAATTTTCTGTCGGTCTAAGTACACGATGTAACTACAGAAGAGTAAAGTTTTAAATTGGAAAAATATTGAAACTCTGTGGGGTTTTTTATCGCGATGCTAATGGTCTAATCAGATTCAATGGATTATGCTAAGCTATGCTAAAAGTCAGGTAGCGCCAGACCCGGAGATCAGCTGAATGGATTCCAAAACGGTAAAAATTAAATGTTTAACTCTAGGGGAGCTGGAAAATGAGCTGCCCCTTTAAGGGTTTCAAAATTTTTAAACTAAAAACAAAATCTATTAAAGGTGTTGTCATGATAAACCAAGATTATTAAAAAATACGCTTTATTCAAACCAAAGCATTATCAGTAACATTGTTTGTTTTTTTCTAACAGGTAAAAGCATTTTGCTCACAGAGATGAGGATTTGGCTCCTGAGTTTCAAAGAAGCAGGAAAATCCATTTTTAATCTCATATTTGATGGAGGGAGTTATGACGAAGGACTTAGTGCTAGTGGTAAGCTGAAGAGTGTCAAAGGCACAGTAGCCAAGAAAACTGTGAACCTGTTTGAGATTGACATCTGCAATGCCAAGAGAATCCTTAGATGGGAAAGAATGGCTCTCAATCCTGGACCTCATGCAGTTATACTTGCCTTTTCACTGGAGCATGGACAATTCACAGAAGAAACTGAAAAGATCCTTAAGGATTTAGAGTTTCTTGGAGAAGAATTCTGGAATCGTGTTATAGTCGTATTTACAGAGGGAGACTGTAGCATGAGTGAATACCATGGAGATCAAGGAAGAGTATTAGAGTGGCTTCTAGAAAAATGTGGAAGGAGATACTTCATCACTGGCGAAGAGTTAGAAAGCCTTCAAAAAGAGCTTTCAAAGAAGATTATGGAGATGAATTGGATGAATAAGTCAATGCATCTGCTATTACCACAGATGTCAGATGGAGATTCTCAATGTCTCTCAGAAGACTTAATAGTAAGTCTTACAGTAGTGTTTTTGTTGCTTTTATGATGATTTGTTTAAGATCTTTTTTGTTAATGTCTGTGTAATAAAATCAGTAATATCTCAATCGTTTAAAACTATGCTGTCCATTATTTTATTTTCCCAGGGGATGGAAATAAAAGATGATGATTTGGTCACTCCCGAGATCATCGTTCAGGAAGGACAAACTGCATACAGGTATTGTGTGAAGAGACCGGTAATGGAAGCTAAGGCCTGGGACAAACTAGACGATTTTCACATTTTATCCAGTTTTAAATCTCAGGAGATCACAGAGATAAGGACTTTTTTAACCGATTTCTAACATTATAATCTTTAGAAAGGAAACAAGAATTATTTGACCAGACCGCAAATTATACTGCGGTACTGAGCGTTCACACTAGTCAAACAAACCAGGCTTTGGGGGTCAAACCATAGACTGTAAAAAAAGACATAGTTGATGACTTGCAGTTTAAATCACTTCCATATTGGCTTTATCAGGGTCAAACGTGCCCGGGCGTTTGGTTTGGATAGTGTGAATGCGCCCTAAAGGTTGTGTATGAGTTTCCATTCATATATGTTTCTTCATTGAAATCCAACAGGATATCATGCAGGAATGCAGGTTGGTTCCACTGTAAGTTTACACGGCTTGGATTTAACATGAAAGGAGAAGGGGAGTTGCTCTACAGTACTGTTCTTCCAGAAAGTGGCACTCCAATTCCCACTAACTGTTACCCAGCAGGTCCTCTGTATGACATCAAATGTGTTCAGGGTGAACTTTGCCAACTCAGACTGCCTCACTGCGAAACCTTCATTGGTAAGTCAATGATCAACAGAAGATCACATGAAATTTACATTTTAGTCAATTAACTATTAGAGCTATAATGAATCTAAGGAATATTTCATCAAACACCACTGCCAATCCCTAAAATGATTTTTGACTCCACAGAGGATGCCATCTATTCAATGTCAGTTATTCATTATTCTGGTGACAGTGTTGAGGTTCTCAAACCCCAAAATATCACAAGCACACATGTGACCGTGAGCATCCCTGGAACGTCAAGATTTAGGATCACAAAGATTATTAACTGGTTTAAGGAAAAGATCATGGGACAAGTGATAGTATTGTACCGTCAACCAGCACACAGACTGCATGCATTTCTACAGCCTTGTAATGTGGATCCCAGAAAAGTAAGCCATAAAGTTTTTAAGTTATATCAATGCACTTTAAGCTAATGGCTAATTGTATATACCTGTATGCTTGCTTTCAGGTGGCTGATTGTTTTCCAAATTATAAATTAATCCAAACAATTTCTGAATGTGATCTTAAATATAACTGCACATACAGCATGACCTGTGATTCACTAGAGGAACATGGAGCATCCGTAGCTCCAAAAATAAAGATACAACCTCCGGTCAGTATGTTTAGGAATAAACACAAAACATACAAAGATTTCACATACAGTAATATGCATGACAAATAGATGTGCAATTTTTACATTTTTGAATTGGAAAAGTTTGTTTTCCATTACTTAAATGATCAAAATCATCTCTCTTTTCAGAAAAAAAAATTCCGGTGCTCTTTTAAAGAAAGACCTCATTACTATCCAACATTTGAATTGTTTCTGCCAAATGATGTGATGAAAGTGAAGTTATCCCTAAAAAATGAACATTTTGATTCAGCAAGAGTTGTGTGGAATTGTGAAATACACCTCGAAGGTAAGCAAAAATTATTAAAAGATTTTGATTTAGCTTATAAAATAACATTGACATTATTATTAAGACATTGAAAATTAATCTTTAATTTGGAAAATTTGGAAATCATAATGCACAGCTCAACAAGGTTCCCATAATGCATATAAATAATGAGTGTACATCTGATGTGCACTCAATAGCTAGAAAATATCCATAATGCACCTTGAGTCTTGTGCAAACTAAATAACTGCAAAAGATTTTGCCACAGACCTCAATGTTGCACTCAGTGTCTTAATCTGATCACTCGTGTATATTAGTGACATGTAGGAAATTGTGAATGATGTTATGGGGGGCCATTTTAGATTCAGACAATGTATACGTTTCCCAAACGCTGAATCTTAACTTTTTTCCAACTTCTTTCCTACAGAATATGCAACAAACAAATTAGTCAGTTCATCAACAAATGAGCAGTGTAAGTATGTACATTGTATGTTTTTTATCAGATTTAAAGTCATACATTTTGAATTGTGGAGAACCTTTGTTACCTTTGACATGATGATGTTGTCTGATTATTTTTCATTTCACGTACATATACTATTACAGTAACAATGCACAGTTGTTGCTGACTACACTTTGTTGTCCTCTATAGATAAATCCTTTCTGAAAGCCAACAAACAAAAGCTCATCCAAAGGGTGCTAAATGTTGATGCTATTTTGGATGGTCTAACCGATGTTGTAGAGCAAGAACAACTCAAGAAAATCAGAGCAAAGACAATAAGTCAGGAAAAAATGAGGGAACTCTATGACATTTTAGAAGTACGAGGGTCAAAATTCCAACAAAGAGTTTTCACTTTGCTTCAGGAAAATGAAAGATACCTTATGGAAGAACTGATGACAACTGCTGGGAACTTCAGTTAAGACAGATCAGCGCCAGCAGGACAGGACATCTTTGGGCAAAGTCCTGGCTTGTGGCCCTTTCCCAACTCCTCTTGACCTCTCTTGTCATACTTCCTGATTTTCTGTCCATCTTGTCACTGTCCTAACTAATTAACTCTTTCCCTGCAATTCACGAGTTATCTTGTTGATTAAGAGAAAACATTGCCCTGCCAATGACGCTTCTGTCACGACACGGAAGTGGAGTACGGACGCAAACGCAGAGTTCGAAAATAAATAACATTTAATGATAAAATAGGAAACCAAAAACACGAGGAGTAAAATGACGAACAGGTAGCAAACACAGGAACATCCAAAACATGACACTGGAAACAGACTGGGTAGTAATGACAATCTTCCGGCGACAAGTGTGACACAGACAGCAGTATAAATACACAAAGACTAATGACACACAGGTGGAATGAATGAGGTGATAATAAACAATTGTCCAAGTGATGACAACATGGAACAGACATAAAACATGACAGGGATCATCGTGACATAACCCCTCCCTCTAGGAGTGGCTACCAGACACTCATTACAAAAACAAACAAAGTCTGGTAGGGTGGGTCCAGGGGAGGGATGGAGGGCTTGGAGACCCTGACGAAACCGGCAGCCGCCGGGACGAAGCCAATGGGCGGTGAGCCGGCCTGGCCGAACCGGAGCGACCCTCATGAGGACTGAGGCAGACGAATTACCCCCTTCTGGGAATCGCCGGGGATCCGATGTCCCCGGAAGTCGCGTCCCGCCATCTCGGGGAACGGGCTCCCTCACGGTGGCGACCACCCCGGGGAAATGATCGGGGCGTGGTGTCCGTTCCGGGCCCCAGTCGAGCACAGCGGTGGACCTCCGAGGAACCAGAGACGACGACTCAACCGTGCGGAGACCGTCTGGGCCGATCCCCTTCCTACCGGAGCGAGCGATCTCTCTCGGTGATCCCCAAGAGACATCGGGGGAAGCAGCCCTCCCCGAACTCGCTGCGTCCAATGATGGCCGGAAGATTCTGTCACGACACAGAAGTGGAGTACGGACGCAAACGCAGAGTTCGAAAATAAATAACATTTAATGATAAAATAGGAAACCAAAAACACGAGGAGTAAAATGACGAACAGGTAGCAAACACAGGCACATCCAAAACATGACACTGGAAACAGACTGGGTAGTAATGACAATCTTCCGGCGACAAGTGGGACACAGACAGCAGTATAAATACACAAAGACTAATGACACACAGGTGGAATGAATGAGGTGATAATTAACAATTGTCCAGGTGATGACAATATGGAACAGACATAAAACATGACACGGATCATCGTGACAGCTTCCCTAATGAGTTTTTAGGGTAATATGTAATTCCGCTATTATCCACTACTAGATGGCGCTCCTACCCAATATAAAAACTCAAGCAAAAACTAATTTAATTCATTTTAAACTGTGTGTATGTTTTGATAATTGTTCTGAATCTGATCTCTAACAAAATTAATTTACAAAAATGCATTTATCTCAGCTTTTGCTCAAAATTTTGTATTTTTGTAGAAACCTACCCATATTTAAGAGGTTATAAAAAGATAACAAATGAAGATAGGATGAAACTTTTTTCCCGTTTTGTTTGTTTTTTGTTTGAAAGCACAGGGTCTGTTCTTTTATTTGATATATTTGTATGTTTATATATTTATAGGAGAATTTTTCCTGGAAGGCATTTTGTGAAAATCACAAAAAATGCTGGCGGGCAACTTAAAAAAAAAAAAAAGAGTTAAAAGTGACAAGTACCTTAAAAAGACAGATAATAAAGATTATTTAGAGAATTGAGAAACCAACAGCAGCACAGAACCCGATTTATAAGCAGAAAATTTTTGTTTTATGTGCATTTTTCTTTATTAAATAAATTATTAGGTATGTATATTGTATATACATATGTACATTGAAAGTTATTCAATATACAATTTAACAAAACACACGAATATTATGAATTTCTGATTTTTTTCTATTATTGTTATGAACTGTGGATAGGCTTCATCCATTTTGTGACCCAAGGAAGGACTAAGCGGGTTGTTAAGGCCAGATTTATGATTTTTATATAAAACTAGGCTATACATAATAACTGGCCATATTGTGTTTAAAATGTAAGTTAGTCAAT
This sequence comes from Misgurnus mizolepis, assembly GCA_025389145.1. NCBI lineage: Eukaryota > Metazoa > Chordata > Actinopteri > Cypriniformes > Cobitidae > Misgurnus > Misgurnus mizolepis. Next base: position 3,451,296 of record JAIFKI010000003.1, read on the forward strand.
GTTGACTTTTTGTTTAAAAACTGTTGTAATAAAGCAATGTTTCACTTTAGCTAATGTGATTATTATTGTTGTTATGAATAAGATATTAGGGGTCATAGCCAGAAAATCTGACTTTTTTCATGTTTAATTGCTATAATTGGGTCCCCAGTGCTTCTAGCAACATAGAAAATGTGAAATCAACCCAGTAACTTAGTTTGAGTAAGACATGATTTTCTACAAGCATATGAAATATTAGGTTGTTCAGGTTCAGATGGGGACACCAAATATTTAGTTTACATATAAAAAAATCTCATAATATGACCCCTTTAAAAAGTATCTAGAATTTCAGTAAAAACCGCATTCATCGAAAAAAATTACCGCATTCATCGAAGCAAGCTCTTCCAAAATCCATTCCGTGAAATCCATGTTGGTAGGATGCATTAGCAGATGCGTAGGACTTCATGCGGCGCTGCAAGAAACGACATGTGGATTACATCAGAGTACCGCGAGAGCGATTTAAAATCTCCTCCTCCGCAAGATTTCTCGCGGTACTCTGATGTCATTGCATGTCGGTTCTTGCAGCGCTCCGTAAAGTCAAGCAAACATCTAATAAAAAAACTCGGAACAACTGAACTCAACAGAGCTACCCTGCCTATGTCTGCGCCTCGTTCATAAATTTTATAAAGCAGTAAAAGCTCTCTCTTACTTCTCAGCGTGAGAAATATAAGGTGTGGCATGTGAGCCAGATGAAATGCGTCTCACGGGTGAATGCGTTATGAGAGCCCTGACTAAAATGCGGAAGTGCAACAAGTCCGTTCTGTTTTTCCTTTCTGCATGTAAAGAGATGACAAAATGAGGTAGGTTGTTAATGTTAATGAATTAGGACCTATGTCTAAAAGTATAGTTTCATTTTCGCATTTCATGAAGGAAAAGTAAATTTGTTTCATGAGACGTTCATCAGATTTTGTGCTTTGAGAATGTGATGTTTTTTTTAGAAAGTGAAGTAGGAAACATTCACTAAAGGCACAGATTTGATCTTTTATCCATTATCTCATTTAGCCTTATTCCAGTTAGATGGGGTAAAAGCTTTTTACGCATTTGTGACAGGAAAAAATTTCCAAGATGGGCTTTTATCCCTGTTGTACCTTGGCTTGTGTAAGTATATTAAATTCAAATGGTGAGTCTGATGCTAACATCGGTTAGTTTTTGTTGAAACTTTGGGTTCTTCTAAACATGAGCCGCAGGGATGACGTATTTTCGTAGGCTACCCGGAAGTTAGCGGGATACTGGGGCTGCGTCCGAAACCGCATACTAGCTGTGTCCCAATTCAAGGGCTGCAACCTTATGAGCATTCGACCTTAAAAGGTGAGCACTCGGTCTTTCAAGGTGGAAGCCTCAGAGGTTCGCGAAGAGAACTGAAATGAGACAGTCTAACCTTCGAGGACCCATAATTAGCGTCACCTGCTGCACGCGCCCACCTTCACGTTTCTGACTTATTAAAATAAATATGACATCAGAAAAATTATTAATTTATTTTAGAAATATGACACGTTGATTTATATTAAACTATTCAACAGTATACCAAATTAATCAACCTTATAAATATACGCAACATAAAAAGAATATTATTAACACAAAACATAACTTATAATACTAAAACAGTGACAAGAAAAAAAATGTTTCTGATAAATACACTTTTATTTAATAAAGGTTTTAATTGTTTATTTTAGAATATCCACCCATTATATGCAGCCGTTGCAGACGCGCAATGACTCTTGGGATATCCTCGGCTGTTAAGGATCCATTCGTTCTATCCTTAACAGCGCGGAGAAATGAGGACGCATTTTGAGGCTTCATTCTAAGCATCCTTTGAATTGGGACGGCCTTACTGGCCTTAAGTCGCGCTGCTCTGACGCAATCGGTCTTAAAATACGTCCTTAGAAGGTCGCAGCCTTTGAATTGGGACACAGCTACTGTATAGTAGGTACTGAATTAGATGAAGTACCTACTTACTTGGCGTTAAAACAGTAGGTACTGTATAGTATGAATCCGGGTAGTATGAATGAGATTCGGACGTACTACATCCGCCATGTTGCTACATCACGTGACATACGTCGTCATCACGTCATATCATTTCAGCGCGATAACAGCTTTACTATCTATGGATAACAGCCGCGTGCCTCTTCTTCTTCGTTGGATAACCCCTCGTCTGGGGCATCATGGGATAATGAAGCGTCCATCGTATGCACACTGCAAAATCTAACCGGAAGTAGTAGGTCATCCGGGTACTTTTCTCATACTGTTTTTCGAATACTATGTATTCGGACATACTACTCGCCTCATAGATATGTATATAAAGGCTAGATGGCTCGTCCGCGCTGATGGCCAATTGAGTTGAACGTCCGCATTTTGGCGGCCATCTTAGGACAGGGCGCTCGCTCACTCGTAGCATTGAGTTTTAATGATGCAGGTACTTTTAAATGACCATAACTTGCTTAATTTTTTACCGATTTTCAAACGGATTGGTTTGTTATAAACGTCAAAGATGTACCTATGACACTGAATACGTATACTAAAAATAAATAAAAAATTCATGAAACATGTTAAAGCATCCAGAATTATAGCCACGTTAATAACGTTTGTAAAAAACCAAACCGTTTGTAAATCCGTCAAGAATTCAGCAAGTTACGAGCATTTTAGTTGGCGTATGTCACTCACCTTCCGTCCACAGCAGCAGGGAGCAGTACTATGGCAGCACTGACCTAAGATGGCCGCCAAGTGGCGACACAGCTGACTCCGCCTTGAGCCATCTAGCCTTTATATACATATCTATGGCGATAACAGCTTTACTGTCTATGGATAACAGCCGCGTGCCTCTTCTTCTTCGTTGGATAACCCCTCGTCCGGGGCATCATGGGATAATGAAGCGTCCATCGTATGCACACTGCAAAATCTAACCGGAAGTAGTAGGTCATCCGGGTACTTTTCGCATACTGTTTTTCGAATACTATGTATTCGGACATACTACTCGCCTCGCCTACTGTTTTTCACGTACTATAGTATGTAGTATGCGGTTTCGGAGTCAGCATGGTTCTCTCACAAAAAAGCCCATTCATTTTCATATAGACTTTTGCATTAGCGCAATAAGCTCTGTGTTTGACCAAAGTTTATAAAACTTACACGTTTTGCCAACAAGTTAGTCCTTAAAGATGAACACATATAAATTTATAAATTTTGGAGTCAAATCTAAATTTCTAGTAAACGTATTTACACTTCAAAATTCATACAATTTGGAATTTATAAATTCGGTAAAACTTTAGACCATTTTGTCATGACATTCCTACATAAATTTACAAAATGAATAAATGATTACAGATTTATTACAGATTATTAAAGAAAAATGCAACTTCACTATTTGGTAAATGTTTTATATGTTAAAATATGTCAAATGTCTCATTCGTTAAGCATGTGTACGCACAAATTTGTGATTCAACAAAAACTTCCGTATCAAAATATCTTCTAAATGTATGCAAAAATTCAAGAAAACATAAAAACACTCATGCGCAATAATCACGTACGCTATACAATCACATACTAGGCTATAATTATAATGTTTATAATAATGTTGATATATACAATTCATTATTATATTTTATATTATAATATTTTCTGTATATTATACAGATCTATATTATTATTGTATACATTATATTATACATTATTGTAGCCTACTTATTTTTTCACACATATAAAAAAGATGCACGTAATGACAAATCTTCACTCTTTCCTTCCTCACTTTTTACATTTCTATAGACCATTTCAAATGATGTAAACAACACTGGTCCAGAAACACTTCCTGTTTCAGTTTGTGACTGTTTTTTTATTATTTCACATATATCATTATCTTTAAGATGTTTGTTTAACTTCAGTTAATTCAATTCTATATGTTTTGTTGGTTTATTTTATCCCAACGTTTATCTAGTGTTAAAAAACTGAAACAGGAAGTGCTTCTGGACAAGTGTTGTTTACATCTTTTGAAATGGTCTATATGAAAACGTCTGCTTCATGCCTAATATAAATGCAATGAGAAGTCCAAACGTTGATCACTTCTGATCTCCTGTCTCGTTTTATTTTAGATACAGATGTGTGTCTCTCTCATATTAATTAAATGTCATATTTGTTAATGTATCCAATATTTCTTTAATCTTACTCTGGTCGGTGGACAGCAGCACTGGCTTCCACCAGTGACAGCAAAACCTCCCAAATAAAAAATGCAAAACGGAACTTAACCGATAAAAAATATGATCATGGATTTCTTTTCGAGCTCTTTTGCTTTTATGACAAACTGCTCTAAAGTTTTCTTTGGACCAGCGCTGCGCTGTGGAAAGCCCTTATATGGAGCTGGTTTGGGCGTGTTTTATGCAAATTACCAACCTTGTGCACGTGACCGCTCATGTAGAAAACTCGAAATTTACTAACGTAAGAACAAGTATAAGAACAAACTCGTGCGTCCGTACGTGTTGTGAATTAGGAGGAAAGTTTTCGTGAGAAAGTTCAAGTGTGCGCATAAATACGAAAAACGTATGCAATTATTAGTGAATGAGACCCAATGTAACATATTATATCAATGCATTCTTTGGCACCTTTAAAGAAATTGTAAAAAAAGAATTTGTATAATGGTTTGGTTTAAGGGTATGGACAGAAAATATTTGCATGGTACAAACAAAATCAATGAAAAGTTTTGAAATGATAAGAGTACAGTTGTTTGTGTACATGACCTATAAAACATTTTATCCAAATGTATTTTTGTATACATTTTTTATTTTATCTGAGCATTTTCTTGTTTAAATTTCAGTGACGAGAATGCCATAAAAACCAGACTGCTTCAGCAGGAGTGCCACTTTACGTGGTCTTTAAGGGAAGAAGACTTTTCTGTCACTGATTTACTGAATCGTCTGAATGAACAGATTCAATTGGAATCCGGTGAGGCAAGAGTAACACGAGCTTACAACAGTTTAGGATTTGTTCATTATATTCACGACAACCTGCAGGAAGCGCTCAAAAATCTGCAGAAATCTGTGCAGCTCGCAAATGAGTACTACACAGAAAAAAGTGATTCATATCTTATTGTTACCTATGGAAACCTTGCTTGGTTACACTATTACATGAAAGAATTCTCCACATGTGAAGACTACTTGAGATTGTTAGAGAGGATTCACGAAACATCTTCTGAAGATCTCACCTATAACATTTCTCTAGAGGTGCTCCGAGAAAAGGGTTGGGCGTTTCTCAAATTCTGTCGAAAATACTACAATGGTGCAAAGGAGTGCTTCAGACAAGCCCTTGAAAAAAACCCACATGACAGTGATTTGAACGCAGGTTATGCTATTGCATTGTATCGCACAACGGAAACACCTGACTCTTTGTTAATTCAACAACTCCAAAGAGCTATAAAGCTTAATCCAGATGATGCCGTTTTACTTGTGCTGCTCGCCCTGCGAATGCTCCACTTCACAGACGATGAAAAAGCATCTCAAACTCAAGTGGAGTTGGTGATTTCTTCCTTGTTAAAGTCTCGTGAAAATCCTCATGTTTTGAGATACGCTGCACAGTTTTTCCGCCAATTGGGAACTGTGGATGTCGCCATTCGTCTTCTTGAAAAAGCATTGAAGAATACACCAAATTCAGCCTTTTTACACCATCAGTTGGCTAAGTGTTATAGCAATAAAAATCAAACACTGAAAATGAAAAAAGCTGAGTGTGATAAAAAGTTTCTGAACAAATGTATCCATCATCTGGAAATGGCAATCACATTGAAGCCCTCATTCATCATTGCTTTGGCAGATTTGGCTCTGCAGTATGGACGAAAAGGTAGTTTTCCAAAAGCTGAGAAAAAGTTTGAAGAAGCATTTAAATTAGCCAATATTCAAAAGGATCAAAATGATCTGCAGATGGTTTATTGTTTATTTGGCCAGTACCAGCTCATCTGCCATCACTCTGAGGAAAAAGCCATTTACAATTTCATGCAGGGTCTGAGGCTTCAGCCCGAATCATCAGAGGGCGAGTTGTGTGAGAGTTTCCTGAGAAAGATTGCTGAAGATCGTATCAAAAACACCCAAAACCCACAGGACAGCAAGGCAAGTGGAATATATGGATTCATTCATGAAGTGAAAGGAGAAAAACAACAAGCTGCTAAATACTATGAGAGAGCTCTGAAGTATAGACCTGCTGAATGTAAGCACAATTCTGGGTTATTTACATTGTTTATATATATTTATACTGTATAAAATGTTTTATTAATTCGTTCTCAGCCATTGACGAGTTAAAAAGAGTCAATTAAGAGAAAATGCTTTTCTGCCAATGACGAGTTTTTAAGGCAATCTGTAATACTGCTAGTATCCACCAGGTGGCTTACCCAACTTATAAAACCTGGAAGTATTCCCTTAGGGCCTTCACAAAAATTAAATTATCTCAGCTTTTTGCTCAATATTTGGTATTTTTACAAGAAACCTACCCATATTTGAGGGGTGATAAAAAGAAAACAAATAAAGGTAGGATGAAAAATTTTTGTTTGTTAGTTTGAAAGCAGAGAGTCTTTTCTTTCTTTTGATATATTGTATGTTTATGTATCGGCCTTCCAATGGTTCTTAACAGTCTAAATTAAGGCCGTGGATCGAGTGAACAGGTGGTCCCTCTGTACGCACTTCCAACACTTTCTTTATGCAAAAATATATCCTTTTATTTAAAGGTTGAACAGGCTTGACATTTCCATTAATATTACAACTTAAATGCTACATAAGTGAGAAAAGTGGTCAAAAGATTGTTTTAACCACCTTCACCTGATCCCACATTTGTGTTGCCTGTTTCCTAACTCAAACAAAAAACAACTACCTAGGCCTTTCCCAGTTGCACATGTATTCCATATTACCGTAAAACTAAGAGTAAACAGGCACACTTACCATAAAACTAAGAGTAAACAGGCACACACATTTAAACCCATACCAAATAACACATACATTCAAAACCATTAAATAATAATTATAAAATAACTTAAGTGCTATTACTAAGAGCATGATTATGCAAATGAAGGTAAAAAATATCAAAATGGCTACGACATTTATGTATTTAAAGAGGAACATTTTCTGGAATGCATTAAACTTTTGGGAAAATCATATAAAGTGCTGGCTGGCAACTTTAAAAAAAAAACGCTGGCAAGGAAAGAGTTAAAGCATATTTTCACAAAGAATATCTTGGTTACAACATCTAAAAATAAAACGCCTTTTATCCAATTCCAATTAAATGTGACCATTACTAAACCTTGCACACTGCCAACAAATGTTGATTTTTTCAGTGAATATTTATTAATAATGTAACTGCAGATGTTCGTAGCCGAATTTCACGCTAGTTGGCTTGTTCAGTTAATTTAGCCTATTCAACATTCCAGGTAAGTTCTGTATGCAATGGTTTATTGTTTAAATAACTGATAATATTACTTTTAACATACGGACATCTATTCAGCCTGCTGTTCTGTCTGCTATTGTATCGTTGAATAACTTGCCTTTCATGATTAAATGTCTGTTCTTCGGCTTGGATTTTGTGAAATAATTTTCCAAATAAACGCGACTTATAGTCCACTGCGACTTATAGTCCACTGCGACTTAAATATGTTTATTCGTCTTATTGATGCATTTTTGAATGATGCGGTTTATGCTCCGGTGCAACTTAGTCCGGAAAGTATGGTAGCTTATTTCTGATAACAAGGGAAATAAATGAAGTAAAATACCTTAGATCAAATATCATATACGCGTATTAACTATATCATTGAGCTAAAGTTGCTAAGAAAGATGAGATGTATACGGGGATGTAACTGTGCGTTCACACCAGCTGCGGCAGAGGCAGCAAAAAGGCGCTATTCGCGCATAGTTGTACGCATGAACATTTTGAGTTCACCAGTCGAACCAACTCCAAAACAAAAAAAGCTGGCACAATCCAGTGGTTTGTAAAAAATGAACATATTGTCCTGCTCCCTGATACTATCGCGTATTGGACATCTCAGAGGCTGACAAAAGGATGATCTCACTTTGCGGCATATCGCTGCCAAACCTCTCCGCAAAGTTGTGATCTATGCTAACTGTCTCCCTTCATCTTTAGCAAACATAAACATTTTATTTTCGACAAGGTGTTTGTTTCAGAGATCAGTTTAGCCAGTAGCCAGACCAATAAATAAATAAATACAGACAGGAAGCTCACTTCGGTTCAAACGCTACATCAGATGAAACAGTCTATAGAAACATCTTATTTGCTTATGTTCAACCAAATGCCTCAACACACATTGACTGTAAAATATACCCTTCACTGAAATCAGAGCATTGTTAGTAACATTGTTCGTCATTTTTTCAACAGGTAAAAGCATTTTGCTCACAGAGATGAGGATTTGGCTCCTGAGTTTCAAAGAAGCAGGAAAATCCATTTTTAATCTCATATTTGATGGAGGGAGTTATGACGAAGGACTTGCTAGTGGTAAGCTGAAAAGTGTCAAAGGCACAGTAGCCAAGAAAACTGTAAACCTGTTTGAGATTGACTTCTGCAATGTCAAAAGAATTCTTCAATGGGAGAGAATGGCTCTTAATCCTGGACCTCATGCAGTTATACTTGCCTTTTCACTGGAGCATGGACAATTCACAGAGGAAACTGAAAAGATCCTTAAGGATTTAGAATTTCTTGGAGAGGAATTCTGGAATCGTGTTATAGTCGTATTTACAGAGGGAGACTGTAGCATGAGTGAATACCATGGAGATCAAAGAAGAGTATTAGAGTGGCTTCTAGAAAAATGTGGAAGGAGATACTACATTACTGGCAAAGAGTCAGAAAGCCTTCAAAAAGAGCTTTCAAAGAAGATTATGGAGATGAATTGGATGAATAAGTCAATGCACCTGCTATTACCACAGATGTCAGATGGAGATTCTCAATGTCTCTCAGAAGACTTAATAGTAAGTCTTACAGTAGGGTTTTTGTTGCTTTTATGATGATTTGTTTAAGATCTTTTTGCAAATAAAATGCTGGTTTTATCGTTATTTTGTAAGTAGTACATTCAAAACAAAATCAGGATCAAAATCGATTTTTCAGCAAAATCCTCTATGTTCACAAAACATATGTCGGATTTCAGTTTTTTTACACAGTTAAAGGGGTTACCCAGTTAAAATCAAATTAGGATATTGACATTTAAGCCTTTTAGTTTTATTCAGAAAGGACAGTGAAGAGTGACTGGAGTGAGAGTGGGATTGGAAAACGACCTCGGACTTGGGTCAATTGTTAGTAGTTAAACCTGAATACAACCAGAATGTGGCAACCACATGCATCACTGCTCCTCCTACTGTGTGATTCGGTTTCTTCATTTTTACCTTTTGAATTATGACTTTCATCATTGGCAATGTTTCTAGTTGCATCTTAAGTGATTTTGCAACTGTTAACTATGTCTTGTCCAAATAAATTCATTTTTCTTTAAGTGAAGGTATTGCAAAAAAGCTGTCATGCACTTAGAGGGTTTTGCAGAGAAAGACAGTAAAATTTGTTGTGACATAAGGCATTTTAAAATTAAAGTGAAATTACTGAAACTAAACATAAGAGCCTGATAAAAATGCTCATTTACAGTAAAAGAAAACATTAATAAAAACTGTTGTCTTTTTTCCCAGGGGATGGAGATAAAAGATGATGATTTGCTCACTCCTGAGATAATCGTTCAGGAGGGACAAACTGTATACAGGTATGGTGTGGAAAGACTGATGATGGAAGATAAAAGTGTGTATGAGTTTCCATTCATATCTCTTTCTTTAAAAATCCAACAGGATATCATGCAGGAATAAAGGTTGGTTCCAATGTAAGTTTACACGACTTGGATTTAACATGAAAGGAGAAGGGGAGTTACTGTACAGTACTGTTCTTCCAGAAAGTGGCACTCCAATTCCCACTAACTGTTACCCAGCAGGTCCTCTTTATGACATCAAATGTGTTCAGGGTGAACTTTGCCAACTCGGACTTCCTCACTGCGAGATCTCAATTGGTGAGTAGATGATTAGAGGAATATCAGAGTAGACGTGCATACCTATTCCCAATTAGCTGAGGATGACAATGTCACAGGTGTGATACCAACCCAAAGTTTAAGAAAAATTGTCAAAATATGTACCCTTTTGTCACTGTAACTTTACGAATTTCCTAATAAGTACTATTAGGTACAGATATGCATACATTTGGGTACTCATATGCAGTGGAGGCCGGTGACTTCTTTTTTGAGGGAGCACAATGCGAAGTTTGTAACAACATGCATGTAGCCCGTCATGTGTGTGGTTCGTCATTTCAAAATATGTGTTTGACTCGTCAAGTGAACCTATGTGTATCATGTGTCTTGTCAAAATAAGTGCCTGCTGCACACGCGTCTAAAGGGTTTATGATAAAAGAGATGCTCGCGTTTGTCACATACTAACAGAATTGTACTGTTAAGTTAGTGTCTTGCAAGTATTTTGTGATCGTGAGCGTCTCTTTAATCATAAACCCTTTAGACGCGTGTGCAGCAGGCACTTATTTTGACAAGACACGTGATGCACATGGTTCACATGACGCAACAAACACATATTTTGAAAACACGAGCAACACACAAGACACTCCAAACACATATTTTGAAATCACGCCCCTCGGAAGAGCAGTCAACAGCCACCACTGCTAATATGTACCTTTGAGATATGCAAATCCCTAAAATGATTTTTGTCTCCACAGAGGATGCAATCTATTCAATGTCAGTTATTCATTATTCTGGTGACATTGTTGAGGTTCTCAAACCCCAGAACATCACAAGCACACATGTGACTGTAAACATCACTGGAACATCAAGATTCAGGATTGTCAAAGCAATAAACTGGTTTAAGGAAAAGATCAGAGGACACGTGATGCTATTCTACCTTCAACCAACACACAAGCTGCATGTGTTTCTACAACCTCACATTGTGGATCCTAAAAAAGTAAGATTGTCTTGAGTTGATGCAGTTTAAACTGCAGTATTTTATCTGATTTTTTATACACTCTTTTATGGTTCCTTTCAGGTGGCTGCTTGTAATGCAAACTATGAATTAATCCAAACGACCTGTGAATGTGACCTTAAATTTAACTGTACATACAGCATGACCTGTGATTCTCTAGAGGAACATGGGCCATCAGTAACGTCAATAAAGATACAACCACAGGTCGGTATGTTTAGGAATAAGCCAAAACATACAGACAAAGATTTAGCATACAGTAATATGCATGACAAATAGGTGTGAGCTGATTTCATAACAATTAATTTTGGTGGTGAAAAAAATATTTTGTGTATAGTTTATTTTTCGAAAAGAGTACAAATTGATCTTCTTTCTTTTTAAGAATTCAAAATTCTGCTGCACTTTTAAAGAGAGAGCTCATTACTTTCCAACATTTGAAATATTTCTGCCAAATGATGTGATGAAAGTGAAGTTATTCCTAAACAAGGAAAAAACAGATCCAGCAAACGTCAAAGTTGTCTGGAATTGTGAAATACTCCTCGAAGGTAAGCAATGCGTTATTGAAATTACGAAAATATTTAATTTTTGCATATAAAATAACAGTGGCGGCTCGTGACTGCTCATCCGAGGGGCGCTAATTTAAAATATGTGTTCGGAGTGTCATGTGTGTTGCTTGCGTTTTCAAAATATGTGTTTGTTGCGTCATGTGAACCATGTGCATCACGTGTTTTGTCAAAATAAGTGCCTGCTGTACACATGTCAAAACATGTATACAGGATTTCACAAATGCTGTTTCTCTTGCACTGTTGACTAAAACATTTAGCTTTTCTCAACTTGCAGTGACTTTTACTCTAGTAAAGTGAGTTTAATATTTTAAGGAAATTAACCAACTTTTTCTTTTACAGAATATGTAACAAGCAAATCATGGAGCTCTTCAACAGATGAGCGATGTAAGCATGTGCATTATTTAGTTTCCCTTTGAGTTTGACCTAAGATTTGTTTAAAAGGTACATTTCACAAGACTTTTTTAAGATGTAAAATAAATCTTTGGTGTCCCCAAAGTACATATGTAAAGTTTAAGCTCAAAAAAATCCCACAGATAATTTATTATAACATGTTAAAGCCACTTTGTAGGTGTGGGCAAAATGTGTCAATTTTTGGGTTGTGTCCTTTTAAATTCAAATGATGGCGGTATTTTCCCCTTCTGACATCACAAAGGGAGACAAATTTCAATTACCTATTTTTTTCACATTCTTTCAGATTTTTTCACATTCTTTCAGAATGGTTTACCAAAACTTAGTTACTTTTAATACAACTTTTTCAAAATGTGTATGTTGAAAGAAGCAATGGGGACCCAATTATAGCACTGAATCATGGATAAAGTCAAAGTTTCATGATATGTCCCCTTTAACAAATTATTGTTTACCTTTTATTTACCCATGGCATTGTGTTATCATTATTTTTCATATCACAGATATAACCATGCTCTATAATAAAACAAATTGTGGTTATTATTGCAATAATTGTTGACTGCACTTTATTGTCGTCTACAGGTGAATCCTTTCTGAAAAACAACAGATGTAATATCATCCAAAGCGTGGTAAATATTGATGCCATTTTGGATGGGTTTGCTGATGTTATTCATCTAGAAAAACTCAATTCAATCAGAGCATTAACAACATCTCAGGAAAAAACGAGGGCCATTCTTAACTTTTTAGACGTGAGACCTGCACTCAAACAAACATTTTTCACTTTACTTAAGAACAATGAGAAAGATCTTGTGGAAGATCTGATGTTTAATAAGTAAAAAGGAAACTTCAGTTAAGACAACTAATACTGTTTATTTAAAGAAAACTCTCAAATAAACAGAGATGCTATAGAAACTGATTCTCAAATACAGAAACGTCTGTACATTCGCTTATGTTTTATTATGCACTATTGTCATCACTAAGTATATCATAACATCTTAAAAGATTGCCTTCATTGCAGTAAACAAAACTTTATAAAAATGCAAATAGTTTTTACATTTTCATGTAACAAAAGTACTACAAAATAACTGGCCATATCAATATTAACTACCTCTATATAGAAATGTTGTATAAAAGCAAAGTTATACTGTATGATGTTCATTACAACAGCACTATTCATGTGTATTAATTATAATTTATGTTATTGTGTTGTTTTTTTTTTTTTTTTTACATTTTTGTTGTAAAGCAGAGGGGGAAAGACCCTGTCTTACAGGTAAACAGTAATCCTTTATAGGATCAGGAACTTTTAAAGCAGTGGATTTAAAAGACTTGAAGTTCAAGGTCTTGGTTAGAGTTTGTGGAGTTCAAAAAGCCTTCAAGACCAAAAACTGATGTCATTTTGCTATAACATTATGTGAAAGGCTCAATATTTTCCATTTTCTCTAAATAAAAAACAACCAATCAAAGCTGTGATGCAAAAGAGCTGCATTTTTGGCATCTTTTTTATTTCTTTGTGCTCCAGCTCTCCTGGCAATAGGACAAGCAAGTGAAGAATGAATGGATGGATGTATTTCTTTACTAATGGTTCTCACAGTTTGATGTGGTAAGTAAGAATAAGACATGTTTCTAAATAAATAATTTGGCCAAGCATTGCTGCTTTTATGAATTCAAGTATCAGGCAATGAAGAATGAGTAATAAAAAATAGCAAATTGAACAACAAAACAGTATATCAAACAGTATAACACTCTTAATAATAAATAAATTACTAAAGTTTATTTTCAAGTTCATACAAGTCATTTTAAAACAGTTTACCAAACTAATTAGTTTAGCGTTATGTGTGTGCTTAGAAGCAGGCACACTGTCAGCAACAAAACTCAATTTCCCATGAATCTCGTTTAACCCCGGAAGTAAACGCTTCAGTTCTTAGCATGGCGCTAACGATGAGCAGCGCGACCAGTTGTTTATCCTAAAACTATATATTTTCTTAAATAAACCGTTTTGGAAGATAATTCACACCCGAGAGATTACAAAGAAAAACAGAGTAAGTAAAATCAGAATTAATTTTTTAATACTCCACATTTTAAGGATTACTTATTAGCTTTGATGCTAACCGAGCAGTTTTCAACTGTATTATATTAAACTTCTCCAATTTGTAACTTAGCACATATATCTTGAATATGTTTTGTGACACTCGTTATTTATTATATTCATTTTCGTGATGCATAGTCATAAAACGCGTTTTATGAAATTGCTAGTTAGTAAATATAGTGTAGTATATCCATTTAATTGTATGAAGTGCTGTTAATTGTAATGACAAATCGATAACGAATGCTCAGCTAGTTAAAAATCCGACGACGCTTTATCAGCATTGTGAATTTCGGCTTTATTCACCAAATTTTATGCAAGAATGGTTTTATATAGTTGAGCAATGTCTATGTACGTCTCATATGAGTATCAAAGTTTAAATATGAATCATTGATTTTACATTAACGCTGTCAATGTTATATTTTCACAGAATGATGTTCTTTACGTTATGTAAGATGATTTTATGTAAAAAACATTCAATCACCTAAAAATGACTTCAGCTGGATTTTTACAGTTTGGTTCAAATATTTTACAGTGACTTTAACTTGATTGTTTTGTGATACTGCAGTTGTTAAACACGAAACCACTAAATAATTTTTTTTAAAAATTGTACAAATGTACATCCAGATTTGTATGTACTGTGATGGATCCAGACATTTCACTTTTAGGTGTACTTTATTTGTTTATGTTTTACAATGTTTCGCATTATTTTTGATACTTTTTACTTTGATATCTATAATTTTTACTTTTAATATTTTTTTATGTATTGTCTACTTAATTAGTGGGGGGACTAATCCCAAAACAAAAAAATCATTGTCCAGAAGATAGACATTAAAATCTTTAGGCAACAAATACATGTTTATATCATTTCTATTTAATACATTGTCATGTTAAATGAGTCGATTCGAGGGGAAGATTCTAGTTCAGAGAAAAAAACATGTTTAAAGGGATAGTTCACTCAAAAATAAAAATTCTGTAATCATTTTTTCTGATGAACACAAAATATATCTGGATAAATCATGGTAAGCACACGGTTGATTGTAACCATTGACTTCCATAGTAAGAAAAACAAAAATGTTGGAATTTAATGGGTACCGTCAACTGTGTGCCCACCATCATTTATCAAAATATCTTCTTCATCATTTATCACAATACTTCCATATTGTTTGTTTTTCTACTATGGAAGTCAATTAGGGCTGCTAATGATTAATCGTGATTAATCTATTGCAGAATGTGTGTGAACTGTAAATAATAATTATGTATACATTACATTCATTTGCACACATGCATGTATAATTTTAAGAAAGAATACATATTTATATATTAGGTATTTATATATAACATCAGGTATACATAAATATACAAATGTAGATATACACATGTAAACATTTCTTAAATGTATTCATGCATGTGTGTGTAGGGCTGTCACGATTATGACATTTGACTGACGGTTAATTGCCTAAGAAATTGTGGCGGTTATGACGATTAATTGTCTGTTTTAT
The DNA here is from genome assembly GCA_025389145.1 of Misgurnus mizolepis. Lineage (NCBI taxonomy): Eukaryota > Metazoa > Chordata > Actinopteri > Cypriniformes > Cobitidae > Misgurnus > Misgurnus mizolepis. Next base: position 3,466,858 of record JAIFKI010000003.1, read on the forward strand.
TGCTTTTACATTTAATTCTCATACATAATTTTTTGTTTGTTCATTAAATAATTTTCACACGTTGTGATTTTTAAATAAAATATTTTGCAAGGTTTACCTGGCCGGCAGTAATTATTAATACACATAACATATATTTAAAAGTTACTATTTAATGAATATATTTTTCAAAAACTGAAAATTCTTTATAATAAATAAACACAATAAAGTGTCTAAAAAATAACTGAAAATAAAAATGCTATCAAAATAAATTGACTATACCAGAAAAGGCCTTAAATGTCAACATGACCACATTTCTGTAGTGGCTGCAAAAAATCAATTTCTTACAGATCCTTAAGAATAGCATTCTTTACTTCCCTAAATTTGGAATTGCTGTTTTGGAAATGTATGTTTTACCTGGCACTCTGGCAGTTCATACTGCTTATCAAAGTTTTGTTGCATTGGGTGTTTTTTAGAGAGATGTGCAATCATTGCGGTGATATGAAATCATCACGATGAGGTCAAACAATTGCGATGAGACGATTATTTAATCATTGTGGCAGCCCTATGTGTGTGTATTTATCTATACAAACTTATTATACACAGTTCACACACATTTATGATGTAAACAAAAACATTTGTTCTGCAATCGATTAATCACGATTAATCACGATTAATCGTTATGCTGCCCTAAAGTCAATGGTTACGGTAGTTGTGTGCTTAAAATCATTTATCCAAATATCTTCTTTTTTGTTCATCAAAATAAAGAAATTCATACAGATTTAGAACAACACGAGGACGAGAAAATTATGACAAAATTTATTGTACCCACCACACAGTTCATCCTGATATTTCCTAATTTGTCGTTTTTTTCTGACCTCCACATCTGTTATTTTTCTGTAGATCCTTTTGAGATGGCGTCAGATGTGGGAGAACAGTCACATGGTGGCATGGATGAAGATAAAGCCCTTGACATGACTACCAGTGAGAAGGTAACACACTGACTAACCTTTTATTTTTGAGACCCAGTTATGTTATGTCATTTTTCTCTCTTATACTGCATGTAGCTTTACATAATATTGTAATGTAGCTATAATATAGGTGGTCATAATATTACATGCAATTGTTTTTTACATTGTACATTTGTATTATGCATGTTTTTTCTTTTATTGACGTCCTGACATTTGACCTTTAATGCACACAGGTAGTGGAATTACTGAACCAGGCTTCCCTCATTTCAACAGAAGAAAAACTTGTCATTCTCAAACAGGTTTCCTATCTTTTTCATTATTTTTAAAATAAAACTTCTGTCTCATGATTATCAATTATAGCTGTGCTCTCTCTATTCTTATATTATTAGGTGCAGGAATTGATCATCAACAAAGACCCTTCATTACTTGATAACTTTCTGGATGTAAGTGCAACACTGTTTTTAGCAGTTTGTGTACAGTAATAACCTTTCATGGAAATCTGATTGGTTGGCTTTCTGCCCTTATATATCCCCAACAGGAAATTATTGCATTTCAGACAGACAAGTCAATTGAGGTGCGAAAGTTTGTTATCGGCTTTATTGAGGAGGCCTGGTGAGTTGCATACTACATCTCCAGCATCCAATACACAGTAATGCTATTATCTATGACCAGATCCTAAAAATCTGTTTCTGCATTATGTTTATGTAGTAAAAGGGATAATGAGCTTCTTCTGCGGCTGATTGCCAATTTGAATATGCTAATGAGAGACGAGAGTGTGAATGTGGTGAAAAAGGCAATTCTGACCCTTACACACCTATATAAAGTGGCTTTACAGGTATGAGTTTGTTTTACAGATATATACGCTATTCATTGAGTGGTTGGGCTGATTTTTTTAAATTACTTTTATCAATTCTGTAAGTGGCTGGTGCGTACCAAGACCGTCTCGGACATGGAGGAAGCATGCTGGGATATGGTAACTCGGATGAAAGACGATGTCCTTGCATTGCTCGATTCCGACAACGATGGGGTCCGCACTCACGCCATCAAATTCACAGAGTCCCTCATTATCACTCTGTCACCACGGACACCTGACTCTGACACTCCCAAGAAGCACGAGGGGGACATCAGCCTGGACAAAATCCCCAAAGATCACGCGTATATACGTTATGGTAAGCAGAGTAGTGTTTTTTTTATCACAAAGTATTTTTCTTCTTTCCTTATCGCTTCTTTCTCCTGTCTTTGTCTAAGACACCTTAAGCGAGGAGGGTAAGTCTGCTCTGGATCAGCTGTTAAAGTTCATGGTTCATCCCGCCATCTCCAGCATTAATCTGACCACTGCACTTGGATCACTGGCCACATTGGCCAGACAGCGGCCCATGTTCATGTCTGAGGTGGTGCAGGCCTATGAAATGCTACATGGTAAGTTCACTGCACATATATTTTCAGTTTTACAATTTTGTGTGAAATCTCTCACCATACGTTTTAAAGGATTAGTCCATTGTCTTAAAAAGATCCAGATAATTTACTCACCACCATGTCATCCAAAATGTTGATGTCTTTCTGTGTTCAGTCGAGAAGAAATTGTTTTTTGAGGAAAACATTCCAGGATTTTTCTCATTTTTATTGACTCTAATGGACACCAACACGTAACAATTTTTATGCAGTTTAAAATTGCCATTTCAACAGAGTTTCAGACGATCCCAAACGAGGGGTCTTATCTAGCAAAACGATTGTCATTTTTGACAAGAAAAATAAAAATATGGACTTTTAAACCACAACTTCTCGTCTATCTCTGGTCCTGAAAGCCCCAGCGCGACCTCACGTAATTGCGTAATGACGTGAAAAGGTCACGCGCTACATATATGAAACGCACATTTGCGGACCATTTTAAACAATAAACTGACACAAAGACATTAATTAGTATCATTCCACATACAACAACGTCTTTCTCCCCACTTGTAAACACTGGGGCGTAATTTTGCATACATCCTCCGTGACCTCTTGACGTGATGACGTATTACGTGACGTCGCACTGGCGCATCACAGGATCGGAGGAAGATGAGAAGTTGTGATTTAAAAGTGCATACTTTCTATTTTTCTTGACAAAAATGACAATCGTTTTGCTAGATAAGACCCTTATGCCTCATTTGGGATCATTTAGAGTCTTTGAAACGGCAATTTTAAACTTTTACGTGTTGGGGTCCATTAAAGTCCATTAAAATTAGAAAAATCCTTGAATGTTTTCCTCAAAAAACATATTTTCTTCTCGACTGAACAAAGAAAGACATCAACATTTTGAATGACATGGTGGTGAGTAAATTATCTGGATTTTTTTTAAGAAAATTGACTAATCCTTTAAGCTTTAGCCAGTAAACAATGGTCTAGTAGTCAAATAATGCTTCATACTAAAACACTGAAAATAACACCCACTTAATTTGATTATGACTTTTGCATAGGCAGCCTCTTAGGTGTTCTATAGAAAAAAATGTTGAAAAATAATTTATCAATCCTTATTACACGGCTCTCTGGAATGCTTGATTCTGATTGGTCAGTTGAGACATTTGCAGGTTCGTTCTTTTCAAATAATAACGCATAGCCGGACTACTTGCACGAGTAAAATCGCTCCGCGCCAATAAAGATCAATAAAGATTACTGTCTGTTTGGCGCCGTCTTGTGACAAACACTCAACAACCACGACAAGACACAGACAGCTTACTGAGACTGAACTTGACAAAATAGAGCATGACAGCTAGGAAGCCAACACACAAAAAAATACAGAATGGGCATTAAAACTTCTCAAAGACTGGCTAAAAGAGAAAAAATGGAGATAGACAAGTATGAAGCAGAGGATCTTAATAAGGTATTACGATCATTTTATGCATCTGTGCAAAGTTTCGCGGAAGGATAAAAATGTTAATTTAAAACAAATATGCCAATAAAATGTTTCAAATTCATATTCATGTCCAGTTTTTTTTCTTATGTGGCAAGTAGCCGTGTAATAAGCGGGATAATGTAGAGGCAGCCGGTAGTTATTGGGAAATAAGCCCCGACAGTGTGATACAATAACTACCGGCTGCCTCTACATTATCCCTTACATATTATACTCTTATGTAATATTACTTTCAATGATGCACTGATTTGCATTTTTATATTAGGTGCTCAGATGCAAAAGCCTCTAAACGCACCTCTGTCAAATTTTATAAAAAGTTTATAATTGTTTAACCCTTGGGCTGCTATCACAATGCTCTACCAGCTACAGGAACCCTTTTTTATTTGATCTTAAATCCACTATAGCTTGCTTTGGATTTAGAACATCTGCCGAAAGCATACATGTAAATTATTTGTGGTCTGTTTATAAAATGCTGCATTGACATTCCTCTTCTTTCCTCTTTCATTGTGCTCTCCAGCTAACCTGCCACCAACTCTGGCCAAATCTCAGGTCAGTAGCGTACGTAAGAACCTGAAGCTGCACCTGGTCTCGGTGCTGAAGCACCCTAGCAGTGTGGACTTCCACGGACAGATTTCCACTCTGCTGCAGGATCTCGGCATGTCTCAGAACGAGATCACCCGCTGCACCCCTGCTCCACAGAAAAGACGCCACCATGAGCCTTATGTAGAGGGCAAGAGGATCAAGATGGGTTAGTGGCACTTTTACCAAGCAGAGGGGGTTATTACAGAGGTGTTTTCACACTGGCACTGTTTAGGTAGGCCCAAATGAGCTTTCGCTCCGAGTACGGTTTGTTTGGGTCGGTGTGAACACAACAGCTGCACTCTGGTGCGCACTAAACGGCCGCTCCGAGACTGCTCGAAACAGGTGGTCTCGGAGGGGCTATCACCAAACTCTGGTGCGACCGATCTGTGGTGTTTACTCTGCTCTACCTCGGGCCGAATGAAATGCAGGAAGTTCTTGACATAGTTTAGGGGTGGTATTATTATAATAACATCCCCTTTCTTCGTCACATAGGAAGCGAAATCTAAATGACTTCTTTTTTTCACATGCTTGAAGATAATGGTTTACCAAACCAAAGTTACTGGGTTGATCTTTTTCACATTTTCTAGGTTGATAGAATAACATTTTCTTATACACTCACCTAAAGGATTATTAGGAACACCATACTAATTCTGTGTTTGACCCCCTTTCGCCCTCAGAACTGCCTTAATTCTATGTGGCATTGATTGAACAAGGTGCTGAAAGCAATGTTGGCCCACTCGTTCCACCACATCCCAAAGATGCTCTATTGGGTTGAGATCTGGTGACTGTGGGGGTCATTTTAGTACAGTGAACTCATTGTCATGTTCAAGAAACCAATTTGAAATAATTTGAGCTTTGTGACATGGTGCATTATCCTGCTGGAAGTAGCCATCAGAGGATGAGTACATTGTGGTCATAAAGGGATGGACATGGTTAGAAACAATGCTCAGGTAGGCCGTGGCATTTAAACGATGCCCAATTGGCACTAAGGGGCCTAAAGTGGCCAAGAAAACATCACCCACACCATTACATCATTGCATTAATGAGAAATTGAACAGTTGTTCCGAATAATCTTTTAGTTACGTGTAGTTGTTTGCTTTCAATCTGAATGGGAGGTGAATAATGTCTGCTTCTGGTTGCAGAGACTGCTTTAGTGGAGGATGATGAAGATAAGGAGGAACAAGCACCGGTCATCACCCCAAAACCCTCTTCCTCCGTTGGCACCCAATCAGCCCTCGATCTCACTGCTGAGTTCCTGTTCCCCCTCCTTTCCCCAGAGAACGTGGCTAACCTGGTAAATGCTTTGTTCAAGGCTACCAACTCCTGGTCTGGACTATACTGAGTTAATCATGTACTCTGCTTCAGAATCTAAAGCACGATATTTTGATTATTTAGCATAGGACCTAACAATGTGTCACGCATAAGAATTAGTAGTTCCTAAATAAATTGTGAACGGGTGCATATAATATCTTTTATAAAGATGTTTAATGTATTTCTAATTAACGTATGTGTTTATCATATTATTTGTTGTCTCAATGTAGGTACTCATTAGTATGGTCTACCTGCCTGAAGTGATGCCAGCCTCTTTCCAGGCCACGTACACGCCTGTAGAGTCTGCGGGTACTGAAGCTCAAATTAAACATTTAGCCAGGTTAATGGCCACACAGATGACTGCGGCTGGTTTGGGACCAGGTGAGTGGATTTCGGTAGAATAGGTTTCGAGAGTCTACGGGACAGATCCAGAGAATCAATCGCAAATCAGTACTGCGCACTCCCTGTACAGTTTGAGCGATCGCGCATGAAACGTGAGACTTAAAAGTGAGCTCGCATTCAAACGCAGTTCAATACCCGTATACCCCAATTACATCAAACATACCGTATTTTCCGGACTATAAATCACACCTTTTCCATAGTTTGGCTGGTCCTGCGACTTCTAGTCAGGTGCGACTTATATGTCAAAATTTATTCATATGAACCAAGAGAAATCATTACCGTCTACAGCCGTGAGAGGACGCTATATGCTGCTCCTGTATTTATGTAATTCAATGGATTCAGTGATGTGGAATGACTTCGGGAGCTTGTTGAACTTGATTTGGCTTGTCGTATTACTTTAGCTTAAGTCAGCCCGGTATGTTCGATATGGTATTGTGTTCGGTGAAAAAATGGTAATGTTACGTTAACATGTATGGACACCTATTCAGCCTGCTGTTCTGTGTGCCATTGTTTAGTTGAATAAATCGCCTTTCCAGATTAAATGTCTGTTCTTGGGCTTAGATTTTATGAAATTATTTTCTAAATAAACGTGCCGTATAGTCCAGTGGACTTATATGTTTTTTCCATCGTCAAAGTGCATTTGACTGATGCGACCTATAGTCCGGAAAATATTGTAATTACCAAACCAAATCTGTGAGAGAATGCAAAAGCAGTAAAATATATGCTTTTCCTCCCTAAGATATAAATTTTTTTAGCCCGACTGGAAGGCACAATAGCCCAGGGATGTCGGGCTAGCAATTTTTATGAGCCTTGATCAATGCTTTTCATTCGCGATGCACAGATCTATCAGCCTTTAATCGGTATCGGCAGATACTTTCCCACTATGGGACCTTGGTTGATTTGGTTAAAAACAGCCAATAATCAGATTATTTGATGATAAAACACATCAGAGCTCAAGCTGTGTGATTATTTTGAATTGGGTGACAATGACAACAGAATTGCAGTTTGTACGCTCTCCACTACTAGGATTTCACGACATACTGTTATACATACTGTAAAACAAGGCGTAAAAGCAAAACTATCTCAAATATCAGTATTCACACAGAAATGTTGTATCAGTCCATCCCTACTTTTCATAAATGCAATGTCATTATTTTTCAACGCTGCACAGGTTTGGAAATGTGTAAGGCTCGGGATGAAGAGGTGAAGGGGGAGGACGAAGGATCGAGTGAGATCAGCTCCAAAGACCCTCTCATCGTCCGCAAGTTCTCTGCGGTTTCCCTCGGTCAGGCCATCTCAGTGGTGGGGGCCTACAAGAGCCCTGTCACTGAGGAGACACCTCAAATCAAGAAAGTTCCTGAACCTATACTGCCCACAACACAGCCAAAGTAATAATAAATATATATATATATATATATATATATATATATAAAATAAAAAATAAATATAAGCTTTGTTTTATTCATCTGGTTTAATCGTCTCTCACTGTGTTCCTCTCCACATTATTTAGAGCTCCTGGCACCAGTGGCAGAAAGAAGGTCTTTAAATTGGCAGACGTCGTGCAGCCGTTCTCAGAGGCTCAGATAGAGAAACTAATCGACATGTCCGTCAATAGAATCCTCCAATCGGAAAGAGCCATTGCACAGAGCGGAATGTCTCATGTGAGTCTAAAGAGATGCTTTCCATGCTTTTTCTGCTTCAGCCTCCACTTTCTTGATTTTCATGTTTCTTGTCTTCCAGGTTCGTATGAAGCTGCTTGCTCGGTTGGTGACCCAATTTGAAGGAGGGATGAAAAATGACTTGTTACAGTTTATCCTGGATGACATGCGGGGTAGATGTGAACTGGCCTTTTCTCTGCTCTACCACGAGTACAATGAATACCTAAATCAGCAGCCCTCCGGCTCTCTGGACAGCTACGAGCAGTGTCTGTTTACACTTCTGTCCGGCCTGCAGGAGAAACCTGAGCAAAAAGACGGGTGAGACAAGTATTTTATTGGGATGTCAAAGGTACAGTAAGTCATTTTTGTTTTGTACGCGACCGCGGCGCTTCCAGAGCGCACATACTGCGCGCCTACATTTGAAATGATGAACTTGAGCGCACAGCGTCGCAACTGACACCTCACAAATCAATCTGAGCGTAGCTGACTTGGGGGTTCCCCTGATTGGCCTAATAGCATGAACGCGCAAACCATGTCTTCAGGACTAAACATGATAGGTCAAATGTTTATTACATGCGCTTACCGTTTTCCCTTCATTCATCGCGTCAAGGCTATCTGTTGCGATGTGTTCATCGCTTGAGTTCATATTGCGATGACGATGAAGAATAGAAATAGAAGAGTGCCACCTGATGGATAATAGCATAGTTCTCATCATTGGCATGGAAGCGTTTTCTCTTAATTGACGAGTTAACTCATCAAAGGCGGGGAAAGAGTTAAAGGGGACATATATTATATTCGTATTTGTTTATGGGTCAATGACATAACATGCATATTTTTGTTTCCGGAGGAATTATTTACTATAGAAAAACTTGATGTATTCATGACATGTAGCACTTTATTCTATAAAACCTATTTTGTTTTATTACATTTTTTCAGTATTTTTAAAAATAATATTTTTTTGTATCTCAAACTTGTAAAATGGCAGGCGGGTCAACTGTCCATACAAACGAGCAGTTTAAGACAAAAATGGTGAAAAATGGTATTAAGTTTATAAATATTTTAAAATAAGATACTTTGACATTATTTTATGGTTGAAACCTTTCTTATAAACATAATTCAAAAATATTGGTAGTTGTTGGAATGTTTTAATTAAAATTTAACAACTTTTTGTCCAACAATTTGGATGTCCTTAAATGTCAAGTAAGAATGAATGCAATCATGGGACTTTTATTAAGAAGTTAACAAGTAAACATGATGTCACATCATCCAGTGAGCCCCAGGCGGTCTTCACGGTGGAATGAAAAGTTTATAGATTTCTCTTGAATACTGAAAATATAGCTACTTTATTGTAATAGGTAGGCCATGTACACTTATTGTGTCAGGTGGTACAACCAGTGTAAAACTAGAAAAAAAATGCAATTGTAAAAATTGTGCAAAAAAATTTAATTGTATTGAAATAGTTTATTTATTAATTTGATACCACAGGCAAAAGCTTATAACAGCATTCAAGTAGAAGTTAAATGTAAATTCACTGCAGAGGTCAGGTGGTGCAACCAGAAAGTCAAAGGGCGCTACTCCTATGAAGGCCCCTTACTCATTCCCTGCCAGTCTTTTTTTTTTTTTAAGTTGCCCGCCAGCATTTTTGTGATTTTCACAAAAGTTTTACTAAATGCCGTCCAGGAAAATGTTCTTCTATAAATATAAACATACAAATATGTCAAATGAAAGAAAAGACCCTCTGCTTTCAAACAAACAAAATTGGAAAAACGTTTCATCCTGCCTTGATTTGTTCTCTTTTTATAAGCTCATTAATATGGGTAGGCTTCTTCAAAAATAAAAAATTTTGAGCAAAAAGCTGAAATAATTGCATTTTTGTAAAGGAATTTTGTTAGGGATCAGATTCAGGACGATTATCAAAACATACACAGAGTTTAAAATGTTGTTAAATTATACCGTAAAAACTTGTCAGGAAAGTGTCATTGGCAGGGAAATGTTTTCTCTTAATTGACGAGATAACTCGTCAATGGCAGGAAAGAGCTAAGAAATAAAAAAACAGTAAGTTTAATAATTTTTATTATTTATTTTTAAATAAGTTTTATTTTTAATAAAAGCAAGCTAAGGTTGCCTATTATTATTATACTTTTTTAAAATTATTGTATAGTTCTCAAATGTTAATTCTATGGTCAAGTATGGTTACATTTTCAAACGATTTTCAGGATTATAATTTTAAATACACACGGAGCACATTAAAAACTTATCGGGCAAATTGACAATGGTTTTCCACCTGACATTTATTTTGAATGGGGATATCAAAAATATTGTGAAAAAATATATTAAATTGTACTGAAATATGCATTGCATCCATTTTTGTCTTAAGTGCATTGTCATTGACCCATTTTTATGTGTTTTTATATGATCAGTACTTTTTTTGAATATGTTTGCATAGTTTTGGCTTTGGAATAATCATTTTTTATTTATCGCAGGCTTTTCACCAAGCTTGTTTTGGAGGCTCCAGTCATCACAGACTCGGCCCTGGAGGTGATTCAACGCTACTGTGAAGATGAGGTTAGCCAAGCCATTACTTTTTACCAAAAGCAGTATCTCATATTTCTTTACCTGATCGCCTCATACCTACTTGCTGTTACAGTCGCGCGTATACCTGGGCATGTCCACCTTGAAGGATCTCATTCTGAAACGCCCGTCCAGGCAGTACCAGTACCTCAATGTTCTTCTGAACCTCAGCTGTCACGAAAAAGAAAAGGTACCTTTTGCTCTTCTGGCTCAAATAGTTTTTTTCTTTAGAAAGTTTCCAAAGCATGGCGTACTCTCTCTTACGTTTCAGGTGCGAACCACCGCTCTTAGCTTCATCAAGCGCATGTACGAGAAGAAACACCTGAAGGACTGTATTGAGAAGTTTGCTCTTACGTACATGCAGTTCCTGGTCCACCCAAACCCACCCTCTCTTCTGTTTGGAGCAGCGGAGGACACAGGTGAAAAGCATTTTCTTGCTTTTCAGTACATCCCAGTTTATCATGCCTGTTGCCTTATCTGATACGGCTCTTCAATTCTGTCGTCTCTTCAGAGGTGGCGGGTTCTTGGACGGAGGAAACCGTGCGGCAGTGTCTCTATCTGTATCTCTCCCTGTTGCCCCTCAACCATTGTCTGGTTCATGAGCTGGCAGCTGTCTACACCGAGGCCATCGCTGACATCAAACGTAGTGTGCTGCGAGTCATTGAACAGCCTGTAAGACATTCTCGAAATAAACTTTTCTTATTAATTACTTTTTTATTGGTTTTTAGCTTTGTCATGTTTAGTTTTGTGGTTTATTGCTGTCCATCTCATTTTCCTTGACGGGTTCTTGAAATCCTTGAAAGTTTGTGAATCTGGGGAAAAAAATTCAAGGCCCTGTAAAGTTTTTGAAAATATACATACATAGATAAAAGTCATTGAAAGTGCTTGAATCTATTTTATGCAAGAAGTTAAATCCATATTATTCCTTGTGTAGTGTAGGATAATATCATACAAATTCTAGACTTTTTAAGCACACGTGCTAAATGGTTCGTTTGAAATGCTTATATCTTCTGTATCCGCATGTTGATTCATACCAAAATGCTTTTTTTGCATAGTTGTGTTTGACACATGAAAACGTCTCGGGTTACGTATGTAACTGTTGTTCTCTGAGAAGGGAACGAGACGCTGCGTCTCCCTTGCCATACTTCCTGCATCCCTGTAAAGCCGTCTTTGGCAATATTTTAGATAGGGATATACTTTCTGGCTCCCGCGTCACCCTGTCTTTGTCTTTAAGCCTCACCATTGGTTGAATTTGATATACACATTCAGACGCACTTACCCTTGGAGGCGTCCCCAAAGTGTCACCACAGTGACGCACCGTGAGTGCGGGAAAAGGTAACACGATGTAACCTCGCTTTCACTTGAAACGTGTCCTCACATTTAGTCCTTGAATTTTAGGTTATTGGACCTGGAAAGTCCTTGAAAGGTCCTTGAATTTGAAGTTAAACAAGGTGTGGGAACCCTGAAACAAAGACATAATATGTGCTTGCAACATCACCCCACATTGTCCGATTTGTAGTGTCCACAATGCATCAGAAGGTTAAGTAGATCTTGTTATCTTTTGTAGATAAGAGGCATGGGGATGAGTTCTCCTGATCTGCTGCTTCTGGTTGAAAACTGTCCTAAAGGAGCAGAGACCCTGATCACTCGCTGTCTACATATACTCACTGATAAAGGTAAAGTGTGTGTATTGGTGTATGCTTTTGTTTATATTTGTGAGAGGGAATTATTTTAAAATGTCCATTTCTCGTTTCCAGTGCCTCCATCTCCTGAATTGGTGGAGAGGGTGCGGGATCTTTATCATAAACGAGTCCCTGATGTTCGTTTTCTCATTCCGGTCATCAATGGCCTGGAGAAGGTATGCGTCTCAACTTCCATTTGTTTTGTTATGTGTTGTATTTATAAAGCATTTTACTATCAGATCTAATCACGCAAATACAAAAATGGGAGAATAATGTAGTCACATGGTGCCATGTGTTAATTTAATGTTGTTAAAAGAAATATTCAATTTTCTTAAAAGAAAAATCCAGATAATTTACTCACCCCCATGTTATCCAAAATGTTGATGTCTTTCTTTGTTCAGTCGAGAAGAAATTATGTTTTTTGAGGAAAACATTGCAGGATTTTTCTCATTTTAATGGACTTTAATAGAGCCCAACATTTAATACTTAACTCAACACGTAACAGTTTTTTTAACGGAGTTTCAAAAGACTATAAACAATCCCAAACGAGGCATAAGGGTCTTATCTAGTGAAACGATTGTCATTTTTGACAAGAAAAATAACAAATATACACTTTTAAAGCATAACTTCTCGTTTAAATCCGGTCGTGATGAGCCAACGTGACCCCACGCAATACGTCAAGAGGTCACAGAGGACGAACGCGAAACTACGCCCCAGTGTTTACAAGTGTTGAGAACGAGGACCGTTCCTACGTTGTTGTATGTCAACTGATACTAATTAATGTCTTTGTGTCAGTTTATTGTTTACAATGGTCCGCAAATGTGCGTTTTATATATGTAACACGTGACCTCCCTACGTCACTACGCATTTACGTTAGGTCGCGCTGGACCGTATTTAGACGAGAAGTTGTGCTTTAAAAGTGTATATTTGTTATTTTTATTGTCAAAAATGACAATCGTTTTGCTAGATAAGACCCTTATGCCTCGTTTGGGATCGTTTATAGTCTTTTAAAAACTCCGTTGAGTTACGTGTTGAGTTAAGTGTTAAATGTTGGGCTCTATTAAAGTCCATTAAAATGAGAAAAATCCTGTAATGTTTTCCTCAAAAAACATAATTTCTTCTCGACTGAACAAAGAAAGACATCAACATTTTGGATGACATGGTGGTGAGTCAATTATCTGGATTTTTCTTTTAAGAAAATGGAATATTCCTTTAAGGGATCAAGTGCAGTGCGTTTGTGAATCATTATAATAGGGGTGCTTAACGATTAATCGCGATTAATCGATAGCAGAATAAAAGTTTTTGTTTACATCATATATTTGTGTGAACTGTATATAATAACTTTGTATAAATAAATGCACACACATGCATGTATATATTTAAGAAATGTTTACATGTGTATATACATTTGTATATTTATTTATAATTTATATTATATATAAATATAAATACCTAATATATAAATATATTTTTCTTATAATTATACATGCATGTGTGCATATTTATATATACATAATTATTATACACAGTTCACACACATATATGATGTAAACAAAAACTTTTATTCTGCTATCGATTAATCGCGATTAATCGTTAAGCACCCCTATATGTTGTCTTCGTGTTTTTTGAGCAGCATGAAGTGATCCAGGCTTTACCCAAACTCATCAAGCTTAATCCAATCGTAGTCAAGGAGGTGTTCAACAGACTTCTGGGCACTCAACACAGTAATACCTGCTTGTTCTTTTATGCATGTTTACATGTTTCATAAGTAATTTTGATAGATATAGATGTTTGTGTGATGCTTTGTGATTTCATAGTTTTTCTGTGTTATGTTTTTGGGTTTGTCAGAAGTTTTGATTTATTCTGGATTGTGTATATAAAGTGACTTTGTTGTGCAGGTGAAGGCAGTTCCTCCATGTCTCCGCTCACTCCTGCTGAACTCCTCATCGCCTTGCACAACATTGACTCCTCCAAGTGTGACATGAAGTCAATCATCAAAGGTAATTTAACATCTCACACCAAATCGTTTTAATTTGAGGGTCAGATTGCCCGAAAGACGAAAGAACCTAAGCTATTGCATTTTGTGAGTGCTAAATTTCATCCCTGAAGTCTAGGGGACTGTAATGCTGGATTCTCACTAAATGCGGCAGAGGCGGCAAAAACGTGCTATTCGCTCGTAGTTGGACGCTTGAGCATTTTGAGTTTATTCGCGCGAGAAATTTGAGTCATTCGAGACATTCATGCGGAAATTTGCGTCATGGGAGGGGCTTCTGCGACTTCCTGTAATCACGTCACTACTAAAGCAAACTCCTGATTGGTTAACGTGGCGCGATTTTCCGCAAAAGTTCAGATTTTTCAACTCGCCTGTTTCCTGCCACAACGCTCAATTCGTGCGAACTAGACGTGCGAATGAGGCGTTTCGCGTCTAACCTGCCGCGCTAAATGCCTCAGTCACACCGCGAGATGCTCAAAAACGTGTCTTTACATTGACTTAACATCACTCGCGCTTGACGTATCTGCTGCGGCTGGTGTGAACACAGCATAAAAGTTTACATCTTTTATAGAAATAGTTTACCCAAATACGTTAATTCTCATATTGATACGTTTTTAACTTTTTGGAGAGGTGCGCATCAGGCTACGTGGTGCTATGGCCAGCTATGCCGTAGGTCTGACGCAGAAGTATAAATCAGGCTTTTCTCACCTTCATGCCATCCCAGATGTATATGACTTTAAATAATTCTATATTAAAATGCCATCATGTTACCTTACATGGCGGTCCACATGGCAAAGCTCAAGACGCACATTCATTCATCATTAAAGTAATCTAAATGACTCTAGTGGGTTAATTTTTTGCAAACAATATGTTTGTGAGAGAAAGCGTTTCATATTTTGAGCTTTAGCGATCAGTATGTTGTGTGGGAATTATTGTTGGGCTAGTTTAGTTACCAAATGTGATTCAAAGCAATAGAGATAGAAAATCAATTGGCAAATGCTTTTAAAAACGCTATTTAAAATGCCAATTGAAATTATTTATTAATGTACTATTTTATTGTTTTATTTATCTATGTTTTAAATCATGAATTAAATAAATAAAGAGTTTAAATATTGTCTATTTATTTTCCAATTAAAAATGTTTTTCAGTTTTATTGATCTATTTAACTAAATTTTTTATATTTAAAAAATACATTATAAATATGTCTATTAATTTGTGAATTAAAAAGTGTTTGATTTATTTCCATTTTTATATTTGAATTATTAAATTGACTAATTGATTTCTCATTTTATTTTAAACTGGCACAAAACGTCCCCAATAGGCGTGGCTTGTGTTTTCCTTTGTGATTTGATTGGATAAAGAAAAGTCGGCATTTTCATTTCCGCATAACGCTCAGTTCGTCAGTAGCTGCGTTTCCATTACCCTTCAAATTGTGCAAAATGAAATTGAAACTAATGGAAAGACGTCAATTTCGCAAAAACACCCATATATTTCCAAAAACTTTATACGCTCGCATGAGAAGGTTTTTCAGGCTGTTCGGAAGAGGTGTATTTGTTAAAACTGCAATTAAAACAGTTTTCGCATTTTCAGGTCAACTTATGCATGTAAATCACATAATTATTGTTTGAAGATGACACTGTATGTACTTAAACCTCTCAGAAACACCTCATACGTGTTTGCTCCCAAGTATAAGAGGCTTCCCTTGCCAATAATGTTTGGATAACACTCTTGCGTCTCCTTTGGTTAAAATAATGGCTTAAAATAACCATCTTCCATCGACATGATGTTTGCAATGACTTATCGCGAGAGATAAAACGTAGTTTTAGTTGAATATCATCGGTTAGTGGAAACGCTGTCGTTTCACAAATGTTTTTTGTCAACTTATATTGCATAAGTTTTGCGCAAAACTGTAATGGAAACGCAGATACGGTCACTTTTCAATCAGCCATCGAATCACAGTGGGGAGGGGCGGGACAAATACCACAATTCTATATTTATATTTCTATATCTACACAATTCTATAATAGATAAAGCCATCAATAACTGATTGGAGTTCATGTTGTTATTTATTTAATTTTTATTTATTTAATTTTTTATATTTGTAATTCTTTTAATTTACTAATCGATGCGATCTTTTCCCGGACCCCGTCCACATGCTATACCGTATGACCGGAAGTAAAGAGAGATCGTTTCGAGAAGGGGAGGAGATTGCGTATTTGATTAAAGATTATGAGGGGACATTTTTTTTTTATTTAAATAATGAAGCTCACAGACAAGTAATTTGTAAAAAAATACTACAATATTCCAAAACAAATTAAGTTTTTCATCTCAATTTCATTGCGACTTTAAATGTTTTGGTGTACATGCCCGCTTACTGTTGTTCTTCCTGTAGCCACCAACCTGTGCTTTGGAGAGAAGAATGTGTACACGTCAGAAGTTCTGGCGGTGGTGATGCAGCAGTTAATGGAGCAGACGCCTCTCCCTATACTGCTGATGCGTACGGTCATTCAGTCCCTCACCATGTACCCTCGCCTGGCCGGTTTCGTCATGAACATCCTGGCCCGGCTCATCCTTAAGCAAGTCAGTGGTCACATGTCTTAATACTCAGTGTTCTGTTTAGTAAAGCCATCATCACTCATGTTTATGTAAAATGTCAACTTTATTGAGATACGCTAGTAGTGTAAGCAAGAGCTTATTTGTATGTGAAGTTAAATGGATTTGTAGTTGTTGGGGAGATGTTATTATTCAATGGGAACAGTTATCGACAGATGGCACTGATGGTGTTTGGGCTAGAAGTGTAATTGTCTGTCTATTGTGTATTCAACAGGTGTGGAAGTATCCCAAGGTGTGGGAGGGCTTTGTTAAATGCTGCCAGCGTACCAAACCCCAATCTTACAACGTGCTCCTCCAGCTACCTCCTGCACAACTGGCTAGTGTGTTTGAGCGTTGTCCGGAGATGAGAGACCCGCTCCTACAGCATGTGCACTCCTTTACGCCTCACCAAGTGTGTAGAAACTTTTACCATTGTCTCTGAGTGCAAAGTAAAATAATCTAGTATATGCTGAAACGTGCTGTTGTAATATTAACCCTTTCGCCGGCAGCGTTTAAAAAAAAAAAAGTTGCCAGCCAGTGACAGCATTTTTCATGATTTTCACAAAGTTTAATGCCTTCCAGATATAACTCGTTAATGGCGGCGAAAGAGTTAATGAACAATTAAGTCTTTCCCCGCAATTGATAAATTATCACGTTTTCCTCCCAATGACGAGTTCTTATGGCAATCCACATTTTCGCTATTATCCACTAGGTGGTGCTCTTACCCAACTTATAAAACACTGAAGCATTCACTGATCCAAAAACAGTAAAAACTCTGTGTATGTTTTGGTCATCATTCTGAATCTGATCTCTAAAAAAAATCTCAGCTTTTTGCTCAAAATTTGATATTTTTGAAGAAACCTACCCAGATTTGAAAGTTGATAAAAAGAGAACAAATGAAGATAGGATGAAAGTTTTTTTGTTTGAAAGCGGATGGTCTGGGCTTTCATTTTATATATTGTATGTTTATACTGTATATTTAAAGAAAAACATTTTCTGGAAGGCATTCAACTTTTGTGAAAAGCATAAAAATGCTGGTACAGACTATCTGTATAGCTGAGAACTGCATTAGGTAGGCAGAGACTTTCAAAAAGTCTTTTGAAGAGCATCAAAAGTTTGACATGGAAAAGGTTTTCACAGACAGGGTCACATATATATTTTAAATAAATGATTTGTTAGTAATCCTGTTAGATTTTACTACTTGAAATGTCATTCAATCATGTTTTTTCTGTTCTTTAATTTTATTCTGTAGCAAGCCCACATTCCATCCTCTATAATTGCTATTCTGGAGGCCAACATCAGAAAGCTGGAGCCAGAACCAGAACCGCAACTTCCAGAAGTAATAGAAGAGAGACAGGTACAATCTGGGCTATTTTAAATACTTCACAATGTTTATTGATCATCACCATGTCATAAATGTCTGCAATCTGGAAAAGATTCCAACTGGGTTTGCCTCATACGTCTTGAAAAGTGAAGCCGCTGGCTCTTTGATCGCCCCCTGGTGGCTCGAGTCATAAATCCCACTCTCTCCATGAAAACGAAGGGGACTTGGGTCAAAAATAAATAAATAAATTACACTTCCAATTAAATTTTCCGAAAGATGGTTTTGGTCCTTTAAGGTAGTTGTTATCATGCTGATATATGTTCAGCTGTTCATTTTTGTGATAAGTTTCATTTTAGCTATTAATTTGATGATATAGAAACTGGGCGTGTCGTTATGATTGACATTTGTGATTGACAGGTTCTTTGAGCGGATTGTCGGAGCTTCGAGGGAAGATTGAAGATATAACTATTTTAACTATTCATTTTCTATTTCTGTGTTATTTCACACCGACAAAATGAGTTGTTTTTTACTTAAAGGTGCAGTGTTTAACTTTTAGAAGGATCTCTTGACAGAAATGCAATATCCGTTATGTTTTTATTTCCTTAGAATGAGTTGTTTTTATCTACATACACTGAGGGGGGCCCTTATATGGAAGTCGCCATGTTGTGGGGCCTTTAATGGACAAAAGTTGTCTCCGACAATTACATGTTTGTCCTGTTCCGGCTATCGTAGCTTCTCTATGCGTTTTGGTGAACGGTGGACTAAGCGTTGATTGCAATTCGCAACCTCACCACTAGATGCCGCTAAAATGTACACACTGCACCTTTAACCTTATTTTAGTAAGCCAGTCAAATGAGATGTTCAAACAGCGTGGTTGAAATGGGCTTCCGAGCGTTTGTGCGGATGTTTGATACCGTGGCTCCACCTCCGTGCACGATTCCTTCTGCACATGCCCAGGTTTTTGCGTAACGTGTCAGCGCCCATCTTCGTACATTTTACATTCAGTTCATTACAATGGAAGGAAGCGGCATCTTTTTTTTTATAGTCTATGATTCCAAAACATGCAAGTTTTCTTTTTGCAGACGCTTTTATCCAAAGCCCGACATTTTCAGATTTTGATTAAAGTTTAGGAGGACACGTAAAAAAAAAAATGAACCAGATAGATAAGTTGTTTATAATAAACACTGCAATATTCCGTAAAAAAATAGGAATTGCCAGTTTTGATTTCACAGGGACTTTAACTGTTAAAATTAAACAAATAATTACTTACCCACAACCTACTCATAATGTAGTAAGTTATTTAAGGGGGAAAATACAATAATCCAACTTTGACACGCAACAGGGGAAGTGCTGAATCCTGAATTCTAACATCAAGGTTTATTCCCAAACTGGGATGTTCTAGGTAGTAGAGTAAGATATTGGACTGAGATATACTGTACCGCTCTGTAACAGTTGTGCATAGGTTCACTAACCCCTGGATAACTGAAACTACTATTTTAGTACTAAGTCAGAAGTATACTGTATCACCTCAGATAATCTAGAAGTAATCCCTTTTCTTTCTCTCCCAAGATTCAAGTACCAAAACACATTTCAGCACCAGTACCACAACAAGAACCGCCAGCCCCGGCACCCATAGCATTTACAGAACCAGTGCCGGAACCGATCCCATCCAGAAGGGAAGAAGTCGAAGAACCCATGGAGCAGGCAGAGACAGCCCATGCTTTTCCTGTGGTTACATCTGAACCAGCATTGCAGGTATTTTAACATTATAGTATCATCATCATCATCATTTATGGCACTCATGCAAAGCAGCATTGGTTGACTGAGGACTTTAATCTTCAGCAGATGGAGGTATCTGAAGATGCAACACAGTCCAGCACTGTCACAGAGAAGGTGGATGAACCCATGGAAGATTCAACGGCTAGTGACGTGGCTGACCAAACAAAAGTTGTGCCCGAGGACGCTGACACAGAACCTGAACCCGAAACAAGCAATGTGGATTAATGACACTTGAAAAATTGACTGACTGCGGATGAATGAGCTTATGTTTAGTTCCTCACTGCTTTCTCAACAAACACTTGATGTTAGTAGCTGGAACAAATACATTCATATAAATAATTTTTGAAAATATTGATTTTGTATGTGTCAGTTTTCGTTTACAAAACAAAATGTCATGTCTAACAAATTAAACGTTCATTAAAAGAATAAGAAATGGCTTGAGTCCTACGTCATTTATCTTTAGCCAATCAGCGTGCAGAGATCGCTAAGCAACAAGTTTGTTTTAGTTATCTGCTGCTTCCTTGGCAACGGCAGTATGGTGCGGCAATCCGTCGACATTTGTTTTGCAAAAGGATTTGTGTGATTATATTTTGTGAATTAAAAGAATATCCTTGGAAATTTTTACGGTTTTGCATAGCGTGTGTTTTATTAGACGTCAGTGGCGTCCTCGTACGTTAGTTCTAAAATGGAGAGAGAAAATGAGAGAGAGTTGGCCGCTGCGTCTTTCAAGGCTTTCTTGATGAGAAACAGCACTAAAACAAACCGAAACCTGTAAGTATATCCCCGTAGCATCCATAAATTAAAACACACTTTTTATCTTTTCGGTTTTTTGCTGTATATAACTTTAGCGTTATAAAGTTTACCTCACGCTATTCACTGAACGTCTATGGAAAGGTAACAAGATGGAATTCAAAACATTAGCTTAGGTAGCAACGTGTATATATCCTCCTCAGCAATTTATTTTTGTCCTCTGTAGTGGATATGAGTTTTGACCTCTTATATAAACTCTTTTAGTCAAGCACAATTATTTAATCTTTATTTGAATCCTAACATACGGTCCTGTCACGAGGACATCCATGGGCATTCTAGTAATACCATATTTGTGTGGATATATTTGTACAGAGCACACAAACTTCTTATTCATAATAACGACAAGTGCAATTTCCACATTTTATGGCAACGAGAGAAGTAAGTAATACGTTTTTGCAGATTAAATGTTTTCTTGAAAATCATCAATTGTTTTTTCAACATGAGAGTCTGGACCTAAAACTTAGCAATATTTAAGAAATGTAAAATAATTTTGACCCTTTCGAAACACGACTTTAATTGATGTCCTTTGAAGTGTACACTAGGACTTTGTTCTTATGTTTGTTTCACTTCTTGTAATAGGCAGCTGTATGACAGATGCTGAGAAGTTTTTGAATAAAATAATTTGTAACACTTTACATTACAAGGTTGTATTTGATAAAATTATTAAATGGATTAACTATCATGAACCAACAATGAGCATTATAGTTTATCAGTATTTATTAATCTTTGTTAATGTTATTGCAATTGTTCATGTTAGTCCATCGTGGACTGCTAAGGATTTTGGGCCCCATGAAAAGAATCTTGACAGGGCCCCCAACACAGCTAAGACTATTTTTCATATTAATTTACATAAAATCATGTGCTTTTATGGTATTTTGACTACCAATGGGGTGAGAAAATTTTACTTGAATTAAATGTTTAAGAAAAAAGAAATCTTATTTCACTTAAATTGTATATTAATTTGTCTTAAAACTAGACTTATTTACTAAGGTCATTTTGCTCATCAAGAAAAAGCATTTTAATTTTAGAATTTTTAGATATTTCTACTGAAAACAAGACAAAAATACTAAGAAAGTCATTTTTGCAGTGTTGAAAGTTAAACTAAAACTGTGTATTGTTATTTTTTCCAACGTTTTCTTGACCTAACATGGGGAGAAAATTAAGTTCCCTTATCATGCACTTTTAACACTAAAATGGCCACCAGCAGTCATTTTAACCGCAACATTTAGGGCGTTTTCACATTAGCACTTTTGGTGCGCACCCGGGTTCGATTGACATCAGAGTTCGGTACATTTGGATGATGTGAACGCTGTCTTCCGAACTCGGGTGCGCACCCGCGAAACGTACTTGAGTCCGCTTAAAAAGGGTGGTCTGGGGTCCGGTTCATGTGAACTCCAGATCGGTTCGCTGATGATGTGAGCGCAATCGTACCAAATCGCGGAAGTAAACCGCTGTTATTTACGTATTATATGGAATGTCCCACTAAAACAGACGTGTGTGTTTGTGTGCGTGCACTTACCTTGACAACAAAATGCATAGAATGCTTGCTTGACTTTTGTTCTTATTTTTTTAAACCTTTGTTTTTGTTTTCAAAGAAGTAATACAGAAACGCACTTGCGTCTGTCTGCCCCAAACATACTAAAGTCGTTTCGATGACAACGGTCTGTCCTCTGACGTCAATTTTTGCGGAGGCATTCAGAAATCATCTCTCTGCTTGCAGTTCGTCAAACACGCTTGTCGTCTTCTCATTTACAGCGGTTGCCAAGCAACATGAGAACGCGCCGGCTGCAGCTTGATGATGCAAGCGTACCGCGGTTCGGATTCAAAAATAATATGTGAACACAGTCCATGGGGGGCATGGGGAGGGGGGAGCAATCGAACTCGGGTTCGGACCAGGCAATCGCACCAAATGTAAAACCTACCTTAAACTTATGGTAATTATCTTTAACACTAGAACGAACAAGGCGTCATTTTGATCGTTATGAAATTTGCATAGTCAATAACTTTGTCTAAATAAATCATAAAGCCTTGCTGCTCCTTGACTTTTCCTAAAACTAAATGAATTTTCATTAAACTAGTTTAAATAGTTATTGTGTGAATTAAAACAGAAATATAATAATTTCTATCTATAACATCCACAGGCAGTCATTTTGCGCTGTTTAAATTGAGTTTTGCCGAGTTGGTCTGAATCAGATAATGTGAAAGTATTACAACTCCACATGCAATGAAACCTCACAAACAGCTGATAGTAGTTTGTACAGTAGCTGGCAGAGGATTTTTATCAGTGTGTGTTTGACGTTTGTGTTTTTTTTTTTGATACCAGGAAACAGCAAATAGAATAATTTAAAGTTAATAATTTTTACTATTAAATATTTTTTAGCACCACAATTTTGGGAGCTTCTCTGGGCCCCCTCTTACTCGTGGGCCCTGAGAATCGTCATTGTTTACAGCGCCCCTGCGCCCAGATGTGAGAATTGGGAAATATGGTGCAATATTTTTGCCTCAAATGCTGGACATAATGTTTCTAGATGCAGAATGCCCGGACGATGCAAAGCAGAACATTTGTGAGATGGAAAAAGAGCAACATGTTCCTATGTTTAGATTCGAGAAAGTCATAATGCTACATCAAATATCATCTTGGATTAAATATCTAATTTTAAACTCATAACCTTTAATTGCACGTTGGGGTGAAAATGAAATTTAAAACAAAAATGAATGTAAAAATAAAATGTAATCAAATGGCAAAACCATTTAATCAAAATGGATGTAATCAGAACATTAAAGTTCCGTTGTACAGTAGACATTTTGTAAAATTTAAAAAAAAAAATTCTTTGCAAGCAATGTGTTTGTTATCACCCCAACACTTAATTTTTAAAAGAAATAAACTAAATTCTGCATCCATATAGTAGGCGAAAAGCAGTAGGTGAGGTGAGTAGTATGTCTGAATTTATAGGGTGCTTCTCAATTCTTATTTGTGCATCCTCGTTTCCTTTCCTTGCTTCCTTTTCTCGTGAGGACGGAGGATAAGAATATTGAGAAGAACCCATGGTATTCAAAAAACAGTACCCGGATCACCTCCTACTTCCAGCAAGATCCCGAAGTGTTGAGGGACACTTTGCTATCCCGTGTGCCCCCAGGTGTAGAGTTATTCATAAATGCCCCGAAAGCCGTAACGCAGCTTTATTCAAATGCAACTACATATTAATAAAAAAAACCTGAATTCTGTCAAAATTTACTCACTCTCATGGTGTTACAAACCTGTATACATTTCTTTGTTCTGATGAACACAAAGTAAGATATTTTGAGGAATGTTTGTAACCAAAACGATCTTGAGCCCCATTCATTTCTATAGTAGGAAAAAAGAATACTATGGAAGAGAATGGGGCTCATGATCAGTTTAATAGGTATTGGAGATCACTGATGCAGATGGGTCACAGGTTGATGAATCCTTTCTTTTCCAGGTATGATCATCTCGTTGGGTTGTTGACCAAAGTTATGGATGAGCGTCCAGAGAATGCAGTTGATGTGATAGAAGACATGAGTCTTGATCTTAAAAGAATGGCTCTTCAGGAAAAGCAGGACACCTTGCGTGACGCTCCGACTTCATCCTCAGCTCTGTTATTGGCCGAGCAGCAGAAATCTCTGTTTTCCCGTGGAGGTGTTGATGATGGTGATCATGAGGATGAGTTGGTAAGAAAAAAGTGTGGCCCCTGTTCACAGGGTCGCTGGTTAATGACATCATGTCTGGTTTATCGGTTTACGTTGTGTTTGACTTCATGTGGCACTGTGCGGACCAAACGCTGTGACATTAAAGTATCGCAAGAGCGATTCAAAAACAGCACTGTTGTGTAGCCCCCGTGATACCTTGTGACAAATACTTTAAATAGTATAGCTCTTATTTTTGGGGGATTTTTAGGGGGCATACACACCAAAGCATTTAAATGCGACTAAAAACACCAGGCAGATGCTGACAATAGGTGCTTGCCAGCTATTTCAAAATACTTAAACAGTATACGTCTTATTTCGGGGGGATTTTTAGGGGGCGTGCACACCAAAGCGTTTAAATGCGGCTAAAAATCCAGGCGAATTTTGACAGTAGGTGCTAGCCAGCTTTTTTTCAGCTGAGCACTTTGGTTGCTATGGTGCTTCTGCTTTGTTTATCAGTTGTTGAATGATGTGCCGGTTGTTTGTTGTGATATTTGTCCCACCCCTCCTCCACTGTGATTCGATGGCTGAGTGAAAAGTGACATTAATGAGCTGAGCGTTTCACCCAAAGTTGAAAATTGTTTAACTCTAGGTGCTGAGCGCGGAAAAAATCGCCAAGCGTTCAGCTCGGACAAAACCTGCCAGCTGCCATTTTTGAGAGCACCGGTTGGAAACAATTGAAAATATACCTTGGCCGCTGCTATCCACGCTTTGGTGTGAACACTCCCTTTAAATTTAAAGTGCTGTCTTGTGTGCCTTAATAGATTTTTAAATGTGGGTAAAGTGTCCAAGTATTGTAGTTTATAGCAGGTTGAGTTATATTGCCTGAAATAACATGTTTATGTGTGTTATATCGTATAGTTCAATTTGACATAATTGACATTTTTGGCAGGCGGAGTCGCCTCTACAGGATGTTGCAGAAATTGCCTTCTTTTTCGAGCAAGCTGGGGTGGGACTAGGAAGAGAGGAGACACAGAGAATATTTCTGGCCTTGAAACAGTTGGTGGATACACACCGTGTCCAGCGCTGTCGATTCTGGGGCAAGATGCTGGGTTTGGAAAGCAACTACTTTGTGGCTGAGGTTGAATTCAGAGAGGGCGAAGGGGAGGAAGAGGAGGGAATAGAAGAAACACCTGAGGATGAGGAGAAAGAGGCACGCGAGGCCCTGAATGAAACTGAGCTTATAGATGCTGTAAGTCTGAAAAATAGACTCAAGAATTTATTCTAATGTACTAACAGTCAAGAGTTTAGACAGGATTAACTAAACTATTGCTTAAAAACGGTTTGTAGACAAATTAAGGGTGAATAAAATATAAGAAAGTTTAACATTTTGGTCACCACGTAATACCTCTGATGACTTTAAAAATAATTTTTTATTAAAAATAACTTTATACACAGGCTGATCCACCCCCCAAATCCACTTACAAGGCACCACCAGCAGTACCGAGAGAAGAAAATCGCACAGGGGTAAACAAATTCACTTATTTCGTGTGCAAAGAGCCTGGATCGCCTTGGGTCAGACTACCTTTAGTCAGCCCGGCTCAGATCGCAGCAGCACGACAGATCCGCAAGTTCTTCACAGGCAGACTCGATGCTCCTGTTGTGAGTTATCCACCCTTTCCTGGCAACGAAGCCAACTACCTGCGCGCCCAAATCGCACGGATTTCAGCCAGCACCCACGTCAGTCCTCTGGGATTCTACCAGCTTGAAGAGAATGAAGGTGAGGATGAAGGACCACAAGACACCATTGAGGAGAATCCTGAATTTGAGGGCATCCATGTGAATGAAATGACTGAGCCATTGAATCTATGGGTCCATCATGTACAGCATATACTTCCACAGGTAATTAATATGACTGCTTAATATGACTGCTCATTTTCGAGCTCCACAAGAGTTAAACATTTGATTTTTACCGTTTTGGAATCCATTCAGACGATCTCCGCGCCTGGCGGTAGTACTTTTAGCATAGCTTAGCATAATCCATTAAATCTGATTAGACCATTAGCATCGTGCTAAAAAATAGAGTTTCAATGTTTTTCCTATTTAAAACTTGACTCTTCTGTAGATACATTGTGTAGTAAGACTGACGGAAAATTAAAAGTTGTGATTTTCTAGGTAGATATGGCTATGAACTATACTCTCATTCTGGCGTAATAATCAAGGACTTTGCTGATGTAACATGGCTGCAGGAGGCGCAATGATATTACGCAGCACCTGAAAATAGTCCCCTTAGTAACTTTCAGTAGCAGGGGACTATTTTCGGTCACTGGGTAATATCATAGCATTTTTTTGCGCGATGCTAATGGTCTAATCAGTTTCAATGGATTATGGTAAGCTATGCTAAAAATGGTACCGCCAGACCCGGAGATCAACTGAATGGATTCCAAAACGTTAAAGCAACACCAAAGAGTTTTTTTTTACCTTAAAATAACGCTTCCAAAACAGTTTCAGTGGTTCATCCACTCTAAACAGGGTGAACAGCACTTTCACATTCGCTTTGCAGCCCTCTATCGGCCAAAACCGCACTAAAGAAGTTTCCAAACGTCGGGTAGTGGTCCTGTAGTCCGAGTGAATACTACAAAAACTTGCTTTACGGCAGACCTACAATCCAATCAGAGCCAGCTATGCCTCAGTATTTATGACAGTGGGTAATGGACAATTACGCTTCTAACCTGTAGGGGGAGCAAAGAGCCAAAACTCTTTGGTGTTGCTTTAAAAATCAAATGTTTAACTTTAGGGGAGCTGTAAAATGAGCATATTTAAAAAAAGTGAAATGTTTCTTTAAATTAACCACAGATTCTTGAAATGTACATAGAGGTATATTTTTAAAGTGTAGGTCAAGATTTGGTTACATATTAGTTGAATTATGGTAATCCATAATTGCTAGCAAAATGTGTCGCAAAATGTAGATTTTTTTTTATAATTTATTTGCATACAACAAAAGTGATTTTTATTTCTTTTTAAACTTTATTTACGATAAGGGCCGCTGTGTGTGGGTAAACCTAACTAAGAAATCTAAGGATGACTCAGATGAAGATGCTGAGGAGGAAGAACAGGAGGAGGAACTTGATGAGCCCGAGCCTGAAGTTGGGCCTCCTCTTCTGACGCCTCTTTCTGAAGATGCAAGTAAGTCAAATTTTTTCGCATTTAAAGGAACAGTATGTAGGATTGTGGCCAAAACTGGTATTGCAATCACAAAACTTGTGGGTAAAACTGGTACTGCAATCACAAAACTTGTGGGTAAAACTGGTACTGCAATCACACAACTGGTGGCCAATACACAAAATGACAACATAAACATCTAGGGTGACCATACGTGCCATTCTTCCCGGACGCATCCCGTCCAGGATTTTGGTGCGTCTTCCGGAAGTCGTATTTGTTGACCACATACGCCATTCAGTTAAAAACATAAGATATACAATCATAGTTTCATTCTTACCTTAAAATGTAACAGTTGCTTTTCTGTAATAATAATAATTATCCTCTATGATGTATGCGGTCGACAAATACGACTTTCGGAAGACGAACACAAAATCCTGGACGGGATGCGTCCGGGAAGAATGGCACGTATGGTCACCCTATAAACATCAGTCGAGGGTTGCAACTCCACTTTTTAAATGACAATATCCTTGCCAGGCCACTGATGTCAGTGATATAAGTATTTGAAATAAATATGATTTCTTAATGTCTAGTGACATATCAGGGCCATTTTATGATTAATTGATATACATTTCTTACATACTGTTCCTTTAAGCTCCAAAAATCTCTCTAGTACAGTTGACTGTTGAAATGTAATGCAGGATATTTGGATATGTTTGTCTGCAGTGATTAATGACACTCCACCTTGGAGCATTAGGATGTCCTCCAACCTCATTCCTCAGTTTGCCATTGCTGTGCTACGCTCAAACTGCTGGCCAGGAGCTCACGCCTTTGCTTATGGAAAGTAAGGGGCCAAATGTGTAACATTTTCAGTTTGACTATAACCGTTGTTTTTTTGCTGAGTAAAAACATTGTTCTTCTGTTTCTCCATAGGAAATTTGGAAACATATACATCGGTTGGGGGTCGAAATATCTTGGGAAAGCCTACACTCCACCCAAGCCTCCACAACCTCAGAGTGAGTATCCCAGTGGACCTGAAATAACCGAAGCACTGGACCCCACCGTGGAGGAAGAGCAGGCTTTGAAAGAGGCCTTGGAGGAGGAGACAGCTGCTCTGGAGGAGACCGAGGAACTGGAGGATGATGAGGAAGATGAGGATTAATATGATAGTATTCAGGCATGTAATTGGCCAAGGACATAATAATTTAAGACTTTCTTAAACCATCATGAATGAAATTTAAGACCTATGTCACAACAATTAAGTTCAATTTTATAGTTCAGTGTGCATGCGTCCATGTGTTTTTTGAAGATCTTTTATCTTTCATGAATAAAGTAAATAGCCTTTTATTTAACTCAAAATAACAGAAATAAGTAAGTGGGCAAAAGCTTTTAAAATGACCAAAGTGGTGAGACAATAATAATTGGTTCAAATAAAGTAGCAAAACAAAATAAACACATTTTTTTATTAAAAACCGTTAAAATATTTAAGGTTAGAAGCAGGCGCAGCTCATCTGTATGGGCTCTATATAAACTTAATTAAATCTAAACTCGTAAATGTGAGTATTTTAAGTCTATGAAGTGAGATAAATATGTTTGGTTGGCTACTGTATGTAATGATTGAGCTGAGAGGGGCAGAGGCTGCTTCTGCCCTCTTGAGCTCAACAGCGCCCCCATTTTCCTATCTGAAATATTGCCAAAGACGGCGTTATAGGGACGCATGAAGTATAGCAAGGGAGATGCAGCGTCTCGTTCCCTTCTCAGGGAACAACAGTTACATACGTAACCCGAGACATTTTCATTTGTCATACACAACTATGCAAAATATCATTTTGGTATCAACATTCACATACAGAAGATATAAGCATTTAAAGCTAACAGTTTAGCACGCGTGCTTAAAAGGCTAGAAATTTTATGATATTATCCTACACTACACAGGGAATAATATGGATTTAACTTCTTGCATAAAATAGATTCAAGCACTTTCAATGACCTGTATCTATGTATGTAGATTTTCAAAAACTTCCCAGGGCCTTGAATTTTCCCCCCAGATTCACAAACTTTCAAGTATTTAAAGGACCCGTGGGAACCCTGAGCAGGCTTTGAAAGATGGCGTGGAGGGGGGAGGCTGTCCCGGAGGATGATGAGGAGTAAAATGATAGTATTGCTTCACTAAAAAGTCATCATTAGGTAATAGATTTATATGCATAAAGATTTATTGATTTATTAAGGGGTACAAAAAATTTATTAGCAATTTGTACTTGACAAATAAATAAACAAACTAATTAAATAACAGCATTCTCAGCACAAAAAAGTCTCTAAACACATTTGTGTGTAAAGCAAATTCTGTCATACATTTTTTCTCATGCTAAAGTTTCTGTAGCGGTTAAATTCACCATTTAAAAAAAAATCATTTTTAAAGTGCTATGTAATGTTCCAAAATTGATGAAAAATAAATGTACAAGGCAGGTATTCTGGTACATCGCCCTAAAACCTGGAAAATAATTCTCTTATACAGAATCACTCGTCTTTGTAGTGGAACAAAACTGGAATAATAATACAGTTAGGTTTTCATTAACAATCTAACTAAAGAAAATAAGCTCTTGGCAATTTCCTCCACAGGAAATAAAGAAAACCGCAATAATTACTGTTTGACTTCTGAAAGATATTACAGGATTTAACATCTGCATCAACAATAAATATTAACTGTACTCGAGCCCCATTACAAGGTTATGCAAATGCATGACAATAAAACAATAATAAATGTTGACCCTACAGAGGCCTGAATGAAAAATATGTAACACACACACATTATATATATATATACATACAGTCTTTAGGATGTTATAATTACACATTAACACTCATAACAAAATGCAGTTGCCTGCATGAATGAATAAATCCTAATGGATGTCACAGAACCTCACAGTGAACTTTGGAATATAAGATCATTTTCTGTAAACAGTATGATTTGTAAAAGAAATTATTATTTACACAGTGAATAAATAATTAATATGATAAATGAATCATTGTTAAGGACAGGCATGAGAACGGGTAGTGCGTTTAGACATTAGCGAAGGTCATTCTCCTCATCTTGAATGGTCTTCTTGATTCTCAGTAACATGGTGGTCTGCCATTGATCAAGTCTTGAGATTGAGTCAAATTCTTTGATCTATAAATAACACACAAAACAATTAATTCAGTACACTGCATGGTTTGACTCAATAATTTGTGGTCATACTATTGAAAACCCAGCAAAAAGTCCCAGTTTTTTGTGATTCACAAATGTTTACATGAATATAACAAAATTCTATGAAAATATAACCTTGATATCTTTATTATTGACTGAGTACGGTCATGTCAAAGGTTGAAATCAAATCAACTTTGATGCCAAACTTTGATCATCTCATCATTGTGAGACCTGGATTTCACGAACAGGATCACATTTAATAAATGAACGTTTATATGCAGATAAAATGTATTACATATAGGGGGAACTTACAGCCTCAGTATATGCATCAATGTTCTGTTCGTCATGTGCATCAAGAAGCTTCTGTTTAAAGTAAAATGCATGAAGGGTTACTTTTGTATGAAATGTCATCCCTGCATATTTCCAAAATAATAACAGGAAAATCCATCAATAGTGAAAACAAAATGTTTAGCATGATACTTCAATCCAACTTAAATAAACTATATTATCAAAAACATTCACAGATTTTTTTTTCAAGAAAATGCATATTGATTTAAGAATTTTTAGATATTTGTACTAAAAACAAGTACAAATATCTAAAAATTCTTACATCAATATGCATTTTCTTGAAAAAAAAAAAAAACTGCCAATGGGGTAAGCACGAATTAAGTGTTTAAAGTAGGGATGCTCAGATCGATCGGCCGATAATGCTTGCTATGTTTCTCAATGAATTACGTTGAAATGCCACTACATCCAAAAGCCAGGGGGTGCTCTCGTGCAGAAACTCAAAATGCGCTGTAGACGAAGAACAATACACACGCAGCTGTGATGACACGCAGCTCCATGGATATATTTATATTGCTGTTCTTAATATCTTTTCAGGTATTTTCATGATAATAAAGAATATGTTTAATAATTATGTTTGACGAGTGTTGCTTTTTCAAATGCATGCTATAAACGACTCAAACTAACAGTGATTTTAGATCGATAAGGACTTACTGATCAAAAGCCGTAGTACATGAAATAGCTGTAATAAGATCGGCTGTCCGATTCAGAAATGTGATCGGCCACGTATTATTAGTGGAGATCGGGACATCCCTAGTTTAAAGGAAAACACCACCTTTTTCAGTATTTTACTATGTTCTTACCTCAACTTAGACAAATTAATACATACCTATCTTTTTTCAATGCGTGCACTTAATCTTTGTACAGCGTGTCATGAATGTGTTAGCATTTAGCCTAGCCCCATTTATTCTTTAGGATCCAAACAGGGATGAATGTAGAAGCCACCAAACACTTCCATGTTTTCCCTATTTAAAGACTGTTACATGAGTAGTTACATGAGTAAGTATTGTGGCACAAAATAAAACATGGCGATTTTTTTAAGCGGACAAAAAATGAGAACTATATTGTATGGAGGAAGATCACTTAGTTTGCAGCACTTTGTCCGCGGGCGCAGTAATATTGACGGAAATTTGAGCGAGAGAGGGAGTAGTCAGGACTGATGATGTTATTGCGCGCCGAGGTCAAAGTTTTATCGCCATGTTTTATTTTGTGCCACCATACTTACACGTGTAACTACACATGTAACAGTCGAGAAAACATGGAAGTGTTTGGTGGCTTTTAAATTCATCCCTGTTTGGATCCTAAGGAATGAATGGGGCTAGGCTAAATGCTAACACATTCACAACACGCTGTACAAAGATTAAGTGCACGCATTGAAAAAAAAAGGGATGTATTAATTAATCAAAGTTGAGGTAAGAACATAGTAAAATATTGAAAAACGGTGGTGTTTTCCTTTAAGAAAAAAAGTTTACGATTTTTTGCTTACCCCATTGGGAGATTTTTTGCTTATTTTATGCACAAATTTGTGTCGTAAAACTAGATACATTTTCTTGCTCATCAAGAAAATGCATCTTAATATAAGAATTTTTAGATATTTGTGCTTAAAACAAGACAAAAATGCTAAGTTAGAAAGTAATTTTTTGCAGTGTATGATTAGAAAAAATATTCAAACCTTAAGAAGTTTGCACTCTCGAGCATCTGAGAATGCAGGAAACATCTCCTCATACCTCTGCACAGCCAGCTGCAAAAGAAAACAACAAATAATTATTTACAGAACCACTATAACTACATTATTATGTCTATATGAATTGTGTAAAGTAATCACCTTGCAGTTGAGCATATCCACACAGAAGTGGCAGAGTGCTGCTTTAAAGAAATGATCCTTTGCACCATACTTCAACAGTGTTGTGTCCATCGAATAAGTTCCTATCTAAAAGTTCGGACAGAATCGGTCATGCCAGTCAGTGTGAAGGGTTAAATCTATTTTCATATTAAGCCGTACATACCTGCTCAAATATTTCAGTGGCTTTCTGGTACTGCTCCATCTGTGCTGCATAGATCGCCACTTTAAGCAGACACTTGTTGGCTGCGCTAATAACAATGAGATTTTCTTTGATTTATAAGAGTCTGAAACATTTCTGATGAACATTACCTTCCAGAGGAAATATAAAGTCTATTGAAATATACCTGGTGGACTCCTCCCCTTTATAATAATCTGCTGCTTGTTCATAATGAGCCATAGCCTGCAAACAAAAAATTGCCTTGTTGGAGAATAATAGCGATTTTTAAACAATCGTCTTTCAGATAAATCAAAAGGTTTCTTTATAACTTTATTTTAGACTATAAGCTAATATTGCGCTACTGCTCAGCTCATGACATTTAAACGGTTAATTCACCCATAAATAGTCAAGATTTTCATTAAATAATAGATCAATAAATGTTAAAATATTTTCTTTTTTTCACGAAACCTGCTTAAGTTAATTTGGGTTAATTGTTACATGGCTACTTTATTATCTACATGGCTACATATTTATACACTTTTATAAATATTTTAACAAAGTTTATAGGGTGGTTTCCTTGACAGGTATTAGCTTAAACCACCTAGCTTAGCTTAAGCCAATTAGCCTAGAAACAGCAACTTGTTGTGTATGATTTGAGAAGACCAGCAATGATGGAAGTAAATAAACAGCGACTTTTGTTGCAGTTTGAGTTCAATCACTCCTCAACTTGGCTCCTCTTTGTTTTTATCGTCGCAAACGGAAATACCTATGACGCAGTTTTTTTACATGACGGGAGGGGTTCTGGTGGACCAATCACAGTGCTTGCTGTCCGCGTTGAACTGACGCGGTGTCAACATTTTTGCGAGGTGCATGTCAGCCTACGGATGGCCTACGGCGTAGAACTTACGCACGACTATAAATCGGACTTTACTGTGACGTTTTTAAACGTTTGTTTTCAGGTCCCCAAAATACCTTGGTTGTGTAAATGAATGACCAAATGAATAAATCGTTTACTAGTGTTAGTACGGCACAAGTCAAACAGACTGATTTTGTAATACACTTTGCATATTTTTTAAAGCTTGATAAGATAAGGTCACCTTCGTTTCCCATTGTAAACAGAAAAACGAAAACAAAGCGTATGCCTTGTAATGTGGCATTCACACCAGACATGGAAGAGGCAGCAAGCGCGAGTGATTTACAACGCAAAAACGCGAATAGGCATCCTGCGGCATGGTACGCGCGAATTGCGCAGTGCGAATCGCGCGCAACGTGCGAATTGAAAGTGTTGCTGTGGGAAATGCACGAGTTGAAAAATCTGAACTTGTGCGGATTATCGCGCCATGTTAACCAATCAGGAGCTTGCTCTAATGGTAATGTGATTACAGGGATTACAGTGTCGCCGAAGCCCCTCCCATGACGCGAATTTCCACGTGAATGAATAGAATTTTTACGGGCGAATGAAGCGACTAAAGTCAAAATGTTAAAGCGCCCAACTCCGCGCGAATAGCACGTTTTTGCCGCCCCTACCACGGCTGGTGTGAACATCACATAACTTGGCATTCATACCATACGTGGAAAAGGCGGCAAGCGCGAGTGATTTACATGTTAAGTCAACGCAAAGATGCAAATAGGCATCCTGCAGCACAGTACGCGTGAATTGCGCAGTGCGAATGACGCAGTGTGGGCGCAATGCATAAATTGAAAGTGTTGCCGTGGTAAATGCGTGAGTTGAAAAATCTGAACTTGGGCGGACATTCGCACCGCATTAACCAATCAGGAGCTTGCTCTAATGGTAATGTAATTACAGGGAGCAAGTGGAGTCGCCGAAGCCCCTCCCATGACGCGAATTTCTGCGTGAATGACTAGAATTTCACGCGTGAATGAAGCAAGTAAACTCAAAATGTTCAAGCGTCCAACTCTGCGCGAATAGTACGTTTTTGCCGCCTCTACCACGGCTGGTGTGAACGCCACATAATGAGTGATTTACATGTTAAGTCAAGAGGGATTTACATGTTAAGTCAACGCAAAGAAGCGAATAGGCATCCTACGGCACGGTACGCATAACATCACTACTAGAGCAAGCTCCTGATTGAATATCTGCCAAAGTTTAGATTTTTCAACTTGCGCGCTTCCTGCGGCAAAGCTCACTTCACGCGAACGCGTCTTCCACACCAAACGCCCCGCGCAATTCGCACTTACCACGCCGCTGGATGCCTATTCGCTTCTTTGCATTGACTCAACATGTAAATCACTTACGTTTGCCGCCTCTACCGCGGCTGGTGTGAAGACCACATAACTTGGCATTCACACCATACGCGGAAGAGGCGGCAAGCGTGAGTGATTTACATGTTAAGTCAACGCAAAGATGCAAATAGGCATCCTGCAGCACAGTTCGCGTGAATTGCGCAGTGCGAATGGCGCAACGCGCAAATTGAAAGTGTTGCCGTGGTAAATGCGCTAGTTGAAAAATCTGAACTTGGGCGGATATTCGCGCCGCATTAACCAATCAGGAGCTTGCTCTAGTAGTGACGTGATTACAGGGAGCGGTCCTTCGCCAGGGAACGGCACGAATATCTGCCAAAGTTTAGATTTTTCAACTTGCGTGCTTCCCGCGGCAAAGCTCACTTCACGCGAATGCGTTTTCCACACCAATCGCGCCCCGCCATTCGCACTTACCGCGCCGCTGGATGCCTATTCGCTTCTTTGCATTGACTTAACAGGTAAATCACTTAGGTTTGCCGCCTCTTCCACGTCTGGTGTGACGCACAGTTAGTGTTTAATACTATAACATGTACTTGGATTTTTATATGCACCACATTCCACTCACCTTTTCTATGTCCAGTAACTCGGACTCATAGATTTCAGCAATAGATATGTGGTGTTTTGCTGCCATATTGAAACGCCCCTGTGTAAACAAATGATAAAAGTAATAATTAAAATGTTGTCTCAGTTTAAAAGACAAATAAAATCTCATTGTAACAAATGTGATGATTAAGTTATTATGTGCTTTATAGCAATACCCTTCTATTGTTTTCTCACCATATCTGTGTAGATGTCCTTGGCCTCACAGAAACAAGTTATGGCCTCTGTACAGAGACAAAAAAGTTAAAGGCGGGGTGCATGATCTCTGAAAGCCAATGTTGACATTTGAAATCACCTAAACAAACACGCCCCTATCCCAATAGAATCTGGACCTTCATTTGATAGACCCGCCCCACACATATGCAACCCAGGCAGCGATGTCAGTTAGTAGACACACCCCTTACTGCTGATTGGCTACAAGTGTGTTTTGGTAAACGGTCCGACTCAAAAATCATGCGCCCTGCCTTTAAATATAATAATCGTAAACATTAGAGAGCTGCAGACATGAGAACCGTACCTTGAGGATCGACCTTCTTGTAAGCGTTGCCAGCATCAATGAAGTTCACGGCTGCATTGTGCTTGCTCTGCACTTTCAAATGCAATTTTGCAGCTTTGCAGAAAGCATCTCCTGCAGCTTAAGAAATAAAGCAACAGTGCACATGACACACTGCTTTATAAAGGCCGAGATCGGTGCAAAAGTTGTCACGTAACATACCACTCCAGTTCTTTGCCATCTTGAACATGTTGGCAGCTCTGACATACATGTCACAGGCCTCCTCCGCCTTGTCGGAACTCCTGTAATGAACAAAGGGGGTTAAGGTTCACTGGGGAGTCAAAAAAACTGCAGCCGCTAGGCGGCGCTGTTAGCGTCTCCCATCTCCGCTCGGCCAACGTGTTTGCAGAGTTGATATGGACAACATGAAGAAAGAGGAGGAAGAAACGTGCGTGAAAGTCCAGGCCCGACATTGCTCGGTGGCCTGGAAGTACTTTATCAAAAATGACGGCAAAGGCACCGTGTTTTGCAAACTGTGTAAGACGACTTTTAAGTTCTCCTCGAATACAGCCAACATGATCAAACACCTGAGAGTGAGACATCGACTCAACATCCCTGCTGTCGCCAGCGGTGGAGAGAGACTGTGTGCGGAAGAACCAGCGCACAGCAGCAATGGTAAGTTTGCAAAGGGTTTGACAATTACACCGTATTAATATTTTTAAGTAGACGAATAAGTCAACAGAATAGGGAAAACTACAGTTTTATGCATTCATGTATGCCATGTGAGCTGACTGATTTTGCTTTAATTTTGAACCAATTTATATGACGTCAAACACTTCTGCTGGAGACTGACACTGTACGCAACGTGATATTAGAAATTTTGCAATAGCTGACTAATCGAGAGTAAAAACATTGCTTGTCGCAGGATTAAATTAGCTTTTTATATTTGATTTACAGGAATTCCTCACTGTGATCGCATTCATATTG
Organism: Misgurnus mizolepis; assembly: GCA_025389145.1. Taxonomy (NCBI): domain Eukaryota; kingdom Metazoa; phylum Chordata; class Actinopteri; order Cypriniformes; family Cobitidae; genus Misgurnus; species Misgurnus mizolepis. The sequence goes on from JAIFKI010000003.1 coordinate 3,504,077, forward strand.
CAGGACAACAAATGTCAAATTTGTAGATTTACCCGAAAAACACTCCAAACAACGAATGCGACGTTTTCGTTTTTTTGTCCGCCTCTGCCATGATGGCCATAGCTTCTTTTTCTTTTCCAGAATAATCCATTTTGTCAGTTCAGACGTGTACTGGACCGTGTGGAAGATTATATCCAAGCAAACCCGATTCGTATACCGCGTGATCGACTTATTTTGTTTTATTGACACATCATGCGGAAATCGGAAGTAAACTTAATGAAACGTAAGGGAGTGTCGTAAAATAGCGAATTGCAGCAGACCCGTCTGTCAAATCAGGTGTGTGGCATTTAAACTGTGGCATGTAACGACAAATATGCGGTATTAATTAGATAATAGTTCTACTTACACATGTAATAAATATTACGTATTTGTTACAAACTCATATTGTGGAGATTTTTCGCTCGGATAGCTGTTCAGAGTTTATCTTCGGTCCCTAGTTGCCACTTAGCTAAGCACATCCCGTTTGTAGGTCACAGGCGCACATGAATAAGAGGGCTTTTACGGGTCACACACAAGGTATTTTATTCATTTCAGGACACAACCAAACATTTATGCGTGTATGCATTTGCGATTTTAAGTCAGTGTTGCATTTTGTCGCGTTAGTGGAAATATAACAAGGGTTGAATGTAGATGAAACGCTCGTTGCTATTGCCCGGAAGAAATTGATTCATTGATGCTAAAACGTTGGGTATAAATATGCGTGGTTTTTATTTTATAGCCAAACGCTGTTTTTTTTACAAATGTGACTAACCGTGAAATCTAAATTTTAATAAATGGCTATTTTTTCTACATGTTTCAAGTTAGCACACAATGTTTTGAGTACACGTTAAATTATTAGCAATGTAACGTTAATGCAGCATGGCACGCTATAATAAATCTGAAACAAAAGTTCATTTATTTACTACCAACTTACCTCACATGCTGTTTTTATGACCTCGTACTAACTTTGAAACTAATAATGTAATGTTTGTATTTTTATTTTATAATAATTTTATAATTTAGATAATTTGTTTGCTCAGACCATAGATATAAATATGCGAAGTCCCCGCCTCCACTGTTGCGTCACTTTAGACCATAGATATAAATGTAAATAGATGTTACATTCGGCAGTTTCAGACACATTCAATTCAGTTTTATTTATATAGCGGTTTTCACAATTGTTTAATTGTTACAAAGCTTTACATGAATAAACACCGTTCGAAACACCATACACGCTGGCGACACCTGCTGGTCAAAATAGTGTAAAAGCAGCAAGATTATGTTTTTAGGAAAAATTTATTATTTAATTTAAGACATAATTAAAAGTGTATTCTGTGTTTTAAGTTTTATTTATGGCAAACAAATCATTAAAATGAACTCCCTTTTTAATTATGCACATTTTTGTAATTAAATCTGTCTATAAACAAAAAGTAGACAAAACGGTAGAGTTATTAGTCAGAAGGATGAATGTTTTATAAACTTTTACAATAAAACATTTGTGATCAACTCCCCCTAGTGGCGAATCGTTGGATTTTCAAAACGTTTCGAAACAGTTATGACATAATGAAGCCTCGTTTGCTAAAATCATGTGACTTTGGCCAGTTTGAAACAAGCTCTGAACCAATGATTCGAAACAAAAGATTCGTAAATGTTACGAAGCCTCATGAAGCATGCTTTGAAATTGCCCATCACTAATGTGCGTAGTTGCCGTTATGCAGCTTTCAAACAGGACGCGGTGTGCGTGGCGCTATTAAACCCATTCATTTTAATGGCTTGCATGGCGCGAGGACAGTTTGTTGTTGCGTTGACCAAAGCCCCAGCGGAGCGGTCAAAATTCAAAATAGTTCAAGTTTACTGCGCTTGCCGCCGAACTATTTTGAATTTTGACCTCTCCGCTGGCACTTTGGTCAACGCAACAACAAACCTTCCTCATGTCGTGCAAGCTATTGAAACTAATGGGTTTCACAGCGCAATGCACACCACGTCCTGTGTGAAAGCCGCATTATAGTTGTGATTAATCGTTATGCCACCCTACCTGCACCTGAAGGATCACAGAAGTAGAACATTATGAAAACTGTATTTATTATGGTTAAAGCTGTATAATGTTAGGGCTGTGTATCGCCAACAATTCCCCGATACTATACGCATCCCGATACAAGGGTCCCGATACGATGCGCATCACGATACAAGACTATTTTGAATTACATTTTTGTTCAGAATTTAGTAACATTATTATTATTATTATGATTTGTTTATTGTACATTGAATAAGCAGTGTTGTAACAGTTGTGTTTTTGCCATTCATTTATTAGCTATTAGAAATATTTAAAATCCCAGAGTTAGTACTTAACATATGTTTTTTTAAAAGCAGTTTTACAAAGATGGTGCCTTACTCTTGTCTCTCATTATTCTACATCTATGAATATATCTTTAAACATGCAGTCAGACTTAATACTATTTAATAGAAATCAGATTATTAATGTGACAGTTATAGTTTGAAGTAGCTCTGTATCTCTTCTCTAGACGTACACTTTTCAAATGCAAATCTTTGTCGTGTTTCTTCTCAAATGCGTTAGTACTGTTTTATAAGAGCATGGCTTATAAAGCCCATTGCAGTAGTATAGGCTAAGATATCTGCGCTTTCATACTGAACTCATTGACTTTAACGCGCGCGCGAGAGAGAGAGAGAGCGCGAGTACGCGGCTCACTATGCAGACACGTGTGCCAGCGAGACAGACACGCAAAGTGAAAGTATACCCCGCCACCTTTAACTCTACGTACTCCGCGGGACACATGCGTCCTTTCCATATGGATCACGGATCAGCAGCAATTCGTCACGTTACTTTCAAAAGTACATCCGAATCGATACTGAAGGTGCTGTATCGATGCGCGCATCATCAGGCGTCCATGACGATGTATCGTCGTATCGATATTTTGAACACCGCACTATATAATGTGATCATGACATTTCATAAAATGTTATGTTGATATTATATAATTGAAAAATAATTAAAATCCTAGTGTAATCTTGACATTTTTTTATTACAGAAATGAATCACCAACATCCAAAGTGTCCTGGAAATCTTGGCCCACCAAACCTTAGAAGGAGAATGGAGCGTTTTCTGCCCTTTTCCGATCGGCGGACATCAAAAGTGTGGAACCACTACACTCAACTGAGCCTGTATCGCGTCGAGTGCAACCATTGTAAGAGGCAGCTTTCCTTTCACAACAGCACCACTTCCATGAGAGAACACCTAGGACGAAAACACAGCATTTGGGATGGAGCGGTTCCACCTCACAACACCGCAGACGTCTCCGCCCCTGAACCGTTACATCCTCACATAAGTCAGAGCGGTTTACATGGTAGCAGACCGGTTGCATGTAGCATTACGGGCAATGCGTTGAATGCTACGTTTCAGCCAATGTTACCCATCACCGTAAAAGAGGAGCAGCAAGAGATTTCGCTACCCGAGATGGCTGAAACCAAACCCGCTTGTGCAGTTGGAGGCAGTGCCTCTACGTCTATCGTCCTTCCCCACCAAGATACAGATATGAACTGCCTAATGTATAATTTTCCTTCTGGGGAGATAAACAGCACTAGTGGAACCAGTGGTAACCGCAGTAGCACAAGAGCATGCAGTAACAAGCGAGCGGAGGTGTTAACCGATCTTATCTTGGTGATGGTATTCAGAGACCTTCAACCATTGTCTGTGGTGGAAGACAAGGGATTCAGACTCTTACTGAGTTGCTTAGAGCCCAACTATCCTGTGCCATCTCCTTCGCTGCTTGGCAGCCTACTTTGGCATCGCTACCATAATCTCAAACAGTTCCTCCAGCAGCAAATTCAAAACAGTTTAGCCCCTCACTGTCTCACCCTCTGCGTTGAGCATTGGCGTTCCATAGAAGGATGTGGGGTTGGAGGTGATGGTCGACTGTACGTTACGGTCAGTGCACATTTCGTAGACTCTCAATGGCACCTGGCACGCTGTGTGCTGGAGACCCTTCCGATACCAGGAGTCAAAGAAAACACAATGTCTCAAAGAGGCCATGCAAGATTTGCAGATACCTTGAAGGCAGTACTGTCCAATTTCCAGCTTCCGGAGAATTTCGTCTTTTGCGTTGTGCACGACACCCCCTGTGGAACGGAATCCAGCGGGATCGAAAAGAACACAGCCATTGATTCTGAATATCAACAGGAATTTGCCGGACCCAGCCATCCGCCTCCCAGTAATCTCCCAAAGGGATGGGCGCCTCTACTTTGTGCAGGACAAGCCCTGAAACTCTGTGTCCAGGAAGGACTTTGCGTCGAAACCGTCAGACAGACTCTTGCGGATGCCCGTGCCATCGTCTTGCATTTTCAGCATGATGCGAATGCTGCCACGGCACTGAGCCAGAAAGCAGAGGCAGTTAACAAAGAATCCACGTGCCTGGTTTTGAACGACCCAGGCCGTTGGACCACTGCCATTGAGATGTGTGAGGGTCTACTTGAGCTCAAATGGGTAATAAGCTCAGTATTAGAAGAACAAAAGGTAACGTCAAACCTGGCAGATCACCAGTGGCGTCTTCTACACGAACTGGTCCCGGTGCTTAAAACGGTTCGTATTGCAGCATCATTTCTGAGTGAGGACATCAACGGCCCCATCTCGGCCCTGATGCCGTGTCTTCAAGGAGTATCCCGGCTTCTTGGACAGAAAATAGCAGAGTGCAGCTGTCCTGTAGTGAGAGGAGTTATGGAGAGAATTCGTGCTGGTATGGACAAATGTTGGAGTCTTAGCGATGAAGATGCTCTTTTGGACAGTCCAGCTGTACTCTCTTCGTTTCTGGACCCGCGCTTTAAAGAGTTGCGCTTTCTCAGCCCACACGCCCGCAGCAAGCTGCACGACAAGGTGAAAGAGCTCCTGTCTGTTCAAGCTTACTCAAGCGAAGAAAGGATCCAAAGCGTAGAAATGGAGGAACCTGTTGATGAACAAGATGAACCTGCAGTTTTTGGATTAGATGACCCCTTGCCGATGCCTCCGATAGCTTCTTTGGATTCTCCTGAATCGTGCGGCTCCGCAGATGAAGGTGACGGCTTTGAGCTGCAACCGAGCGAGCCCTCTGTTGCTATATCATCTCCCGAACACGCCAACGATTGCGCGCTTGAGGTCGACTCACCTTTCAAAGCCATCAGCGAAAGTAAAATACCTTCTAGTGGAACCAGGGCGAGATCTCCACTGCGAGGAGATTCGCAGCTTAATTCTCGCGTACGGATGAGTCCTCTACCGCAGAGCATGTATGATATTCTTCTGGGAGAGGACCCAACAGAACGAATGCCCGAGATTCACCAGCAGCTGGAAAATTACATAGCGGAGCCCCTCTGCAGACGCAGCCTCTCGCCTCTGCATTGGTGGCGCAACAAGGAACATCGCTTCCCCGCTGTGGCCAGACTGGCACGAAAATATCTGTCCATACCCGCAACTGCTGTTTCTGCCGATCAGGCCTTTGCCGCCAAGGAATCTCCGGTGACCCAAAGAAGGGCCACTTTGGGATCTAAACACCTTGACCATATTTTATTTCTCCATCAGAACACCGATTATGCAGATCTGTTAAAAGTTGGGCCATCCAGACGAGAAACTGACCAAAGGAACAGTGTCAGTGTAAATCAAAGCAGAGACAGTCTTTACCAGACTCTAGTGTCATATGAAAGTAAAGTTCGTGTGCCTGAGGACTCGTGATCATGGTTATAAATGTATACACTGTGTAATATATACTTGCAAATGTGCATTTGAACTACATAATCAAAAATTATCCTGAATGACCAATAGTGGTTTTACTAACACTATAGACCTGTAGAGTAAATGGTAAATGATAAACTCTACGACTGTGATCGTTACTTGGATTATTTGATTCCTATTGCAGCCTTAAACACAAACATAACTGCTGTACAAAGAATTTGTGACACTAACAAGGGGTCATGATCTGAGAATTGAAATTCCCCTCGATCTTTTGATAGTTTGGAGGTCATTATACTTATACATATAAAATATCCTTTAAGCTACCCAGTCTCATGTGGATGCGTATAAATAGCACGAAGTGTGAAAACTTGTGCAGTTCAAGACGCCATTTTAAGTGAACGGGAAGGACTGGCGTATCATAGGCGCCAGTCCTTCCCATTTACTTAAAATGGCGCATCTTTTTTGACGTTTAATGTATTGGTTATTCAATTTTTTTCTGTTTTCTTTTTTAAACCATTTTCGCTTTGGTTCAGGGTTAGATTTGAGATTTGCTTTAGGAACGTTATTTAATATACAGGTTTATCCATGTTTTTGTCTATTTTTAAGCCATGGTCGCTTGGAGTTGGGGTTGGATATGTGGTTTGGATGTCATTTTATGTAACAAATTTTTTTTAACCCTAAACCCAATTGAAAATGGTAAAAAATGAAAAACATTGAGAAACCAATACATAAAACGACAAAAAAGATGCGCCGTTTTAAGTGAACGGGAAGGATTGGCGTATCATATCCACGCCAAATTGGAATTTGGCGTAGGTATTGCACGAGTTTTCACACTTTGTGCAATTTATATGCATCTACATGAGACTGTTTCCTTAAAGGGATAGTTCACCCAAAAATGAAAATTCTGTCATTTTTTCATCCTCATGTTGTTTTAAACCTGTATGAATCTCTGTTTTCGGAAAAAAAACAAAAGAAGACATTTTGATAAATGTTGCTAAGCACACAGCTGATTGTAACCATTGACTTCCATAGTAAGAAAAACAAATACGATATAATTCAATGTTCAATGGGTACCATCAACTGTGTGCTTACCATCATTAATCAAAGTATCTTTTTTTTGTGTTCATCAAAATTCATACAGGTGTGTAACAACATTAGAGTGAGTACAGAATTTTCATTTTTGGGTAAAACGATCCCTTTAAAGTTTTACATATTCAACACTGTTACAAAAACAAGTGTTTTAAATCCACAAAGCCTTTTTGTTTTTTATAAGGTCTAAGGATTTGCAAAAGCATTATCATGTGACTAATGTAGATACTGTTTTACTGTATAAATAATTGTTTAAAGCTAGGGTAGGCAATATTTTTAGGTTCATTTTGTATCTCAGGCCTATAAAATGTCTATCCAATCATTCGGTCTGATCCTGGCCTACTCTCGTGATGCTGGCAGTGTGTGTTCAGGTTTTTGGATGAGGTGCTTGGCTTTGGATAGAGCTCAGAAAAGAAAAGTGTCCAGACAGCAGACCGGTGCCTGTATCCGAAATCTTCGGGCCAAATCTGCAATGGATCTGGTCCGGAGTCGTAAGCTGTCTGGGTGGGATCATTTCCCTTTTTAGCTTTTTAAACTATCTTTGCTTTTACTAACCACTACAAAACTGCCCACCCTAGCTTTTACTGCCTGAAAGCATTTCATAAATGATCTATGTTGTTATCAAGTGTTACAATGTTATTGTCAATTTAAAGTATTGTAACTTTCCATTGAATGCATGCATTGTCAAAGTACATGCATGCATTTCAACATTAACCCTCCTCCTTTTGTGTTTGGGGGAGAGTATGAACTTTATTAGTTGTAGTTGTCTTTACTACTTTCAACAGTAGACTTGACAGTGTTGTTGTAAGCAGCATGTTCAGATAATAGTGTTTTATTAATAAATACTACTAAAATTGAAGTGCAATGTTTTTTGTTGCATCATACAAACCCAGTGAGGCACTGTTTTTAAGTTCTTGTTTTATTGTGCATTAAATGAAATTGTATAACACAGATTAACAAATGGGAGAATGAGTTTACTCTTTACAAGTATTCTCAGACCTAATTATAATCTTTATGGTAACAAAGGCTTAATAACAAACCGAACAGAACAAAAACAAAAGAGCAAATGATAAAAAAAACTTTTTGTATCTGGTCAGATGAATTAGGGAACACAGTTTCACTGTTACATAAATCCCAAATGAGTACAAACATTTAACCATTTATTAAAAACAGCTGAACAAGCACAAACAGAAAACCTTTATAAAACCTCTCATACTTGTATCAAAACTTAAATTTTAAATTCTGGTTAAAATATGCAACTAATTTCCAATACATTTGATCATCTGATTTGGATTACGAACTAAACTGCAAACACTTTTTTGGTCTTTGTGGCCTGGAGGTAGTCAGTCTTTGTCCTTAATGAGCTGGAAGTGTGGCTCTTCACATGGACATCTCCACTGTTTGTAAAAGGTAAAATGTTGTAAGAATGCAAATATGCATTAAAAAGCAATTTTGGTATCCTAACTAAAGAATATTTAAAAAAAAAATCCTACACTTCAGAGGTGTTAGGCCCCCACATTTTTTGTCTTGGTGGTAAATGAACAATGTAAAATATGTGCACTAACCAAAGGTAGGGTAGTTTTAAAATTATTAACACTACCCTAATTTAATGAGAAAACCAGGTTGCTGCTGGTAGAGGCGTTAGTGAGACCAGGAGGGGGTGCTCACCCTGTGATCTGTGTGGGTCCTAACACAGGGTTCCCACACCTTAGTTAACTTCAAATTCAAGGACCTTTCAAGGACTTTCCAGGTCCAATACCCTCAAATTCAAGGACTAAATGTGGCAACATATTTCAAGTGAGAGCAAGGTTACATCCTGTTACCTTTTAAGATACATTGTTACAGTTCCCTTTCGAGGGAACTTGCGCTGGGTCACTGCAGTGACACTTTGGGGACGCCTCCATGGGTAAGTGCGTCTGAATGTGTATATCAAATTCAACCAATGGTGAAGCTTAACAACAAAGACGACCCTATCCTAAAGTTTGTCATATTTTGGTGAAGGTAAAATGATGTAAAATGTGTGACCCTACTGTGAAATTCAGGTATTGATATTTTCTTACCCCTCTACTAAGATTTTTGTTAAATTTAGCATCTCTGACCTTCCGAACACTGGACCCTTTAGTGTTTCTCTTTCTTGGGTTGCCTTTACTCCTCTCAGGCAGTGACTCTTGGGAATCTTGGAACACCTTTTGGAAAAAAGCACAATCTAAGCACAAATACCACTCATAATCATCACTACTCGTATAATAACTCAAAATATGTCCATATGCTGAAACATACTGGGGTCTTTTCACCATCTTTTTGATCTGCACCTTGTTCAGATTGCTTGAACTTTTTCAGCTTCTTCATGATATAGTAATACTCCACACACTGAGCGACTGATTTAGTTTGTAACTGCAAAACAAACAACTATTTAATATTTGCGAGATTACATCACAATTACATTTACTTTAAATCAATTCACCCAGCATCATCTGTACTATGGTGAAAAACAATACCACGAAAACCTGCACATCTCAAAATAGCAATGAAAATGAATTATTTTTTTTTACCAGAAGATGAATTTTATGAAAGTCTTTGCCGTGGTCTTCAAGACCTTTCCTGAATAGTCTCATCTCTTGATCTGTCCAGTGGTCTGACCCTGTCAATTATAAAGAGCAACATTACATTTATTAGAGACGTCTAAACGTGTCAATTAGTCAATTTTCTTTAAAAAAAAAAAAATCCAGTTAATTTACTCACCACCATGTCATCCAAAATGTTGATGTCTTCTTTGTTTAGTCGAGAAGAAATTCTGTTTTTTGAGGAAAACATTTTAATGGACCCCAACATTTAACAGTTTTAATGCAGTTTAAAATTGCAGTTTCAAAGGACTCTAAATGATCTCAAACGAGGCACAAGGGTTTTTGGCAAGAAAAATAAAAAATATGCACTTTTAAACCACAACTTCTCGTCTTCCTCCGGTCGTGTGACGCACCAGCGCGACCTCATGTAATACATAATCACATCAGGAGGTCACGGATGATGTATGCGAAACTACGCCGAAGTGTTTACAAGTGTTGAGAAAGAAGACCGTTCCGACGTTGTTGTGTTGAATGATAATAATTAATGTCTTTGTGTCAGTTTATTGTTTAAAATGGTCCGCAAATGTGCGTTTCATATATGTAACACGTGACCTTTCCGCTGCATTACACAATTACGTGAGGTCGCGCTGGCGCTTCAAACAGCCGGAAGTAAGAGAAAAGGTTGTGGTTTGAAAGTGCATATTTTTAACTTTTCTTGTCAAAAATGACAATCGTTTTGCTAGATTCACACCAGCCGCGGTAGAGGCGTCAAGCACAAGTGATTTCAATGTTAAGTCAATGTGAGGTCACGCAGTGCGAATTAGGTGTTTAGCGCTGCACGGTATTCCGTCTTAATGGCGCGAATTGAGCGTTGCAGCCGCAAACGCGCAAGTTGAAAAATTTGAACTTTGGCAGAAAAACGTGCCACGTTAGCTAATCAGCAGCTTGCTCTAGTAGTGACGTGATTACGCATTTCATTTTCACGGCTTTCACACGTGAATGAAGCGAGTAAACTCAAAATGTTCAAACTAGATGCGGTAGACGCAAATTTGATGCCTCAAACGTGCTGGTGTGAACCCACGGTTAGAGTCCTTTGAAACTGCAATTTTAATTTTGGGATCCATTAAAGTCCATTAAAATCCTGAAATGTTTTCCTCAAAAAACATAATTTCTTCTCAACTGAACAAAGAAAGACATCAACATTTTGGATAACATGATTGTGAGTAAATTATCTGGATTTTTTTAAGTGAATGGACTAATCCTTTTAAAGAAGCTTCTGCTATACCCGTGTAGTGGTAATCGTTCAGAGGGTGCCTGGAGGTCCGAAAATCTTCTCTCATTAAAAGCAAATCCAAAGCTGCCTGATGATTGAAAAACAGAACTGTATTAAACGAAACATCCTTAAACTTGAAAGACTCTGTAGAACCAATGAGCTCACCGGGACGTTTCCTTGTACTTCATGAAGGCAGTGGAGGGCAAGTTCGATGTTGGTGCCCCCTCCTTTAAGTGCACTGGAACAGCACAGATCTAACAGGTCTGTGACTGAAGCACAAATACGAATATTAATACTCATTCGTAAGAGTAGTTTAACTCCTCAATAGCTGGTTTATAAAATTGCTTATTTATTACATTTATAGTTTAACTAAATAACAGCATTTAATTTAAAACTTGACTCTTCTGTAGTTACATCGTGTACTAAGACAGACCGAAAGTTAATAGTTGCGATTTTCTAGGCAGATATGGCTAAGAACTATACTCTCATTCTGGCGTAATAATCAAGGACTTTGCTGCTGTAACATGGCTGTAGCAGGCGTAGTGATATTACACAGCGCCCGAAAATAGTCCCCTACTATTGAAAGTTACTAAGAGGACTATTTTCGGCTGCTGCGAAAATATCACTATGCCTGCTGCAACCATGTTACAGCAGCAAAGTCCTTGATTATATCAAAACTCTTTGGTTATGTTTTATTGCGATGCTAATGGTCTAATTAGATTCAATGGATTATGCTAAGCTACGCTAAAAGTTCAGCTGAATGGATTCCAAAAAGGTAAAAATCAAATGTTTAACTCAAGGGGAGATGAAAAATGAGCATATTTTCAAAAAAAGTGGAGTGTCCCTTTAACAATGTCTTGACTTTCTTTCTGGTCCTTGAACGTGTTAGTTGCATTGCTTTCAATCGGGGAGTCAGAAAGCTCTCAGCTTACATCAAAAATATCCTAAATTGTTTTCCTGATGATAAACAAATATCTTACGGCACCTATTATGGCCTTTTTACAAGATGTAATATAAGTCTCAGGTGTGCCCAGAATTGTCTGTGAAGTTTCAGCTCAAAATACCTCGCATATCATTTATTATGTCCAAAATGCCCCTATTGGGTGGGAGCAAAAACGCGCTGTTTTAATGTCTGTACCTTTCAATGCAAATGAGCTACACTTTCTTACAAACAGACATGCTTTCAGTTAAAATATCTGATTAATACAGTCTGAGACAATAGTATCTAGTGGACAAAGTAAAACTAACTGAGAGAAAAGCTATGATAATGCAGGACTGTAAGTGGGCGGGGCTTTATCAATGTGACCTCACATTGATAAGAGAATTAAAACGGCATGTCTAATGAGACTGACTTGAAACAAGGACGTTTTTTAGATTATTTTGCATTCTTTTGTGAGTTTTTGGTGGGGGAATGTGTATTGGTGTTTCTACCCCTAGTCTGTGTCTTCTTATTGTTAGTGAGATCTTTCCAAGGGGCCCAGACCAGTTGAGCGGGATGTTCTTCATACAACATGTACAGCGTGTCACGGACTGGAGGGATTTCTGCCTGAAAACGTGAACCGATGTTAATCCTCCTAAAGGACATGAGAAAGTAAAAAAATCAGGTTTATTAATCTGAAAATACATTTAGTTTTACATGCTATTTCTTGGTCAGTCATATAAGTCTGTCAGTCATTAAATCTTAATTGGTTTGCTAAAGCATTTCAGAACTGATGTGGAATGACTCACGGCTTTATGGTGACAACTGTGTTGTCGATTGATAAGGAGACATCATCTGTGGAGATTAGTAGGAAATAAATCATTTAACAAAGCAGAAAGTGCTCAGTTTTGAAAAATTTAGATGATGGATTAGTGCTCACTATGGATGGCTTTGCAGACGCTGGATGGAGCTGGGTACTGCTGAAGCAGGGTGTAGTGTGCAGTCCCCAAACGGTAAGGACTCAGCATTGGTGGAGGGGTATAGGAAGGTGGATAAACTCTGGGGCTCACACATTGCGCTGCCAAATTTGTAGGTGAGCGGAGCTGGTTGGGGTGACCGTCTGTGTCACCACATCTGTGGGAACCCTGGGTTGTATGATCAGTGGTGCATTTTGGGGAGGATATGCAAGGTGGAAGTTGACTTGAGATGGTCAACGGGGCAAGATGACGAGACTTCTTAGAAAGACCTTTACAGGACTGTGGCTTCTGTCCCTAGAGAATTAAAGGTGCCAAAGAATGCATTGAAATAATCTGTTAAATTGTTCTCTGATATCTATATAAAATGATCCAAAGACAGTTTTGCATATCCATTTACAACCCTAGGATTTGCCTTTAGAATGAAATGGTCTATTATTACCTTATTTGAAAGGGTCATGAATAATAATGTTTGAGTCTGTATCAGACAAAGATACAGATTATGACTAATAATCTATTGTTTGGTGATAATGGACGTTAACGCTTCCCCGCCAATGACGAGATTTTCCGTCTTTCCGCAATACCGCTATTATCCACCAGGTGGCGCCCTTCCGCAACTTTTTAAAACCGGAAGTATTGCCCTATGGCAAGCTTCTGCATGTCCGTGTCTGTTTTAAAGATCGCTCTGAATGGGATCTCTATGAAAAGTCCGTCACAAAAATGGAATTATCTCTGCTTTTTGCTCAAAATATGGTGTTTTTGCAAAAAACCTACCCATATTCAAAAGCTGACTGCAAAAGAACCACTAAAGGTAGGATGAAACGGTTTTTTTTTTTTTTGAAAGCAGAGGGTCTGTTCTTTCATTTGGTATATTGTATGTTTATATATTTAAAGAAGAACATTTTCTGGAAGGCATTAAACTTTGGTGAAAATCATGAAAAACGCTGGCGCTGGCGGGCAACTTTTTTTAAAAACGCTGGCGGTGAAAGAGTTAATGGACGTTTCTGTGTGGTAAGTTTGTGTTTTTTTTTAGTATGGGCCTGCAAAATGTAAGTGCAGCGTCAAAGGTAGAACTTCAGCCTAAACGTTAGCATATAGCATTAACTAGCATATAGCGCTAACTCAGGCAGTCACAACTTTGTTTTAGCATTGTTACAACATTGTAATAAATTTATTGTGTAATTTAATGTTGGGGGCGTACATCTTGACTGTAACGTCACAGTCGGTGTTATGTTGAGATCTGGTCTGTTTTCATATTGGCGCTTTTCCATTGCATAGTGCCCCACGGTTTAAGTCGGGTCAGCTTACCTCACTTTGGCTTGGTTAGCTTTTCCATTGAGCTTAGTACACTTCGGAGTGGGAGGGATTATAGGTGTGTCGTTATATTTGCGCTGCCTACTTCTGTGACATCATACAAGTGAGAGCGTCGTTGTACATTCCCATAAATTTATTAATTTCTCACTCCGCCAAAAAATTTTACTTGGCCACCACAAATAGACACGTTTATCACTACCTCTGTCTCACATGACAGTTTCTGTACAAACACGTTGTGTTAATCAACACGCTCCGCTGAGCCTCATTTAAGCTGCATTTAAGCATGTATGCTGACGTGCACATACTGTATGCGCGTCTGGAAAAATCTGTTATTGTGTTCCTGATTCTCAACCTGTGGATGTTTTTCATCGCTAAAAGGGAGTTTGGGAACTTATAGCAGAGCACAGATGACAACATCCTCTCTGAAGTCCAGCACAACTGGGGTCCCGCAAGGATCAATTCTAGGACCCTTGTTGTTCAGTCTTTACATTAATGATCTTCCGGCTGTATGCAAAGGTGTAGATATCATCATGTACGCAGATGATGCTGTCATCTATGTACATGGGAGGGATATGGAGCAAGTGGTCACTAAATTGTCCTCAGCTATGGACAAAATAAGTGATTGGCTTAATTCATCTTGTTTAACATTAAATGTTAAACATTGTGTATACCTGCCTGGGGACTGCAGACGGAAAATAGCTTTTGCTAACTCTGGTACAAAACATCTGTTCGAAAGATTAATGTTTTTTGTACATTGTCCCTGATAAATAAACATACTAAATAAAAAATAAAAAACATGTTTGCTTGAGACAGCACAAGCTAGCACTAAGGGAAAGCTAAAGCTAATCTTTTACATTATAGCGATGAGTGAAGATTCTTTCAGACCAATCAGTGATCTACAGTGTTTTCACATCACGTTTTGGTATCAGCCTACATCAATGCAGTTTTACGTGCTATGGCACATTTAATTTTTTCACTAATATAAGTAAACACACGTGTTCCTGATCAGTATTCACTGGTAATAATAACTAATATTTAAATATTCACTGTATATTGTTAGTATTACCAGATGTGGGGATGAACTGTAGCTCGAAGCCTTTGTTGGCAAAACTGGAACGGAGACAGGAATGATCAGAGGAGACAGGTTTTTGGTTGTGGATTTTTTTCCTAAAGCCCCCTTTTGTCCATCATCCTGTGGCAGAAAATAAATACTTTTATCTTCTCTTAACTCTACAGCTAATATGTATCAGATCTAAATATCACCGGCTGTGAAATGTTCTCCTCCATTTTTTCACAGGAGTCATATAAGGACTGCGATCGAGTTTTAGGTGCAGCTGGACTTCTTGTATATGTTCTGTGAAAAAAAAAACTATAGTCATTTTCAAGTTTTTATTTATTCATTATTACAATTACTCCATTTTCAAACCTGTTACAAGAGTTTTGTTCATTTCTTCTCGGCTTCTTAGTAGACTCCTGCATAATGAAATGCTAATATTAAAGCTTCTCTTTATTCTCACAAATGTTTCTTATGTACACACAAATATGATTTTTTTTACCTTTGGGTTGCCTGGGGATGTGCTGTAGAACGACAATGCTACCTGACTTAATGAGACAAGGTGTGGAGAGTCTTCTTGTGAATGTTTAGGCCTGGGCTGAGAAACAGAAGACGCAGGAACATCAGACAGGACTTCCTTGGAGGCCTTACAGCTGTAAATCCTTTTCCTGTTTTTGGGCAGAGGCTCAGAAGAATAGGTACGGATTACATGGCCGGGAGGAGATGGAGGAATTACAGGGTCAGGAAAGTCACTTCCAAAATCACTCTCTGGTTCAGGATATAATAAAGGAGAATGAATAACCACAGAAGACGAGTGCCGTCGCTTCAACTTGCTCAAACTGTGTTTCAGCATACTGACGTCCTCGGATGCAGTAGATCTCACACTTGTGGTAGCTGTCGCTTTGCTTGGTTGAATGAGTAGCAAATCTTCTGAGGGAGATTCAGGTAATTCAGAAGCGCTTTCAAAACCATCCACATTTAATGGAGTATCGACCACATCGACCTGTGTAACCACAGGCTGTTCTTCAACGTGCTGTCTTTTCGATGAAGCCTCAATTAACATCTCAATTTCTGTGACCTCACAAGATTTACCTGCTGTCAATAATGTCCAACTTTCTCTGCGCTTTTTTGAAAGTTTCACCTGAGGGGGATACTTCCCTTGGGCATTACTGGGAGCTTTTGGCATGTGAGGTGGCGAGATGAGGAGTTTACTCATATCTCTACTGTACGAACGTTGCGTTGACATCGCATGATCATCCACTGGCTCCCAGTGTGACGCCGGATGGCCAAGAGAAGCAGATATGTTGTGGACCCCATGCCGCATGACACAGTGATTTTTTAGAGAGTTTAGGTTGTTGTAGGTTTTGCGGCAGCCAGAATGAGTACAGCAGTAAGTCTTCTTTTTCTGGTGGATCAACATGTGGGACATGCTAAAGAGAAACAAAAAGGTTAAAAGATTTTTATAAATGATGTTATAACAACATTTATTCACAAATCCAATATGTATTGTTCAGGAAACTAAATTTGACCCAAAATCACATTTGGCTGTCTGAATGAGTCTTAAGATCAACTCAAAAGTGAATCTTATCTGATAAACAGTCCTGCAGTAATCTACTGCCAAAAGATTTAACTTTTATAAAGATATACCAACAATGTAAGTGGTAGTCTGTTAATTTACATCGATGCCACACATAAAATATCAATATGAGGTACCTTTATTTTGATACTCTCTGCGTCCTCATTCGTTAACATAACGTCCATCTATGCATTTCCGTCAAAGCGTGCATGTTAGTTTATTTTCGTGTGCTGGTGTCAGCAAGTGAATGCAATGCAACAACAAAGTGGTGGTAGCGGCGAAAACATAGTGAAAGAGGTGGAAGACGTTGTGACTGCTATCGGACATAAATCATGGGTTTGGAAAAATTTTAAGGATGCACCGAATATTCGGCCAAAGATTTTTATCACTGAAACAATACGGCCGAAATGTTGTGATGACGCAAACAGAAACCGCGACCTGCACGTGTTTGTCTAAAGCAGCATGCCTGCGGTGTGGACGTATTTCAGTATCCCTGTGTCTCAATTTGTTTCCTATAGCTCACGAGGACGTGAATCATTATATGGTTTTTATTTGGATCGACTGTTTATGCTGCGCCGTTTGGAATTCGCCCTCTGTCTGTGTGTGCACGCGCGTTTAAGTGCACTCAGTAGTGCATACACGGAGAGACGAGTTTCAAAAAGCAAGCGGACATAAAAACTTTCTGTAAACAAACAAAATTATCTCCACAGTATTCTTTTTCTTATAAAAACATTTATGTATAGATTACAGTCAGAAACCAGTCTGTGCTTATTTGGTCTTAAAGAGACAGTAACCTCAATTAACCTACTTAAGTCTGTGTCATTAATGTTAATCAAACAACCCAAGACAAAGAGAAGATCACTTCTGTATCTCAAAAAAAAATTATAATAATATATAATTTATACAATAAAGGCAGTGTTGATTCATTTAATTCGATTTCTGTACCTAATGCTAATTTCAGACCTTAATGTGCAACTTTTCTGTTCTTTTTTATACATGTTTGTAATTTCTTTATTTTTAATTAGATTTTTCCCACCCCTTTTTTGCTGTAAAAAATAATTTGATCCGTGCCTCAAAAACTGTAATGTGAACCAAACTGTGATTTTAGGATCTGTCACTCACATCCATAGTAAAGTAAGTACACAGCCATAAATGCAATGGTACTAATAATTTGCATAATTTCTCTTGGTGTTTCAGTTTTCGGCATTGGTTTTCTCTTTTTCGGTTTCGGCCAAGAATTTTCATTTCGGTGCATCCCTAAAAATATTTTTTTTGGAAAATGGATTGGACAAACAGACTGGCAGAAAACCTTTGCCAGCACCATCTGCAACACTAAAGACAAATTTCTCATTTATTCTATTTAAAAAGTGTATTTTTTCTTGGTTTGTTGGTGTAAATGTCCCCATTGGGACAGAGATTGTGCCTTTCTCAAAGAGTTTAAATAAATGTTCATGTTATATATTTTAGTTGCATTCGTGAGTTATTAAAATTTTTACTGCTTAACTAGGCACATAATATTAAAGTATTGATAAATGAATTGTGTCGGAATTGCATCGAAGCAAAGTTTAATGTACCTGTAACGAACTGTCCGATTTATAACCCTACAACATTGCGATAGCAGTGGAAAAGGTCATGGGTTCAAACCCAAGGAACACAAAGACATGTAAAAAAAAAGGGATTCTAACGCTTTGCATAAAAGCATGAATGTAAAATGAATAACAGCAACAACAACACACTTGATACTCACAGCTGATCTTGTTTGAAAACTCCATGACAAACGCCACAGGTTTGAAACTTTTGTTGATGAATCAAGAGGTGTTTATTAAGTGCATCGGTGGTCTCAAACTCTTTTTGGCAAATGCTACACTTGTTCATAGAGATGCCTGAAGAGACTTCTGTGTTCCTCCTCTTTGACCCCACATGTGTCAGTAAATCCTCAGGATTAGGATGAACAGAAGCTGTCACCGTGTAATATGTGGCAGTCTTTCGGTTTTCTAATTAATAAAATAAAATTAATCAATTTTGGACATTTAGAACAACACAAGCTGTACTTACATCATATACGTTTACAATATATGTCGACACAGTGATAAAAAAAATAATAAAGTGTAATAATAAATAATAAATATTCTGCTTACTTGGACCAGACTTTGGAACGATGTAGGTTGCATCTGAGAGACTTTTCATTTCCATCTTTGTGAGATCCTTGTTACAAAGGTGAAACATGCAATAGTTATTTACAAGCATTGCGTAATAACAATACATTTCGACCAAAACATTCGTTAAATTGCACATATTCGTACTAAAATATTTAGTATATTCCTGAAAAAAAAAAACATTATTATATTCAAACTAAACGGATGGTAATTTTTGAATGGGTGAATATATTACTGAAGGCAGATTACGCCTTCAACTAAATTCATCACGGTATAAGACATCTCACGTGCAACATCAAATTTAATTAAAATCATTTAAACTCGAACATATCCCGTTCACGTTAACAAAACCATACCTATAATATATTAACACTTTCAGTTATATTGTTGTTTATTGTTTAATTTACATTTGTTGAATGATGATGTTGGTGATGGCGCGGAAAAGTGCTAGTGAAGCAACGGATTGATTGCGGTTCTTCGAAAGTGTTCGGTTTAATGAACCGATTCCAAAGAACCGATTCGCTCATATATTTGGCCATGACTCAATTTATTTTATTTTTTGGGGGGGACGGGGTGATTGTGCTGATTGCCTGTAGAGCTGTTTTACTACGCTTTATTTATTTATTTATTAACATATTTTCATAAAAATCTGTTAATCAAATCGCAATTTTAATAATTTACTTTATCCTTACGGGGTTTTTTTTGTAATTGTTAAGTTTGTTGACTGAAAAGTGATGAATCTGCTGGGGTTTTTGCAAAGAATAGATTAGCTCGTTCAAGGCATTTGAGACTTTTGGAAAAAAAGCGTTTGAGACTATTTAAAAAACGTCTATGTGGTTTTATTCTTTAGGTTTTTTAGTTACATCATAATTCCCAAAGTTTTCTTCCATAGTTTTGATTAGCTTAATACTATTCTAAAATGTGGAAAGATATTAATGATAAATACGTAATTTTAAACTTTATAACAACTAAATACACTTAAAATGATTAATCAAAACAATTTGTAATCTGTAAGATGTTCTCCAAACCAATCTCAAAAAACAATTTGTTTTTGTGGCTTGAATTACCCTAAGGGTTGGGCACAGTTTGTCATGTATTGTTGTAGATATATGCCATTGAGACTGTTGCTATGATGACACTTCATTAATTGCAACAAATCAGTGTTGGATATATTTAATATTTTATTATATACGGTTTATATTAGCGGACAACCTAATTTTTAAATTTTGTATTAGATTAAATTGTTTTTCTGAATTGACCATTGTAGATTTCCCTTTTAATAAAGGCTGCATTTGGACATGTGTGTCTAGAGCAGTACATACATTTTAACCATTATTAGATGACAGAATAAAAAATATTCTGAACGCATTAATTTTTCTCATAAATTTTTACTAGCTCAGTTAAAAGCATAAATCCCAAAGGGTGTTTGAAAATGAATTATATTTAAAAATAACACATTTTCCTTTAGCTGGATGTAGCGGAAGTGAAACGCGTGAGGATTTGTTGCGTTCACCTGCGTACTGCGCAAGCCGATGTGCTGATGACTTCAAAATACCGCGAGAACCACTCGGAAGCGAGCTTTTGACTCGCTCTCGCGGTATCTTAATGTCTAACGCCGATTAGTCTGCGCAGCGCTGCATGTATTCGAACACGCCACTTGCTCCGCCTCAACTCTTTCGTAACAACAATTTAGGAAACACAACAGCGATATTTAACAAGAACCAAACGCTACTCCTTCATTACAGTCGCAGTGTTTGATCACACAACAGCACGATCGTCGTTTTATCCAGTTGCAAGCCGCAACAACCATCAAGATGCCTGTCAAAGTGCATATAGTTTACTGGTAGGTCGCTCTATTACTTACTGTATATTTACAGATTCCGACGTTTGATTTTGCTGAATCATTTAAATGGTTTATCGTTTAGGCGAATTGAATGTAATTGATCATTAATAAATTAAACTTGAAATCACTTTAAATTCAACCTAATGCACGCTCATTAAAACCTATTTTATTGTTTTGCCCTATATAAAACACATTTCATTGTTTTGTCCTAAATGGCAGAATAAGGGCAACAACACTATGTCTTTCACCCTCCATTTGTTAAAAGGCTGCTTTTTAAGGGTGTGTTTCCTTGTTTGGCAACATTCAATTGTTTGAATACTTGTCAAGTTGGTTTCATTTTACACAAACAAAGAGAGTTTGTTTATGAATTGTGGTTCTCAAGACTACAACAAAAAATGGCAAATGATACAATAACTGATACATTTGTGCATCAACTACCTTTTACCAAATGTATTTTGTAAAATAATTAGCAAATCAGGCAACTGTTCCAACAATGAGTAACATGTAAATTATTTGTGTTTTGTCTCCCCCTAGTGGTGGATGAGGGTACAGGCCCAAGGTATGTTGTTTTTAATTCAATGCTTGCAGACGTATGTCAAATATTTATGTAGACTACATATATCTACAAAATAGTATAAATAAATACAATTTTTATGTTATATTGTTGTGTGTATACCTCAACTCTTCCTTTTTTTTCCTTAAATAGTTCATCAAACTCAAGACGTTGCTTGAGGATGAATTCCCAGGCGATCTTGAGATAGTATGTAATGTATATGATTATAGTTTTTTTAATGTAACGTATGCATATACAATGATAAATGTATTGTGATCTGTTTCCTTATTTTACTATTTTTCCACCCCCAGACCGGTGAGGGCACACCCTCTAGCACAGGGTGGTTTGAGGTGGAGGTAAATGGAACGTTGGTGCACTCAAAGAAGGTAGGAGTTTATTTTCTTTGTTTGTCTTTTATACACCCAAACATCACATTCTGTATGTTTATATTATATATGCATAGACAGGCCTTCATAAGGTTTAGGTATATGGTTATTTAATTTTGCTGCACACCTAAACTGCTTTATTGTACAAGTTACTACAGTACAATACAAACCAGCCAATGACAAACGGTAATATGAGCAATTTTTACTAGATGAAAGCATTTTGATTATTACACTGGTCTAATTTGCATAAAGTAAAAAAGTTGAATTTGCATAAGATGTGGCACAGAGCGGCTTTTATCACATGTTTGGATGATATTTTTTTGGCAGAATGGAGATGGATTTTGTGACAACGATGCAAAAAAACAAAAAATTGTGAGTGCCATTGAGAAGGCCATGGGAAAATAAGCATGCGCTGATCATAGAGGTGAGATATTTTGTAGCCTTCTTAATTTTTGGTTTTCCATTGTAATATATTGTCAAACTTCATGTTAACCTGTATTTTGCTTTGTCTCTTTCTTTTGTCCCTTAAATCTGTTCCACCTGCAGTTTTTCTTCTCTGTTGGTTGGTCTCTTAGGGAGTGCAACAATGATGGTGACATCTAAAGTGTTTTCAACACGGATGTTGCTTGATGCTATCTGCTCTTCCTGGGGGAAGACTTTCAGAGCGGGAAACTCTCTGTTTTATGCTTAAATGATTGGAAAAATAAAGGGAAACTGTAAAATTAGATTGAGACAGAAGATGGCTATTTTTGTTTCTTTTGTCCTTCTGTCGTAACGCACAAGTTTATGAATTATTTGGTAACACTTTACAATAAGGTTGTACAATTAGTTAATGCATTAGCTATCACTAACAATGAACAATACCTCTACTGCATTTATTAATCTTAATTCATGTTAATTTGGGCATTTAATAATGCATTTTTTAAAATCAAGCGTTGTAATTGTTAACATAAATAAATGTGCCATGAACTAACATGAATAACTGTATTGACATTAACTAACATTAACAACAATTGATACTTGATGAAAAACAATTGTTCATGTTAAAACATTTACTAATGTTAACTAATACAGCCTTATTGTAAAGTTCTACCATTTATTTGGCATTGCTTTTAAAGTTTTGTGCAATAAAAATGTAATACTGAAATGTTGTGTGTGTCATTTCTGATATTTTATTTGCAGTACTTTTGACAATGCAAAGTCATAAAGTTTTTTGTCCAACCAATATGACAGCAATATGGGTACAGGATCACAAAGACTTTTACTAAGTGATTGCAAAAATGCATTTTTTACAGTCACTTAAAAGTGTGTGCATAAAAAGTGTCAAACAATTGTTTAAAAATGACGTTAAAAAAGTGAATATTGCATATTGAATATAAATTTTTATATTATGTAAGCATTGTAACTGTTGTGATTAATATGAATATAAGTGTCTTAAATAAAATAACAGAGTAGTGTAAAAATTAAAAATGCATTACAAATTATCCTGGCACATATCTGGCATACGTTTTCTTGGTGAATGGGCAATTTTGTAAAGAGATGCTTGAGCAATAATGCCAGCAGAGACATTTGGGATATAAAGTAAATAGCTACAACTTAATCACAAATTAAATTAAAACAAAGACTTTAAAATATAAAATATAGGAAAGTGGTCCATTTGTAAGAGTGAAAGGTTAAATGCATGTTTCTATGTAATTACAAATGTATGTACTTTTTCTAGTCTACTCTAGAAAGTGATTTTCCAGGATTTAGGCTAAGCCAGGACTAGGCCTTAGTTAAATTAATAATATTTAGTTAAATTAGTTAAAAGGCCTTAGTTAAATTAATAATTAAATTGTTTTTACAAACATACCTTACAGAAAGTATAGATATATAAAAGTATAAACTCTATAAAGTATATACAGAAATGCATTTCTAAAAGTCAATAGCTACAATTTAATCTTAAAATACATTGAATAGAAAAAAAAGAGGAATGCGTTGGATAAATTAAAAATATTATATATTAAAATATGGAGCATTCCATTTAAAATAAAACCACTATAGGTGCCTGATCCAATTGATTTCCTTTGAGCAGTTTGTTAATATACAATGACGCATTTTAAAATGTAACTTATAGCAGTAAAATTAATATGGAGTCATGTTAAAGGTGCTGTGTGTAAATTTTTGCGCCATCAAGCAGTGAAATTGTGAATTGCAACCAACGGCTCAGTCCACGTTTAACAGAAATTCATAGAGAAGCTACAGTAGTTGCCACAGGACAAACATGTTGGACAAACAAATTCATTATAATTATCATCAATCAAATTATCAAAAGATATGAAGAGTCAAAGTTATTGGGTTCAAAGTACTAACTTCTCATGTTAAATTAAAGTAAAAAACCAATGAACTGATCACAACGTGGTACTGAGCATTTTGTTTTGTGTTAATGTGCTAACATTTTATTTAATTCCTGCTGTTCCACGTTTACAATGCTATGAAATCAGCTGAAGTCAGGGCCAGCCCGAGGCATAACTAAGGGGCTGCTTGGGGGCCGTTTTTATGCTGCGCCGTTTGTAATTCATCCTCCATCTGTGTGTGCACACGCACCTAAGTGCACTCAGTAGTGCACACATGGAAAGATGGTTTCAGAAAGCAAGCGGACATAAAATCTTTCTGTTCTTGACAGGGCACATACAAACAAAATGATCTCAAAAGTACTCTTTTTTCCAATAAAAATATTTGTTTATGTCTTAGGTTTATGTATAGATTAGGCAAAAGCCAGGTTCGTGCTTCTCTTAAAGAGACAGTAACCTCAATTAACCTACTTTAGTCTGTGTCATTAATGTTAATCAAACAATCTAAGACAAAGAGAAAATCACTTCTGTAGCTCTAAAAAATTATAATTATATTTCATTCATACAATAAAGACTAATGCTAATTTTAGCCCGTACTTAAAGGTGCAGTGTGTAAATTTTAGTGGCATCTAGTGGTGAGGTTGCAAATTGCAACCAATGGCTCAGTCCACTGCTCACCCCTCACTTTTGAAACGCATAGAGAAGCTACGGTAGCTGCCACTGGACAAACATGTCATCTTTGGAGACAACTTAGTAAAAAAGTGTGTCCGTTAAGGGGTTCTGTAGAAACATGGTGGCATAAAATGGCGACTTCCATGTAAGGGGACCCTCAGTATGTAGATAAAAAACGTCTCATTCTAAGGTAATAAAAAAATAACAATTTATTATGAAAGGTCTTAATACACCTCTGATTAGGGCTGGGCCGATCCACTTTTTCTATTACCGATACGATTTCGATTACCTGTATTCTGAGAACATACCCATCCCGATCCAATACTAATATTTTTCTTGATCCATTTAGAATTGTGTGTGTATAAACACATAAATATATATACGCACACATATACACACAAAACATGTTGCACAAATCAGGAGAATATCATGTCAAGTGAATTTTTTTTTTAAATGAGATACAAGTTAAGTTTTTGAGTGGACATACGACTGAGCAAATAAATAGTTCACGTACATTTTTACTTAATTGCGCAAACTGTCACAACATAAAAAAGACTTTTTAATCAGATGTTTAAAATACAGCTTTTGTGTGTGTGTGTGTGTGTGTGTGTGTGTGTGCGTATGACATATTTAATTCACGCTACTCCAGTGTATTAACTCGGCGAGCACCAAACCATTCAGTTTTTGTGTCCTTAAATATCTTCATATATGCATTTGTTTTTCGCATAAGGCTGTTGAATATATTAGGAAGATTTTGAATATAGTGTATAATAACATTTATGGTGCTTTTATAATAGTTTGACTTTTCTGTAGCATGAACACCACAAGTAACGCACAGTATCGGATTTGGATCAGCTCCGTTTTTCCGATACCCGATCCAGCAAAAAAGGTCCGGATCGACCAGATATCCAATCCAAAGTATTGGATCGGCCCACCCCTACCTCTGATAAAATAGTTTTGTATATTATTTTGCATTTCTGTCAAGACATCCTTTTAAAAATTACACACTGCACCTTTAATGTGCAACTTTGTTCTTTTTATAAATGTTTGCAATTTCTTTATTTTTTTTATAAAAAAATTGGTGAGGGGGGGCCCCTAAACAAATTCTGCTTACGGCCCCTAATAGGCTCCGGCCGGCACTGGCTGAAGTAATAGCTTAAAAATAACTTTAATGACACTTGATGTCATATCTGTGCATTGTAAAATGGAAAACAAAAAACTGATTTAGAGAAATATATTCAAAAACACCCCATTTTTAATTAGGAGATAATAACAAATATGATTTCAATAATATTTAACTATTCAATCTGGTCATCTTATAATATACCATAGTTATGTATATTATATTGCATTTCTGCCATTAGATCTTTCTAAAAGTTACACACTGCACCTTTAAAAAATTTTTTTACTTTAGCATATTGTCAGCTGCACAAGCTGTACATTCGCTTTACAATATACATAAAGAATGCGGACCAGGTATATTATCATAACTTTCCCTTTAATATTTAGGTATTTTTCATTTGTATAAAAATAAAGTATTCAATATTGCTCTCTTTGATATGTGTCGGAATGAAGTCTTTTCATTTGTCAGGCCTTTTCCCACAATTCCAGCAGAAGCTGCCGCCGTGCCGCAGACACTCCGGAAGTGAGGCGTTTATTGACAACATGGCGACCGGGCTAGTTGAGAAGAGACTGGAAATTGTTCGGTTTTCTCAATGAACCCAAATGTTGATGGTCAGTGCGACAGCTGCGTGTGAAAGACTGTTATGAATGAAGGGAGACGGGAGATCGCGGGATGTTGTCTCTGAGCTGAGCGAGCGTTCACAGCTTCACATTCATCATGTCGTTCTTCAGGCGGAAAGGTAAGGAAGTGCCCGGCTCGATGATGGGACGATCGCTGGACACCACGAGCTTTTGGACCGATGTTAAACTCATGTCCACGTTAATCTGGGATTCAATTATATTTAATTCGTACTTTGCTAACAAACTGCATATTATTCATCGCTGTCTTCATCAAACGGAGCTGTAGGGATGTCGGTCATCCCTGTGTCAAATGCACATTTTAGTATATCAAGTCAATTTACGTAAAAACAAATGATACCCCCATCAAACTACATGCACACTTCCGTTCCGGTTGAAATAACTTCCTAAAATACATTCTGTCGTAGCAAAAATCACTAAAATAATAAAGTAACGTCTGTCAGGTACTAGCCACCGCAATTGGGTTTTAATTTGGTAAAGGGATGCACCGATATGATCTTTTTGGCAGATATCAGTCTTACTAAACTATTTTCTGATACAATCTAAATATTTATTTATGCATTTGCTTTGGTCAAGAGCTATTCACAAATGATGGAGCATTGAATATCTTGTCTTAATGTTAAATCCGATACCGATATTTATCACTTGTTCACGTATTGCATTTTTTTTTTTTATTAAAAAATTACTGTTTTGATGTTTTAACTAGTCAAACGTCGAAACACGTGCTTTAAATACTAATATACTTTATTGCTACATCATGAAATCGGTTTCAATGTACATGGATTGTATTTATTTAACATTTAAAGGCACACTAGTAAGGCTTTACAACGTGCAGATCATACACATGTAACATGTGACGTCACAACTTGTAGTAATTTAGGGTGGTTTCTCCCAAGGGGAAGCAAAGATGCCCTCTTAGGCCTGTCCTGTTTCAATTGAACCGTATCTTTCTTTGTTCTCAGTGACATGGGTGTAGTCTCATCTTTATATTTAGTTTTTTTCTTCTCTCACCGCACTGTGTGTTTGTATATGATATGAGCACACCGGGGATTAGGAATCAATGTTAAATATTCTCAATGAATGGAAAACTGGGCTGGACAGGTTATTACAATTGGGAAGAATAATAAGGGAATTCTCACAGTTTTCTATCATAAGAGGCCGGTTTGTCTCATTTGTGTTTTTGTAGACAAACAATACCAAGGCCTCACCCCATGCAAATTAAACCAACACATACAACATAGGAAAAGTTCAGGATTAAGCATGCTTCTCATTGTACATTTCAAAGAGACTGGGGAAGTGTCTGTTAAGATGTGCTGGATGTTTTTGTCCTTTTTATATATTTTCTATCTTCTTTCATCACAGCTAAAGGAAAGGAACCTGAGCGACCAGCAGATCCCAAAGCCAGCAAAAGTGAGCATCCTGTCATGCTAAACTGCCTGTCTTGCTGTTTAAGTAGAGGAAATGCATTAGAGATCAGACTCATAAACATTTTCATGGTGGTTGTTTTTATGTAGCCTAAATGATGTTTGCCACGTTTGTAATGCGAGTCCTATTTTGGGTGCATCAAATACCTTCCGATTTTGATAACATTTGAACAGATTTACTCGAATGTACAAGTAAAGGCCAGATCTAGTTTAATGTGCATCAAGTCGCTAGTTTCTGTTGGATTACTACACTTTCATTAAAAAAAATGTCATATAAGATGTTTATGTCTTTGTTTGTTCAGTCAAAAAAATGAGGAAAACATTCCAGGATTTTTTTCCATATAGTGGACTTTAGTGGACCTCAACAGTTTACAGTTTCAATGCAGCTTTAAAGGGCTCTAAACGATCCCAATTGAGGCATAAGAGTTTTATCTAGCAAAACGATCATCATTTTCGCAAAAAAGTCGCTTTTTTTCACTGCACACTAGAGATAGACCGATATATCGGCCGGCCGATATATCGGGCCGATATTTGTGAGTTCTATGTGTATCGGCATCGATACGTGGCTAATTAAACTAAGCTCTAATCCTAGTTTAATATAATTCCTGTCCGGGAAACCACCCCTATATATATTTGTAGTAGTAAAGTGCTAGAAATCAATATCCTTTGCTGATAGTTCTTCGTCATTGTGGAGAGTGCATTTCATGGTTCCATAGCACCCTCACCTGTTTTTACTATTAGTTAAATATAGGTTTTTTAAGTTCAATAAATGTTACGTTTTTTGAATTGAGACTTGTAACATTTGGCATCATCATTGTGTCATTTTTATGATGTAAATTGAGTGAGCAAAAGCAGTATCGGCTAGGGATGCTCCGATCGATCGGCCGCCGATCGGTATCGGCCGATAATGGCATTAAATGACTCGATCGGTGCTCGCTAAATCTGCCGATCTCATAAACCGATCTTTCTGTTTACTTTTGTCATCAAAAGGATCCTGAATGCGGCTGCAATTAAAGACATTTTTTACGTAGCGCGAGCATTTTTACAACCCGTTGCTCATGTGCGACGTGCAGATTTGTATGTCTCTCTTTGCTTTTACAGAGATATGCGTATGTTCTACGAGGACGCGCTCCGGTCAACAGCGCGAGGCGTCTTCACATCCCCATCAAACAGCTTATACAACACATATCTATCACGGACAATTGCATCCTCATGCCAAAAGTTTATTATTTGCATGCGTTTTAAAGTTTTGAGCGTTTAAACTTTCATTTTCCTCACAGCTGCTTGTCTGCGTTCAGCCGCCGCCCACACACAGCAGCCTGTGATCAGTGCACGTGAACAGAGCGATCTCTCTCTCTCACGTCTTAAAGCTACAGTAACCTAATTCATCTCTCAATAAAATCACTCTCTGCTCTTGACTAAAGAACTTTTATACTTCATACGAATGCGTGTATATTTAATTAATACAGTAAAGACTGTGAAGTGTTTTATTTTCAGTACTTTTAGGAGACATACGCCTTTTTAAAGCCATTTTAAATTTCTCTTTGCAGAATAAATATTTGTTGTGCTTATTTATTTGAGTCTCTATTAAAACAGTAATATACCTAATTACTGCAAGTAATATAACAAAGGGAACATCCGTGGTTTTAATTTTATCTAGAAAAAATGTAACAGTTACAGTCATCAAAGAGCTTGCATATCAGCTTTTAAAAAAAAAAAATCGGTATCGGAATCGGTATCGGCCGATCACGAAGATTACAAATCGGTGATCGGTATCGGCTGCAAAAATCCTGATCGGAGCATCCCTAGTATCGGCTACAAATATCGGCTCAAGAAAATCGGCAGCATGTATCGGTCATCGGCTAAGGCTGATGAAACAAAAATCGGTATCGGCATCGGCACTGAAAAATCCAAATCGGTCGATCCCTACTGCACACGACAATCTATGGATGTGCAATTAATTTTTGCTCATTTCGATTGCAAAAACAAGATAATTGAGGTAATTATATTAGTTTGCTGCATTCTAGGGCTGGTTATCGATTCAGATGTTCCAGATCGATTCGATTTACAAGCTATCAAATCGATTCTGATTCTCGGATCGATTTTTATGCTCAATTCTCGATTCGACTCAATGAATATAGATTAAATACAAATCCTATATTTATAAAAAAGAACAGTGAACATAAGTTTACAAGTGGGTAATTAATAAAAGGAAATTAAGAGCCACTAACCTGTATGTTAAACTCTTTTATTTTAGGTACACTTGGGTACATTTAAACAGAACCCTTCTCTAATTTTCAAATGCATACAATTATGTTAAATACAATACAATTTAGATGCAAGATAAAAAATGTATGCTGAAAAAAAGTCAGAACAGTCGCATTCCTTGATCAAACAGGATCAGGTTATTTCATAAACAAAAAAAAATAGATTCGTGGCCTTTGAGAATTGATTTTGAATCGACCACGTATATATATATATATATAAATATATATATATATATATATATATAAATTAATCAATTTTTTTTTTGCCCATCCCTACTGCATTCAGTTTGTGTCATTTTGTCTTGTGTTATAAATCCAGTTCGTCATGAGCAGCTGCGCATCTCTCTATCACTTGCACGGCCTTTCACATCTGTCTAAAGTCAGATCACTAGGTAGTAATCCTGTTTATGTTTGTAAAGTTATATGCATTTCAAGCGAGTTGTAGAATAAACATTAATTTTTGTGTTTCAGTATGGTTAATATTGTAATGAAGCCACCTGCGCTGGAATGAGCTTCTTTTCCATGTTACAATTAAACTGAAACCTCATTACGACTGCCACAAGGGGGCGAACTCTGACAGTGGTGTCCGAATGTCGTGTACAGTGGAAAGGTGGCGTTACACTCGCTGTGCCAGCACAATCTTACGAGAAGTTGTGGTTAAAAGTACTTATTTTTAAGGTGCAAATTATGATTGTTTTGCTAGATAAGTTTGATTGTTAAGACCTTAAACTGTTAAACTGTTGAGGTCCACTAATGTTCACTATATGGAATATAAAACCTTAATTTCTTCTCGACTGAAGAAATAAAGACATAAACATCTTGGATGACATGGGGGTGAGTAAATTATCCAGATTTTTTATGAACATGTTATGTGAATTTTCACCTTCCTTTAACAATGATTAACCTAAACCAGTGCACAAGAATTAAAAGAACGACTGA
Organism: Misgurnus mizolepis; assembly: GCA_025389145.1. Taxonomy (NCBI): domain Eukaryota; kingdom Metazoa; phylum Chordata; class Actinopteri; order Cypriniformes; family Cobitidae; genus Misgurnus; species Misgurnus mizolepis. The sequence continues at coordinate 3,534,905 of JAIFKI010000003.1, forward strand.
ATGCACAAATGGATGCCAATTTAGTTTACTGTAATAATGTTTCTTCTCTGTTTTCTCCAGCCCCAGTGTCACCCCACTCCCCCTCTCCCAGCGGCCGTAATCATGGTATATTTGAAGCAGCAGGGCCCAGCCATGTGGCTATCAGTGCAATCTCAGCCAACATGGATTCCTTTGCCCGTGGCCGCACTGCCATCCTCAAGAAACAGCCTAGCCACATGGAGGCGGAACACTTTGGAGACCTAGGTATGCAAATTATGGATTCATACTGTTAAATATTGGTTAAAAAATATATGAACGTTTGCCTAAATGACTTGTATGTGCTTTGTATGCTTGCATGTGGTTTGACGTGTGACTTTGTGTTTTGGGCAGAGCGTTTAACTCAAATCTGCTAACTTGAGCTACGTTAACGATGAAAAGTTTCCTTTACTTTTTTTAAACATTTCACATACACATGACAACGCTGTCAATACGGATCTGCGTATACCACTAATGTACCAGGCCAGTAGATGGCGATGTTACTTTGTAAAGAAACATTACACTCCTGCACACATGCATTATTCTACAGAGTGATAAATACAATCAATCAAGATGGAAAAGCACTAGGGATGCTTCGTTCAGTATTTTTGCAGCCGATACTGAGTACCGTTTTCTTATCGTCATGATCGGCCGATACCATTGCCCGTTACTGATTCTTCAAGCTAATATGTAAGCTCTTTGATGACTGTAACTGTTAACCCTTTTTCTAGTAATACTACAGATGTTGCCTTAGTTATATTATTGAATCTGATATATTATTGTTTTATTAGATAATCAAATAAATAAGCAAAAAAACAAATATTTATTCTACAAAGAGCAATTTTATATGTCTTATGTCTGTTAAAAGTACTGAAAATAAAACACTGCACAGTCTTTAGTGTATGAATTAAATATAGATGCATTCTTAGTAAGTAAAACATGAGCAGTAAGTGAATTTTTTTTTCTTTAATGTGTATTGACAAATTAATTGGGTTACTGTAGCTTTAAAGGAAAACATCACCGGTTTTTTATATTTTACTATGTTCTTACCTCAACTTAGATGAATTAATACATGCCTATCTTTTTTCAATGTGTGCACTTAATCTTTGTACAGCGCTTTGTGAATGTGTTAGCATTTAGCCTAGCCCCATTCATTCCTTAGGATCCAAACAGCGAAGAATTTAGAAGCCACCAAACACTTCCATATTTTTCCTATTTAAAGACTGTTACGCGAGTAGTTAAACGAGTAAGTATGGTGGCACAAAATAAAACGTGGCGATTTTTTTAAGGGGTTAAAAAATAAGAATACCCCTAAACCGAAGCGACAATGGTAAGAAAATAGGAAAAAGCAGTTGAGTAACAAATCCGTGAGAATGCCACGGAAAAGAAAGTCCGTGGCAGGACCACTGAAATATGCAGAGATCTTTAAGATTGCCATGGAAAAATGAGCAAAAAATTCCGTGACTATCCCACGGAAATTTGTGAGAATAAGATTAACTGTAGGTGCTTAATTGTCCATAAAATAATTTCACAAAGCTAAAAATCTTTATAGTACAAAATCAGGCTAAATTTATTAATGTAATTTATTATGTTCCTTTTAAGATTTTGCATTGTTTTCTCTCCAAGTGATTCGGTACCATTACCCTAAAAACTTATAGATTTATTGACTTGTGCATTTATATTACAAATTATATTGTAAACTTTGCCATATGTCAAACCATCTTGGCCTGGTTTCATAGAGAAGGCTCAGCTAAAGCCAGTACTAAATTTAAAAAGTTTAAACATGTAAAAAATATTACTGGTATGTATCGTGAGACAATTCAATGGCACGAGCATATTTTAAGATCTGCAAGTTATTTTTGGTTGAGACAGTCCAAAAATGTGTTTTAGTCTAGGACTAGCCTTGTATGTGAAAACGGGGGAAAGTGTAGTGGGTTTGGACTTCATGCTTGGCTTAGATGTCATGCAAACCACGATCATCTCAGCCCTCAGAAAGAATGTTTTATTGTTTTGTTTTAATGTCCTCTATTGCAATGAAACATTGAAACGTATGTGCTGACAAACCAGTGTTGCAACAGGATCCCAAGAGAATGCTGCAAGGTGACTTTCGATATGGACAATTGATCTAACATCAAATCTCTGATATGCAAAAAACAATATATTTTTTGCCCATGACTGCTTTTCATGGATTGTGTAGTGTACCCTCTGTTACATATTTTTTTTACATATTCTGTAAAGTTTAGCTTTGTTCATCCTGATGTCCTGTGGTGTTGAAAGAGAAAGGTGTGGCGTTTTGATCAATTCAAAAGAAGTCACGGCTCTATTATAAGGCTTATTGTGTTTATAGAACAAAGTCTACTGCTGCTGAATATTACTGTAAGCAATGGACTGTTACTGGGTGGGATTTAGGTAGTAGCGAGACTCCAGGTTGATGGATATTTTGTTGTAAAGTCTTTGCTTCTAATACACTATGGTTACTGGGTTTGTTTAAATCAAGATCGTGTTCGTTTTTCAGGTCGTTCCAGTGTGAACTACCACGTTCAGGAGACTCGCTCTCGCCTTTCTAAAACTTTAGACCAGATCTTGCGGGATAATGTGGCCATGCCCTACTTCGTACAGTTTATGGAGACCCGCTCGGCTGAGCACCTGGTCCGCTTCTGGTTTGAGGCTGAGAGCTTTCGTTCCACCAGCTGGTCCAGGGTCAGAGCGCACAGCCTCAACTCAGTCAAGCAGAGCACCTTGGCTGAGCCTGCGACTGCTTCGGGATCTCCCGACTCGCCAGACTCCCCCTACGACGCCGCCGGCACCTCGGCTGTGGACGAAGATGACGGCGAGGACCCTTTTCTATCCCGGACTCCCTCCAGACCTCTTACCCCCAGTCCCCAGGACACTAACTCGCATACTGGGGCTCAGATGGGCCACAGGAACTCCATTAGCTCAGAAGGGTCGGCCCGGGCGGGAACCCCTCGGCTGCAGCCTACGCTACGGTCAGAAACGCCCACCAGACAGTCCACCTCCAGGACGGGCACTCCAGTTAAAGGTCAAACTACTGGTGGTCTACATGAGCTCTCTGAGAAGCTTATGAAAAGTGAGTATTTACTGATCTAATTACAGTGACTTCATTATTGTCCAATTATTATTGTTCATTATTGGTTTCTGCATCCCTATATTTATAGGTTTACGTCCTATACTTAGTTCAGGTACTAATTTACTAGAATGAAATTAGGCAATTTAAATTTAAGAAATTCATACTGATGGCCGATTTGAAATTGGCACAAATGGCAGCAGAATTCACACAGTGATGGGCAATACAGAACATCCAGACAGCAAGAGTTGGATTCCTCATGCTAAACATAGGCAAAGTATTAAAAAAGCATTTGAACGTATGACGTGCCGAATGCACTTCGCCAGGGTTTGTACAATTATCTGAACGTTTTTTTCGAACGTTAAAGATTCATACGTAATAATCTTGCTTTATTTATTTTATTGGCAATATCAGTGCACAAGTACAGTGTTAAGGGCTGTTGAAATTATAACAATAAATATAACGTGATCTATACTTTAGATTCGTCAATGGTTTGTCGAATATAAGTTGAAAACACAAAAATGCTCAGCAAGTGATCTCAACGATATCGTTCCTTATTGTTATTCGAGGTAGACCGATTAATCGGTTCATTGGTATAACAATCGGCTATCTGCAAAAATTCCATACCAATAGTTTTTCCAAGTGCGGCCATTGCTTTATATTCTTTATGAAATAATTAATTTGCTGAATAGATGCTGCGTTAGTTTGTCTTCAAGGCTGACAGGACGCTAATATTTATAGTACCTCAGTATAGTAACAGTTACTCAAAAATACACGCAGATAAATCCAACCCAAATGTTTAATGTCATGATTATTACAATGGATTTGCATTAGTAGTTTATATCCAGTTAGGTTACATTTATCCATGATTTATCTATTTTTTCAGTAAATAACTAGAGAAGGCTATCGTACTGAAAACTATCGGTCAATTCATTGGTTATCGGCAAGTAAGGACCAACTTAGTTATCGGTATTGGTAAAATCTGTCGACCTCTAATCATTATAGTTGTGAAGTAAACTCTGCTATTCTATTTAAAATAAAATGATTGTTAAAACTATATTTTTAATAGTTATAATTATAATGTGAATGGCCCTTTAGTTCTTATATGGGCGCATGCATGCACCAACCAAGAGCTAACACGAAATTAACGTCACTAGAGAAGTGTGTTGTTGTTTGTAAGGGATATTTAAGCTTGTGCAGCTTCCCAAAGAACACAGCATTATGGAAACATTGTATATAGTGTGTTTATGTAAGGTATTGGAGTTATGCATGTATGTTTCTTTTACGTTGAAATGGGGCGGTTCCAACTAGGTCATGAGTCGCAGGCAGTAAGTAAAAATGCATCAAATGTCTGTGTTTTGTTTGGGAGTCGTCGCGTAAGTGCATATAATGTAAACGACACAAACATAGTGAAACATACGTTTTCCAGAGATAGTGGGATAATGTTTTGTGCGTGTTGCTTGCTCGTGACTCGCTCTGCCCGTGGTACGGTAAAGGAGTCGGTACACCTGATCTATCTTTTATAAATCTAAAGACTCTTTGGATATATGAAGGATGTAATACTACTCTATAGGTATTCAAGATTACCATGAGATAAGCCGAAACAGCGTGTGTTTTGTGAGTTTTAAATATTTAAACGGGATTACTCTCTATGCATGTTGTGCATAGCAACGCAAAGAAGATTATGCTTCTTTCATATTTTTAACACAACGTTCCTTAACATCCACAAGAACATTCTGTGCTTAATTCTTCATGGTTCGTGGCCTTTTACCATTACACGTGCTGGGCAACATATTCCTTTGGTATCAGACAATGACTTTTAATATGTGCGCGACATTGGTTTTTATTGTGAGCGCTTGGGAAACGATCCCATTTACGTCTTGATCGCGGACTTCAATGAACAGAAGTGTCTGTATTATGTCTGAAGTCAGGAGATGAGTATTCATTAATGGCTCATACAGAGAAGCTCCAGGCCATAAAAGCAGTGAATGGAAAGAGTCAGTTGAGCTGAAAGACATCACATCAGCTTAGAGAGAAAGAGAGAGAGTGAGGTCCTATCAGCATGTGGCTTCACTGCTCAGAGCTTTTTGTGTCTTAAAGGGACACTCCACTTTTTTGAAAATATGCTAATTTTTCCAGCTCCCCTAGAGTTAAACATTGATTTTGACCATTTTGGAATCCATTTAGCTGATCTCTGGGTCTGGCGCTACCACTTTTAGCATAGCTTAGCATAATCCATTGAATCTGATTAGACCATTAGCATTGCGCTCAAAAATAACCAAAGAGTTTGGGTATTTGTCCTATTTAAAACTTGACTCTTCTGTAGTTACATCGTGTGCTAAGACCGACGGAAAATTAAAAGTTGTGATTTTCTAGGCAGATATGGCTAGGAACTATACTCTCATTCTGGTGTAATAATCAAGGACTTTGCTGCCGTAACATGGCTGCAGGAGGGGAAATTATATTACGCAACAACCGAAATAGTCCCCTTATTATCTTTCAATAGCAGGGGACTATTTTCAAGCACTACGTAATATCATTGCGCCTCCTGGAGCCATGTTACAGCCATATTACGCCAGAATGAGAGAAACTCTTTGGTTATTTTTGAGCGCAATGCTAATGGTCTAATCAGATTCAATGGATTATGCTAAGCTATGCTAAAAGTGGTAGCGCCAGACCCGGAGATCATCTCAAATCAAACGTTTAACTCTAGAGGAGCTGGAAAATGAGCATATTTTCAAAAAAAAGTGGAGTGTCCCTTTAAAGAGGAACCAGCGTTTGTCCACTTTATTGTGTTTTATAAGAGCTGACCTGGCTTGTCTAAGCACCTTGGATGGATTTTTAAACATGCACTTTTAAAGCCCGGACCCGATGTAACCCGCCACATAAACGTGAATTATTTGTGTGAACCCGACCCGCGGCTACACGTAGGCTATTATCATGACCAGCAGACGGGAATTCAAATCAACCTTTAATGTTCACGCCTTTTAACAGTACAAACAACTGAAACAATAAACTTTAAATATAGGCTATATAAATATGCCTTAAATAAAAATCACACAATAATAAATAAAAAGAACTCAAGCATGTACTCAGCCAGCGGCTTCTCGTCCTGTAGTAGCAAGCAACGTTGAATTCACCTGCGGCAAGTTTACTTTTCTCCAACTCTTCTTCTCCAGGCAACAGGCGTGCACGCAGTGATGGCAATAAGCTCCGGGGCGGATCCGCAACGGATCCGCTCTGAAGCCGGCAGCTCCGGTCTGGATCCGTTGCTGATCCGCCCCAGAGCTTATTGCTATCCCCCCCTTCATGATGCACGTGGCACGCAGCACCAAGAACAGACTTTCTTTACGGTGAACAGCACTGATGATTAATAATTTTTTCACTGAGTGTAAAGATTAAGCCCAAGGTCCGACCCGACTCATTTGCTTATATTTTTTAACCGAACACGGCCCGAATCCGCGGGTCCCGTCGAGTTTGTCAGGCCGGCCCGACCCATTGAGAACTATTTAGAATTACCCAAGGTTAATCTATTTTAAGTGTCAAAAGCCGTACTTGGTCACATTTTAACTCTTTTACTGCCAGCGTTTTTTAAAAAAATTGCCAGCCAGCGCCAACGTTTTTCATGAGTTTAATGCCTTCCAGAAAATGTTCTTCTTTAAATATATAAACATACAATATATGAAATGAAAGAACAGACCCTCTGCTTTAAAAAAAAAAAACGTTTTATCCTACCTTCAGTGGTTCTTTTGTAATCAGTTTTTGAATATGGGTAGGTTTCTGCAAAAACACCATATTTTGAGCAAAAAGCAGAGATAATTCCATTTTTGTGACGGACTTTTCATAGAGATCCCATTCAGAGCGATCTTTAAAACAGACACGGACATGCAGCAGCTTGCCATAGGGCAATACTTCCGGGTTTAAAAAGTTGCGGAAGGGCCCCACCTGGTGGATAATAGCGGTATTGCGGAAAGACGGAAAATCACGTCATTGGCAGGGAAGCGTTTTCTCTTGATTGACGAGATATCTCATCAATGGCGGCGAAAGAGTTAAAAGAACATCCCTGATCAAAACTGGTGTCTTGTGTCCTTTTAACTCTTTCCCCCCCATTGACGAGTTATCTCATCAATTAAGAGAAAACATTTCCCTGCCAATGACGCTTTTCGGACGAGTTTTTACGGCAATCTGTAATTCCGCTATTATCCATTAGATGGCACTCTTACCCAATTTCTAAAACTGAAACAAAACTAATTTAACAACATTTAAACTCTGTGTGTTTAAATCATCGTTCTGAACTGATCTCTAACAAAATTCCTTTACAAAACTGCAATAATTTCAGCCTTTTGCTCAAGATTTTGTGTTTTTGAGAAAGCCTACCCATATTTAAGAGGTTATAAAAAAGAGAACAAATAAAGATAGGATGAAACATTTTTTTCCAATATTGTTTGTTTGTTTGTTGGAAAGCAGAGAGTCTGTTTTTTCATTTGATATATTTGTATGTTTATATATCTATAGAAGACAAATTTCCTGAATGGCATTTTCTGAAACTTTTGTGAAAATCACAAAACATGCTGGCGGGCAACTTTAAAAAAAAAAGGCTGGCGGGGAATGAGTTAATGTATAAGAACAATTTTAAACAAGCCCACCTAGTATCAGAGTTTATTTTTGATCTCTTTCTTTCTCTCTCTCTCTTTCTCTCCATTCCCTTTGTTTTGTAGGTATAGAGAGAGATGCAGTTAGCATTTTCACGAAGTACATATCTCCAGATGCTGCTAGACCAATTCCCATCACCGAACAAATACGCAATGACATTGTGGGTAAGGGAATTCCTAGTCACATGACCTCTTCATTTAAAGACAGATTAAAAAGTACTACATGTTAAAAACAATAATTACATTTGTTGGTTTAACGTGGTGCTAATTATACGAAATGCTTTTATGGATTTGTACTTGGAAAGCATTGTGTTATTGAAAAACATGTTTTGAATTTTAAATCCCTGTGCAATGTATTTTCAAAATGGCTCGTAAAGATTGCCCATAACAAGCATTGATTAAGTATTAATGTCTTATGTGTTTGAGACATTAAGGGGTAGTTTCCCGGACAGGGTTTAGATTAATCCAGGACTAGGCCTTACTTATAAAGTAGTTTTTACAAAAATACCTTACCAAATACAATACTGGTGTGTATCTTGAGACAGAACAATAGCACTGATATATATTTTAAGAGATGTCAATGAAAGATTTTTTTTAAATTAGGCAACTCAAACATGCATGGGATTAGGATAATCCCTTTCCGGGAAATTGGCCCTAAATATTTGTTGAATGCTGGATAGGACTAAGTTATTTTTGTTTCAGCGAAAATCTGTGGAGAGGACGGGCAGGTGGACCCAAACTGCTTTGTCATTGCACAATCTGTCGTGTTCTCTATCGTCGACCAACAGTGAGTAACTTTGTTCTCTGAATACCTTAATTATTGACCTTAAGTATACTTCATATTAGGCCTTGAAACCTGAGCTTCTGTATGTGAAAGCGTTTATGAAGCGTGTAATTACCGACACGTGTGTTTAATGATCTGTTTTGCAGGCACTTTAGTGAATTCTTGCGCAGCCATTATTTCTGTAAGTACCAGATCGAGGTGTTGACCAGCGGTTCTGTGTACTTGGCTGACATCCTGTTCTCCGAATCTGCCCTCTTTTACTTCTCTGAGGTGATTGCATTACATGTATTTTTAAATATTTATATGTATTAGGGGTGTTAACGTGATGCCTAAACTAAGTGCGATGGTTGAATAAAGATTTAAAAATGCTGACTCGTATGTAGGGGTGACCCCCGAATAGTCAAAGATTTGATGCATCGATAGGAGAAGCCTGATTCAACTACCAATCTCACAGTTGAATGGTCGCAGATGTGTTATGAAATGAGGATCATTCTATTTTGGCCGTATATGGGTGCACATTATCTGATTTTACATGTAACAACTTTCGGCCAATATATTAATATACTGCATATTATGATAATGCTGCAAATAATATGTGAAGTAGCAGCTTTCAATAAATATTTTTAAAATGCGTTAATAAATCCAACAAACCCTGTGACAGGGCTACACGTCCATAAGAGGTTCCTGTGTTAATAAACCATTGCCTCTTTGTTTCTATCTTTATAAAAGACAAAGCTGGTAATTCTTGCTATACTTTTGTTTAGGGGTGTCCTCGACTAAGGATTTACATATTCGAATCAGAATTTTCGAATCTTTCCATAGTCGACCGATAGTCGAATCATCTATGTTTGTGTGCATGGGTTGGGAGGGGGCCAGACCAGGTACAAATTGATAACTTTTATTTTCTTTCACAAGCAGCACACATAAACAACTTTCTGTTAAAGTGACCAAAACTGTCTTTCAAGTAATAAACGAAGACAAAACTGAGGATGCATTTATATATATATTTTTTAAGGTAAAATATAAGCCAACATTTGTTTAATTATTCCTCATAACATTTTAAAGCCACGATCTACAGAACATCACACAAAAATACATTTGATAACTAAACCTAAAAAAATAACAAAGGTAATCCTGCCTTGGAAACTCCGGCTACAATTAAGTGTTTTTATTTAATTTGGAGATAGCGCGTCAAAGCAGTCATGACCAAAAAAACCCGACAAATGACAAATAATTTGTGATTGTGACTGTAAATTATAAAAACTAATCTTTATATACAATTCATTAAACTTTAATTTATAACAAGAAAAACACTGAAATTAATGATTTTATAGACACTACGCGTTATTATTTAGCACAGAAATACCTGCTTGCTTGCTTTGACTTTGATCATCTCTGTATTAACTTTAGATACAGAAAGACCGGATGAAATTATTTATTTCAGGAATCTCTTTGCTATCATTTGAAAGTGAACACCGACTGACCATAATATTAAATCACAAGAAAGACATTCGTGTCAGGCAGAAATAGGTTCGGTGCAGATACTAGTTTCCGTTTCATCACCGAAATAAAAAACGGCTTACCTGTTTTGTAGTTTAACTTTAAGATAGACAATATAACCACTCCGTTTTAAATACATTTTAAAAACTTCTACTCGTCGAAAAACATCCGTTTTTTAATGTTTAGTTTGATGAACTCCTAAATATGAGACGCATGCAGAGCACCTAGCCCGTTCGGCTAAATAACATGCGCAAGCATGGCCAGCACGCAATAGCGCAACATCGATACAACGAAAAGCTATCCAAAATGTACATACTTAAATTAGATCGGAATTTACGTTTATAATAAATACAATTTTTTTAATAAAATAAGGTCAGAAGTAACAAAGTGAAGAACAAATATGCAAAATGCCTCAAGTGCACGGAAACAAAACACAAGCCAAATAGTTAAATCAGATAACCCAAAGTGATTTATAAATAAAATAAAATATAGAAATTATTAAAAGAACGAAAGTCATAGTTTAATTTGCCAGCTTTGTCTTTTAAATGTCGAAACAAAGAGGCAAGGCTTTATTAACAAAGAGACCTCTTATGGACGTGAAGCCCGGTCACAGGGGTTGTTGGATTTATTAACGCATTTAAAAAATATTTATTGAAAGCTGCTACTTCACATATTATTTGCAGCATTATCATAATATGCAGTATATTAATATATTGTGAGAAAGCTGTTATATGTGAAATCAGATAATGTGTGAACCCATATACGGCCAAAATTGAATGATCCTCATTTCATAACACATCTGCGACGATTCGACTATGAGATTGGTAGTCGAATCAGGCTTCTCCTATCGATGCATCGAATCTTCGACTATTCGGGGTCACCCCTACTTTTGTTCTTTTAATAATTTCTTTATTTTATTTATAAATCACTCTGGGTTATCTGATTTATCTATTTGGCTTGTGTTTTGTTTCCGTGCACTTGAGGCATTTTGCACATATTTGTTCTGCACTTTGTTACTTCTGACCTTATTTTATAAAAAAAATTATTTATTATTACCGTAAATTCTGATAAAATGTAAGTATGTAAATTTTGGATAGCTTTTCGTTGTATCGATGTTGCGCTATTGCGTGCTGGCCATGCTTGCGCATGCAATTTAGCCGAACGGGCTAGGTGCTCTGCGTCTCATATTTAAGTTCATCAAACAAAACATTAAAAAACGGATGTTTTTCGACGGGTTTAAGTTTTAAAATGTATTTAAAACAGAGTGGTTATCTTGTAAGTTAAACTACATAACAGGTAAGCCGTTTCTTTAAATTTCGGTGATGAAATGGAAAATATCTGCACCAAACCTATATTTATGGCTGACATGACTGTCTTTCTTGTGATTTAATATTATGGTCGGTGTTCACTTTCAAATGATAGAAAAGAGATTCCTAAAATAAATAATATCATCAGGTCTTTCTGTATCTAAAGTGAATACAGAGATGATCAAAGTCAAAGTAAGCAAGCAGGTATTTCTGTGCTAAATAATAACGCGTAGTGTCTATAAAATCATTAATTTCAGTGTTTTTTTTGTTATAAATTAACGTTTTGTGAATTTTATATAAATCTTATTATTTATCATTTACAGTAAAAAATTTTTTTTGCCTTGATGCGCTAAATCTCCAAAATAAATAAAAATCACTGAATTGTAACCAGGGTTTCCAAGGCAGGATTTGTTATATATTTTTAGGATTAGTTATTAAAATTTATCTAAATGTGTGTGTGATGTTCTGTAGATCGTGGCTTTAAAATGTTATGAGGAATAATTAAACAAATGTTGCCTTACATTTTACCTTAAAAATATATATAAATGCATCGTCAGTTTTGTCTTCGTTCATCACTTGAAAGACCGTTTTGGTCACTTTATCAGAAAGTTGTTTATTTGTGCTGCTTGTGAAAGAAAATAAAAGTTACCGGTTTGTACCTGGTCTGGCCCCCTCCCAACCCATGCACACAAACATACATGATTCAACTATCGGTCGACTATGGAAAGATTCGACAATTCTGATTCAAATATGTAAATCCTTGGTCGAGGACACCCCTACTCGTATGTAAACTTCCTTAAACCTACTGCACTTAAATTATGTAGGTTAAAATCCCACCCAACATAACAACACATCTTGCCAAACATGACAATCTACAGTGTGTGTGCGCAAGTTTGTTTTTGGGGTTCCCCCACACAACAGGATTTCTGCTCATAAATATTTAACATGTTTACGATTTGTGATCCGTCCCGACGTGCTTTCGAGCAGATTCATTCATTCTTAACACACAATAGAAAAATTGGTACAACCACCAGGATTCAAGGATTAGAGATGTAACGATTAATGGTTAACTGCGATAAAAATGTCCAACGGTTAGTATTACCGCGTCATTTTTTAAATTACAGTTTAACCGTTCCAGTGTCACGGCTCGAAAGCCCCGGTCCAGCATCAAGCAATTTTGGCAAAAATGTGAGACAAACACATTTTCTCATGTCTGCTCCCATGTGTTTGTGATGACAGTGCTTCACTGACTGAATTTAAATTAAAAAAAATGTTCACACGTTTACTTTATATTTATTTTCTATTCATTTTTCATTAAATGAGTTTAAAGCTCCTTTTTACTTTGTTTGTTTCTTCCGCAATTGCTGTGAGCGCAGGTGTCGTGCAGCTTTCTCCTGGGTTATAAAGTACACCCGATTTCTAACAACATAAGCAAAAAGATGACTTGCTGATTTGTCCTGTGTTTATATGAAAATCTGATTTACTTTTGTTTTATCTGAACTGGATGAACATTTTTATCACGACCCCATATGCGCCATGATTAACTCATTCACCGCCATTGACGAGTTATCTCGTCAATTATGAGTTAATATTTAACTAATAAATATGCCTTTCTGGACGAATTTCAAAGTGAAAGTGTAATACCGCTTTTATCCACTGGATGGCGCCAAACCGAATTGATCAAAAACGGAAGTTAAAAAGATTTAATGATTTATTTTAACTGCCTTTATGTTTGATAGTCATTCTGAGTCTGATCTCTAACATAAATTCCTTAAAAAAACGCAATTTTTAAGCTTTTTGCTCAAAATGTTGTATTTTTGAAGAGAAATATCCATATTTCAGTGGTTAAATTAAGTGGAAAAAGTAAATGTATAATGAAACGTTTTTTCCCCATTTTGTTTATTTGTTTATTGTTTGTTTGATAGCAGGCTGTGTTCTTTAATTTGATATAATTTGTATGTTTATATATTTATAGAAGATAATTTTTCCTGCCATGAATTTTGTGAAACTTTTGTTAAAATCACCAGAATGCCGGTGGGCAACTTTTCTCAAAAAGGCTGGCGGTGAACGAGTTAATGATAATGCTACTTATTTGATGTTTATGCGAACAAAAGTGCGCTTGTATGTAAAATCAAGTTTTTATTTGGTTTGCATTAGTACTTATTTTACATTTCTGTGTAATATTGATAATCGTGGTGATTTTGTTCACTGTAACCATGATGTAAAATTTACATACCGTTTCTGAAGTCAATAAAAAATTGTGATTGAAAGCGTAGATGTTTGTATGTTACAATTTATGCAAATCTCTTTACGTTTATTTTTTTTTTAACTAGGTGGGTTATTTTATCATTTGAAATACATGTAGCCTCTTAGAGCTTAAGCTTTTGAGTTGAATTTATGCATGAGGCTGTATGAGCAAATGAAAGATGCTGAGTTTCACAATCTGCCCATAACCTGCTACTAAACGGCAGCATGGTTCAAAAGTGCAAGTTTGTGTATAAATTGATTGAATTTTGGTCCTACTCGTAAAAGTGCCAAAGTATTTAAAAGTGGGATTGCAACTTAATTTATAGTGTGTGTGTGTGTGTGTGTGTGTGTGTGTGTGTGTGTGTGTGTGTTTGTGTAGTTCATGGAGAAGGAAGATGCAATGAATGTGCTGCAGTTCTGGATGGCTGGAGAAAACTTTCAAGATCAGCTGGCTGCCAAGAAGGGCCAGTACGACGGACAGGAGGCACAAAATGACGCCATGATCCTTTATGACAAGTATGATGTTTCTCAGACTCAACATAAAATGTGGCATATTTTAGATATATCTGGATGTATTGAAAAGATATATCTGGAGAGTGTGTGTCATATTATTTTATTTTTTGTGGTCTGTAAAGGTATTTTTCACTCCAAGCCACAAATCCTTTGGGTTTTGGTGACACTGTACGAATGGAGATCGAGTCTAATATCTGTCGAGAGGGTGGACCTCTACCAGACTGCTTCAACACTCCTCTAAGACAGGCCTGGACCACCATGGATAAGGTGGGTTACAATGTTTTAAGTCAACTTAAAATCCAAAGTTACCCATTTACCATCCTAACGATGTTCCCAGGATTATTGTGAATGACTCCGCTGTACGCATTTGCTTTTATATTTATATCAATGTTTACATAATTTTATTTGAACAGCATTTTAAAAGTTTTAATTCTTTTAATGTTATTTTAGGTTTACATGCCAGGATTTCTGTCCAGCAACCTTTACTACAAGTATTTAAGCGACCTAATCAACTCCGTGCGGGTGGATGAGTTTGTCGGGGGAAACGGCAACACTTTTAGCCAGGGCTGGACCCCGGAAGGAGACCGCAACTCAAGTGGCACGGAGGGGTCACAAGCCCAGGTGATTACTCGACTTTCAATGAAAAAGTATCTTCAGACATTTTGTTAATTGAAATGGTGATGTGTAAACATATAGATTTTAAATGCTCTTGTGAGTAAACTATATTCGACTGTCCATCAGAAACGCTGTCATATTTGTAAGTGATGTATATAAAAAGTCTCAAGCACGAGCGTCGTGGAAAGTTAAAATCAAGTGATCATTATGTTAAAGAACTATGATGCGGTTCGACGGCAACCAATCGGAATGAAGAAGTCTTCGGCTTGAGAGGTTTCCACAGAACTCAGCCATGTTAACTTTGGGTCAGACAACATGCATGCCATGAAGTTAAATCACGCGAGTTATCTAGAGCGAGAAATACGTTGCTTTGCGTTTGTTGTGTACGGAGCATTAATGTTGTGTATATAATGCAAAGAAGCAGTAGATATAATATTTGTGTGGGGTGATGCGATTTGGGTGGCACGATTGCTGCTAACATGTGCTATTCGCTTGAAACGTGATCTCCACGCAAGTTGAAAATATTCAACTCAAGCGATAAAATTTGCATGACATGAAGTTAATTCCCACGAGTAATCTCAATGCTATTTGCTTCAAACGCGTCTCCCGTGCAATTTGAAAAAATTGAACTTTAGCAAAAAATTTGCATGACACGAAGTTAAATCCCGCAAATAATCTAGAACTTGGAATATGAAGCTTCGCGTTTGTTGTGTATGCAGCATTAATGTTGTGTACACACCAAACGCGAATGAAACTATTTGCACAAGCAAATTACATACAAAGTTAATAAAAAAACACACATAGATGCGAATTTGTGCGGGGCGATGTGAATTGGGTGGCGCGATTGCCGCTAACATTCGCTATTTTCTTCAAATGCGTCTTCCGTGCAAGTAGAAAAAATGTTAACTTGAAGAAAAAATTGCCTGACCCAATGTTAAATCCTGCTAGTTATCTAGAGCGAGGAACACGAAGCTTTGCGTTTGATGTGTGCACAGCATTATTGTTGTGTACACACTAAACGCAAATGAAACGATTTGCACAAGTAGACTACATATAAAGTCAATGCAAAGACACAAAAATATGCAAATTTGTGCAAAGTGATGCGAATTTTGCGGCGCGATTGCCGCTAACACCTGCTATTTGCTTCAAACGCGTCTCCCGTGCAAGTTGAAAAAATTCTACTTAAGTGAAAAATTAGCATGACACGAAGTTAAATCCCGCGATTAATCTAGAGCTTGGAATATGAAGCTTCACGTTTGGTGCATACATAGCATTAATGTTGTGTACGCACCAAACGCAAATTAACTTATTTACACGAGTAGATTACATACAAAGTCAATGCAAAGACACGAATATATGCAAATGTGTGCGAAGTGATGCAAATTTTGCGGCACGATTGCCGCTAACACCTGCCATTTGCTTCAAACGCGTCTCAAGTGCAAGTTGAAAAAGTTAAACTTAAGCGGAAAATTAGCATGACACGAAGTTAAATCCCACGAGTTATCTAGAGCGAGAAATACATTGCTTTGCGTTTTGTGCGTACATAGCATTAATGTTGTGTACGCACCAAACGCAAATTAACCTATTTGCACGAGTAGATTACATACAAAGTCAATGCAAAGACATGAATATATGCAAATGTGTGCGAAGTGATGTGGATTTTGTGGCGCGATTGCCGCTAACACCTGCCATTTGCTTCAAACGCGTCTCACGTGCAAGTTGAAAAAATTCTACTTAAGTGAAAAATTAGCATGACACGAAGTTAAATCCCGCAATTAATCTAGAGCTTTGAATATGAAGCTTCACGTTTGGTGCATACATGGCATTAATGTTGTGTACGCACCAAATGCAAATTAACCTATTTGCACGAGTAGATTACATACAAAGTCAATGCAAAGACACGAATATATGCAAATGTGTGCAAAGTGATGCGGATTTTGCGGCGCGATTGCCGCTAACACCTGCTATTTGCTTCAAACGCGTCTCACGTGCAAGTTGAAAAAATTCTACTTAAGTGAAAAATTAGCATGACACGAAGTTAAATCCCGCAATTAATCTAGAGCTTGGAATATGAAGCTTCACGTTTGGTGCATACATGGCATTAATGTTGTGTACGCACCAAATGCAAATTAACCTATTTGCACGAGTAGATTACATACAAAGTCAATGCAAAGACACGAATATATGCAAATGTGTGCAAAGTGATGCGGATTTTGCGGCGCGATTGCCGCTAACACCTGCTATTTGCTTCAAACGCGTCTCACGTGCAAGTTGAAAAAATTCTACTTAAGTGAAAAATTAGCATGACAAGAAATTAAATCCAGCGAATAATCTAGAGCTTGGAATATGAAGCTTTGAGTTTTGTGTGTATGCAGCATTAATGTTGTGTACACACCAAATGAGAATGAAACGATTTGCATGAGCAGATTACATACAAAGTCAATGCTAAAACACACATAGATGCGAATTTGTGCGAAGTGATGCAAATTTTGCAGCGCGATTGCCGCTAACACCTGCCATTTGCTTCAAACGCTTCTCCCATGCAATTTGAAAAAAATTCAACTTAAGCAAAAAATTTGCATGACACGAAGTTAAATCCCGCGATTAATCTAGAGCTTTGAATATGAAGCTTCACGTTTGGTGCCTACATAGCATTAATGCACTAAAACACACATAGAAGCGAATTTGTGCGGGGCAATGCGAATTGGGTGGCACAATTGCCGCTAACACATGCTATTTGCTTCAAACGCATCTTCCGTGCAAGTTGAAAATATTCAACTGGAGGGAAAAAACGCCTGACCCAACCTTAAATCCCACGAGTAATCTAGAGCAAGGAACATGATGCTTCACGTTTGGTGTGTGCGCAGCATTGATGTTGTGTACAAACCAAATGCGAACTAAACGATTTGCAAGAGTAAATTACATTCAAAGTCAATACAAAGACATGAATAGTTGCGAATTTATGCTTGGCGTTGCAAATTGGGCGGCACGATTGCCACTAACACGCGCTATTTGCTTTAAACATGTCTTCCGTTGCTAGATGAAAAAATATACTTGCGTGAAAAAAAAATCGCCTGACCCAACGTTAAATCCCGCGATTAATCTAGAGCTTTGAATATGAAGCTTCACGTTTGGTGCATACATGGCATTAATGTTGTGTACGCACCAAACGCAAATTAACCTATTTGCACGAGTAGATTACATACAAAGTCAATGCAAAGACACGAATATATGCAAATGTGTGCAAATTGATGCAAATTTTGCGGCAAGATTGCCGCTAACACCTGCCATTTGCTTCAAACTCGTCTCAAGTGCAAGTTGTAAAAGTTAAACTTAAGGGAAAAATTAGCATGACATGAAGTTAAACCCCGCGAGTTATCTTGAGCGAGAAATACGTTGCTTTGCGTTTGGTGCGTACATAGCATTAATGTTGTTGTGTATGCACCAAACGCAAATTAACCTATTTAATTTTATTTGTGTTGGTTTGCTGTCAGGTTTGCTGCATACTCTTGTCACAAATTAATAAATAACAGTCACTGCATTATTATTACTGCTAATAATATTTCAAGGTTTTGAAATATGAAAACAACATTTTTTGATGTTTTCATCAATATTTAGTTTGTCGTGATACTTTATTGGTAAAGCACTATTGCTTTTTTACTTCTAGTCGCAGCAAGGTACTAGAAAAGCGGCCATCAAGATCCTGAAGAACTTTGACGAGGCGATAACAGTGGACATCGCCAGTCTGGATCCAGAATCTCTTTACCAGAGACCATACGCTGGGTGAGTCTGACGTCTACATCATACTACACTTTCATCCCATCCACCATAAGCATATCACGAACACAACACTCGGTTCAGTTGAAGCTTCAAGTGGACTTAGATGGGTTGTGTTTCTCTTCAGAAGAATGACCTTTGGAAAGGTGAATGAACTGGGCCAGTTCATTAGAGAGGCTGAACCAGAACCAGATGTGAAGAAATCCAAAGGTAGGACAAAATGCAGTAGCACAGGCTTTACGCCAAATAAGTTTACTGTATGCACAGTTAGTAAATAAGACATAGGATCCTTTACCTCCGGGTTTTATTGTATAAAAGGCACCATCATTTGCTCCCGAGGACCTTCTCCTGTTGTGCGTTTCACTCTTTCACGTGTTGTGGATTATGTGAATCGGCTTTTTTGTTGTGACTTATACTGAAGTGCTCCGCAGCACTCCATTTAAAAGCAGGGAGTTTGTTGCCATGGCGATAAGTAGCAGGTGATGTGGGGTGATTGTGATGAAGAAATGATTGCAATTGGAAACAGGATTTCCAGCTACGTCCAGCTCACTCCATCTCCTTCTCCATTTCCTTCCTCTCAGGTTCTATGTTTTCACAAGCAATGAAGAAATGGGTCCAAGGAGACTCGGATGAGGTGGACATTTATTATCTTTATATTACATGTGGCTTCTTTTTTGTGTATTGCCGTATGTAGAATAGAGGACGTTGTTAACAGCAGCACTGTTTGTATGGCAGGCTCAAGAGGAAATGGCGTGGAAGATTGCAAAAATGATCGTCAACGATGTCATGCAACAAGGACAACATGGCAGTCCTGAAGTGAAGTCAACAAAAGTATATATCATTCAGTTTTTTTGTCTTGCATTTACTTGTTTTTTGTTTAATTGCAGAATTAGTTCAAGTAAAATGCAAATATTTCATTCTTTACCTTATTGCTCTATACCAGGGGTCGCCAACGTGGTGCCCGCGGAGAGTCTGTGAGGTGCCCGCCAAAGCACATTCTATTAATAGTCTCAACTGTAATATTTATTCATTACATATTTTTCTATATAAAAACATATAAACAAGTCTAATTAAATAAAATAAACAAGTAAAACAAAAAAGTTTTAAGTAGACTATATCAAAAAGTAGCCCTCCAGATTGTTTTATCCATTGTGGTAGCCCTTGCTCATAAAAAGGTTGGAGACCCCTGCTCTATACCCATATAGGGCACCATGTATCTAAAAATGTGTCCGAAACCTCTAAAATGCTGCCTTAAGGCATCAAGGCACATCCCAGTGTTTGGAAAACTTCCTGTCTCCTGGAATTTATTTATCGTCTTATTTATCGCGTGTGTTGGGAATGTGATTGGTAGAGTTTGAAAAAATTAAATAGTGGCCAAGAAAGCGTCTGGAGCACAAATTTAGTGTAAATAAACTTATATTTTCACTTTTTACACCTATTGATTGAATTTCTAGCGAAAAAAATTGTATTTCAAAATATGGGATTATTTATCACAAAGGTGCTCTCTGTTTATATTTTAAACAGAATTCCATTACTTGCCTATAAAAGGCTGTCTGAATGCGTTTCCGGAGCTGCCTTCATGCCTCCCAAGTCATTGCCTCATGAGGCATCGGGGCAAAAATTAATCTGCCTTATGGGGCGTACACACCAAATGCGAATTCAACGATTTTGCTTGAGTAGATTACATACAAAGCTAATGCAGAGTCGTGAACAGGCGCAAACTCGCGCGGGGCGATGCGATTGACGCAAATCGGGCAGTATGTTTGCCGCAAAAACACGCGCTATTCGCCTCAAACGCATCTTCTAGCAAGTTGAACATTTCTTAACTCTGGCGAAAACTTTGCATGACACGAAGTAAAATTCTGTGAGTAATCTCGAGCGAGGAACGTGATGCCTTGCTTTTGGTTAGTGATGCACCGATGTATCGGCCGCCGATATTTATCGGCCGATTTTTGATGACTTTGAAACCATCGGCATATCGGCAATAGCACGAGAAAGGCTGATATCGATTGTTTATTAATTAACTGCATAAAGAAATCCATTATATGTAAAAAAACGAGTTCATGTTGTTAATAAAATAAATGCTGAATGGCAAAAACCACCTTTGAAGGTTGTCATGCTGTCTTATTATATTTGTTTTAGCTTAATTTGTGCCTCTCTTATTATGTTGGTCAGTTGAATGTTAATTAGATCCAATCCATGTTCAGTAAAAATAATTTGATGCAGAAATAAAATAGCTAAAAGACCAACTGTATAGTATTGTATACAAGTGTTTAATATCGGTATCGGCATCGGTATCGGCCAGAAGCTGTCTGTTTAAATCGGTATTGGCCCAAAAAATCTTATCGGTGCATCCCTACTTTTGGTGTGTTATCACATTTTGCGCACGCAAATACTTTGTTTTGACTGTAGCCATGCGGCAAGCGCTCAAATACACGTGCGCCGGCTCTGCTGCCAGTTAAAAATACTTTTCAACTATTCAGAATGCAACATCGGAAAGAGCGTTGGAAAGGAGAATTTTTAAAAATTCCTTACATAAGAGATGGCATACATGCAATTCTGTAAGGAAAATGGTAGGTTTTTTTAGATTTCTGTTATTTCCAAAAAAGCTTATTTTTTGAGGAAAACTCACACTTTTTTGTTTATGTTGCACTAGCTGATATATCAGAAAAGAGGTATATCAAGAAAAGGGCGGTCACGCTAGACTGTAAAGATCTTTCAGACATTACTGTGAATATGGGCGTTTTGGAGTTTTTTGGCTTTGTCCATCTTTGTTTTTCAGTAGAGAGAAAGGTCATGCCGTGAAGTACCTTTTTTTTTTACTGGTCACATATCTCCACATGATACGAATTCGCAAGTCAGAATTCACCAAATTTGAACTTTAGTACGCAGCGAATTGCGTTTCGCAACCGTAGTCAATGGAACGAAAATATTTGCATTGCGTTGCTCGCTCTAGATTACTCGCTGGATTACTTATTTTTCATGTCACCTGCGGACGTGTCAAACCAGATTTGTCAATAAATTCTTATAACGCGTCACACAAATTTCGCACTCGAGTTGAAATTTTTGGGGCGAACTTGCGCAAAGACGTGATTGAGGTGAATGTCGCGCATTTTCTGCAACCACGCCTTATTTGTGTCGTTTGCATTGACTTTGTATGTAATCTACTTGTACTAATAATAAATTTTTTTGCCATTGTACCGCTAATCATAATCGTACAGTAAATGATATGACCAAAACAGTGTTTAACATGATAAACTAAGTAGTGAACCCTTTGTGGCTGCCCAGCTTCATGTATAACAAAAGTGCTTTTTAAGTTTTTGTTTTAGTTTGTTTAACACCTTTAAATGTCTAAATCTTCAGAACGTGTCATGAACCTAACATTTTTTGTTTTTACAGCTATGACCATCTCCTCTGGAACCCGCTCGTACGCTCCCTGACGACGCAACGGCTGCAGACAGAGAACGACCTGAAGATCACGGCTGATTTTAACTAATCAGCGAGGATAGCAAACGGCATTCCGTGTTTCCTGCATGTGTTTGTGTGTGTGTGGATGTTTGGGATGTGCCCACTAGTAGCCAAAAAGCAACCACATGATCCGCCCAATCCTTTCCGAGCGCTCTGAAGGACTTTTGTTTATTACGATAAAGAGCGAACCACATATTTAAACAAACCTGTACACAAATGGATCATAATGAAGAAGGCTGCGAGAATACCGACACAAGCTGAGGAATTTCAAAACGCTCCTGCCTCGCCATTGTGTTCGACTGACAGGAAGTGCACAGGAATCCAAAACCGTTCTTATTATCTTAGCTCTTATGTCATCTCTCTTTTATCCTTTTCATTCACTCCCTTTTTTTAAGTATAGTTATGAAGTCATCAGGTTTTTTTAGTATATGAAATACAAAGGAAGAAACCCAGGGTGACTATGTACAGTTTTGCTGTATGCCATAGTGGATGTGAGTCAACTGGAATGGCAACTAACAAACCCTGGCAAATGGTTTTGGACTGCTCCCTTGAATTCCTTCTTAGAACCCTCTCCCGGTCTGATCCTAGATCAGTGCAGACTGTAGAAATACTCCACAGACCGCTAGGGTTGTCTATCTCCTTTATAAATGTGGATTCCTGGTTTACCACCATATATTAATGTTTATCTTTTTTTTTATGGTGATTGTCTTTTTTTGTATGATATGTCAAGACTCTGTCAGAGTAGATCTCAATGATGACTGTTCCTGTTGAAACGTGTACTTGTTCGAGTCATTGCTTTGGACCTCATTGAGATGTGGGCAAGAAACAGGCAAAAGACTTTTGGTACTATGTACCACTAATATGTTTTCTGACATATATGTGTACTTAATCTATAATATATTTAAATGTGTTTGATTTAAATACATATATTGTTGAAATGTCTCCAGATGTGGTTTTTGTCATTTATTATAGATTTCTTACTAGACAGGTCCAGTTATAGAGACAGAGCGCAGTTATGCAAATTTGAAAACCAAGCCCACCGGGAGAAAACAATCCAACCGTCTCCATTGACTTTGTATTGCGAGAAGCCGCCTCCATGTCATTTCTGGCTTATAACAAAAAACAGAATAATGCTTAAAAGCTGCTGTGTGACAATATGTACAGCTAACAAGCCAAAGAACCCAGAAATAAGTTTTTATAAGCTGTCGAGTCGTACAACCCAGCCTTTAAGGAGAAAAAAGTGGATCGCCGACTACGTTTCCCCCTAGTGGACACAGTTCTACTAATACGAGTACTATGAAAAGTAGCCTGTTTCCAGTTTTGTGTCTTTAAACGCTCGTTTTTTGGGGTCGACAGCTTATAAAAACTTATTTACAGATTAAACTTAAAAACAGAATAAAACCTAAAATCTGCTGTGTGACAAGGTGTACAGCTAAGAAGCCAAAAAACCCAGAGATAAGTTTTTTAAGCTGTCGACCTCAAAAAACGAGCGTTTAAAGACACAAAAGTGGAAACAGGTTAATAGTTACTGGAAATAGTTACTGTTATGGTATGGAGGTGGGGCATGTTTAGTGGCCACTCCCCTTTTTAAAATACCCAAGTTCATCTCGCAGTCTGGAAGTTGAGGTGCGGATTGATGTGAAGTGAGATGATGTGACTGTAAGTTGTGTATGCTTTTATGTTGTAAATGTTTTGGAGCACACTAGTTTGTAGATTTCTTAATGGCTAATATACAAAAAAATCATACAAAAAACTTACATGTAGGGGTAGTTTCCAAGGCAGAGTTTAGATTAATCCAAGACTAGGCCTTGGTTATAAGACATTTAATAGATTTTTTGCAAATATACCGTACAAAAAACAATACTGGTGTGCATCTTGACACAAAACAATGGCATTGATACAGTCTTGTTCAAAATAATATCAGTACAATGTGACAAACCAGAATAATCAAGGTTTTTAGTATATTTTTTATTGCTACGTGGCAAACAAGTTACCAGTAGGTTCAGTAGATTCTCAGAAAACAAATGAGACCCAGCATTCATGATATGCACGCTCTTAAGGCTGTGCAATTGGGCAATTAGTTGAAAGGGGTGTGTTCAAAAAAATAGCAGTGTCTACCTTTGACTGTACAAACTCAAAACTATTTTGTACAAACATTTTTTTTTTGGGATTAAGCAATCCTGTGAATCAATAAACTAATATTTAGTTGTATGACCACAGTTTTTTTAAAACTGCTTGACATCTGTGTGGCATGGAGTCAACCAACTTGTGGCACCTCTCAGCTGTTATTCCACTCCATGATTCTTTAACAACATTCCACAATTCATTCACATTTCTTGGTTTTTCTTCAGAAACAGCATTTTTGATATCACCCCACAAGTTCTCAATTGGATTAAGGTCTGGAGATTGGGCTGGCCACTCCATAACATTAATTTTGTTGGTTTGGAACCAAGACTTTGCCCGTTTACTAGTGTGTTTTGGGTCATTGTCTTGTTGAAACAACCATTTCAAGGGCATGTCCTCTTCAGCATAGGGCAACATGACCTCTTCAAGTATTTTAACATATGCAAACTAATCCATGATCCCTGGTATGCGATAAATAGGCCCAACACCATAGTAGGAGAAACATGCCCATATCATGCTCCATGCTTCACTGTCTTCACTGTGTACTGTGGCTTGAATTCAGAGTTTGGGGGTCGTCTCACAAACTGCCTGTGGCCCTTGGACCCAAAAAGAACAATTTTACTCTCATCAGTCCACAAAATGTTCCTCCATTTCTCTTTAGGCCAGTTGATGTGTTCTTTGGCAAATTGTAACCTCTTCTGCACATGCCTTTTTTTTTAACAGAGGGACTTTGCGGGGGATTCTTGAAAATAGATTAGCTTCACACAGACGTCTTCTAACTGTCACAGTACTTACAGGTAACTCCAGACTGTCTTTGATCATCCTGGAGGTGATCATTGGCTGAGCCTTTGCCATTCTGGTTATTCTTCTATCCATTTTGATGATTGTCTTCCGTTTTCTTCCACGTCTCTCTGGTTTTGCTCTCCATTTTAAGGCATTGGAGATCATTTTAGCTGAACAGCCTATCATTTTTTGCACCTCTTTATAGGTTTTCCCCTCTCCAATCAACTTTTTAATCAAAGTACGCTGTTCTTCTGAACAATGTCTTGAACGACCCATTTTCCTCAGCTTTCAAATGCATGTTCAACAAGTGTTGGCTTCATCCTTAACTCTTTCACCGCCAGCGTTTTAAAAAAAAGTTGCCAGCCAGCGCCAGCGTTTTTCATGATTTTCACCAAAGTTTAATGCCTTCCAGAAAATGTTCTTCTTTAAATAAATAAACATACAATATACCAAATGAAAGAACAGACCCTCTGCTTTCAAACAAAAAAAACCGTTTCATCCTACCTTTAGTGGTTCTTTTGCAATCAGCTTTTGAATATGGGTAGGTTTTTGCAAAAACACCATATTTTGAGTAAAAAGCAAAAATAATTCCATATTTGTGACGGACTTTTCATAGAGATCCCATTCAGAGCGATCTTTAAAACAGACACGGACATGCAGCAGCTTGCCATAGGGCAATACTTCCGGTTTTAAAAAGTTGCGGAAGGCAATAATAGCGGTATTGCGGAAAGACGGAAAATCTCGTCATTGGCGGGGAAGCGTTTTCTCTTAATTGACGAGATATCTCGTCAATGGCGGGGAAAGAGTTAAATAGGGGCCACCTGATTCACACCTGTTTCTTCACAAAATTGATGACCTCAGTGATTGAATGCCACACTGCTATTTTTTTGAACACACCCCTTTCAACTAATTCAACTAATTGCCCAATTGCACAGCCTTAAGAGCGTGCATATCATGAATGCTGGGTCTCATTTGTTTTCTGAGAATCTACTGAACCTACTGGTAACTTGTTTGCCACGTAGCAATAAAAAATATACTAAAAACCTTGATTATTCTGGTTAGTCACATTGTACTGCTATTATTTTGAACAAGACTGTATATGTTAAGATACATCAGTGCAAGATGTTTATAAAATGAGGCAGCTCAAACATGCATTTTAGTCTGGGACTAGGATATGCCACAAAGTGATTTAAAGGGGACATATCATTAAAATCTGACTTTTTCCACGTTTAAGGGGTTTTGTAGCCTGGGTGCCAGCCGATCTTAGCCCCGCCCACAACATTTTGAGGAACGGGAAGATCGGTCTGGAGTTTCACCGTTGAGTTGCTACTATGCTCGACCCAAAGCTGGTCGAACCAATCAAATTGTCAGGGCGGGCTTTATATGATGATGGACAGATGATCAGTAACGTAAATCAACCACGTCACCAAAGAGCGCGTGTGTTGAATCTGTTGTTTACAACGAAATGGCTGCCGCGGTAGAAATCAGATGTGTGGACTCTGACATTGAGTCTGTTCTAAAAGATATCGACAGAGCATTGATTTTAAAAGAGGAACAGAGAAACGCGAGCAAGGCATTTGTTGATGTTTTTGCCGTCCTACGGGATTCGACAAAAGTTGTCGCACTTATGAAAGATCAAGTTAAAGAAGCAACTAAAATGGGTATCACGGCGATGCAACTCGGTGTGCACGACGAGATGGATATAACAAGCAAACGTAATGGGTATCGTCGTGGATGAAGTTCAACTAATGTACAAATGGTAAGAGATAGTCTTACTGTATGACTTAATGTGATATAAATGAAATGTTGTAAACATAGTAGGTGTTGATGTACGTTCGCAAACTCAGACTTGTAGTGTGTGTCGTAGCGAAATAACTAGCAGTTCGGTCAAGCTGCAAATACGTCATTTCAACATACGTCTCACACCCCGTTGCTCTGATTGGTCGTAGGTCTATCCAATTGAGTGCAGAGGCATTTTTCGGTTGAGACACGCCTCATAATTATAGCTCAATGGAGCGGTATCAGACTCAAATTCTGACTAGAATTGAGTATGACAACGTCAGGCTAGGGGTTTTGCACACCAAAACTTTTAAACGAGGCTGAAAATGCCTGGAAAACGGCGAATGCCAGCTTTCTTCAGCTAAGCGCTTTGGTAGCTCTGATACGTCAGCTGTGAGACGGTTGGTTGCTGTGATACTTGTCCCGCCCCTCCTCCACTGTGATTTGACGGCCGTGTGAAAACTAACATTCTCGAGCGGAGCTTTTCATCCAAAGTTGAACCTTTTTCAACTCTCGGCACTGAGCGTGGAAAAAACTCTGGGCGCCGGTTTTCAGCGAGAAAGAAAACCGCTAGCTGCTGGCTTATTTGAAAACGTCAAGCTTCCATTGGAAACAATTGAAAACATGCGCCGGCCGCGGGCGTAAAAGCTTTGGTGTGCACGCCACCTAAGTTCTATAATTGGGTCCCCAGTGCTTCTATCAACCTAGAAAATGTGAAAAAAGATCAACCCAGTAACTTAGTTTTGGTAAACCATTTTCTGGAAGCATGTGAAAAAATAGGTCATTGAAATTTGGCTCCCCTTGTGATGTCAGAAGGGGATAATACCGCCCCTTAATCTGCACTATCCAACCACAGCACTGCCATTTAATGCAGAGATTTGCATTTAACAGGACACACCCAAAAAACAAGTGGCAATTTTAACATGTTGTAATAAATGTATCCAGGGCATGAAATTAACACCCGACCACGCGCCAAATGCGGGTGGATTTTGCAATTGACGGGTAACACTGTCAATCTACCAGCCACATTGGCGGGTAGGCAATGCGAATCAGTGATGCGCGGGTCATTGTATAAACAACCCACTCCCGACCGACATTTTCAACTAACCCGCCCCGCCCGCAATTGTTCAAAATAGTTTTTAAACTCGACCGACTGACCGCGGCCTGAATATCATTAAAATATTTTTGGATGACTCGTAACCGGCACCCGCTCATTTCTTATCAACCTGCGCATATCACCGATGCAAATTGAGTGATTCATTGAGAGGATGTGACTGCTGTTTCGCAACGTTCATGCGATTGGAAAGAAGATGAGGCACTTCTCTGACTGTTTGGATGTGCGAGTAAGTATTAAACTGTTGGTGAGATGGGATGAGAATGTAATGCTGACATAGGCTACAGTATAATCACAGTTGCAGCACAGCAGAGATGTGTAGTGCTGCTGTGGGACGGATCAGAACTCTTGATGTGTAAACTTTAGAGAGAGTTGCGCTACTATGCCTTATACTGTAGTACATTAACATACATTTTGCGAATATAGTAATGAAAAACAACGTATGTGCGGCGTTTATGTGCGCAGTTTGTGCCCTCTCTGTCTCTGTGTGCGTGCGCGGGTTTAAGGGGACTCAATAGGGCACATTTGAGAGACGCTTCCTAAAAGCAAGCGTACATAAAATCTTTCTGCTCTTGACAGGGCACATATAAACAAAATGATCTCAACAGTATTAATTTTCTAATAAAACATTTCTTTATGTCTTAAGTGTATGTATAGAGAGTCAAAAAACAGTCTGTGCTGGTCTTAAAGAGACAGTAGCCTCAATTAACCTACTTAAGTCTGTGTCATTAATGTTAATCAAACAACCTAAGACAAAGAGAAATTCACTTTTGTAGCTCTGAAAAAAAATATATTTAATTCATACAATAAAGACAGTGTTATAATTCACTATTCGGGCAAAAAAAACTGGCTGGTAAAAAGTCTCTGTGGCAGGTGGATTTCTAAATCCACCTGCCACAGTGGCTGGTGGTCAAAAAAGTTAACTTCAGGCCCTGAATGTATCTATATGATATTTTGAGCTAAAACTTACGTACTCTGGGGACACAAAAGATTTATTTGACATCTTACAAAAGTCTTGTGAAATGTCCCGTTTAAAGGGATAGTTCACCTAAAATAAAAATACTGTCATCATTTACTCACCCCCATGTTGTTACAAACCTGTATACATTTCTTTGTTTTGATGAACACAAAGGAAGATATTTTGAGGAACGTAGTATTATTTTTTCCTTCTATGGAAGTTCATGTTAGAAACATTCCTTGAAATATCTTCCTTTGTGTTTATCAGAAACAAAGAAATTTATACAGGTTTGTTACAACATGAGGGTGAGGAAATTGGGTAAACGATTCCTTTAAACTGAGAGAAAATGAAAACGCTTTAACACAGAGAAAAGACACATGTTAAAGTTTAAAAATATATTGCATTTATTTTTCAATACTACATTCAATACTAATCCATTCAATACTTGTAAGTAAAATTAAATCTCATAGTATGCACTACTGTACGTACTAGTCCGGGTGCAAACGACCACCAGAGGGCAGTGTTGACGCTTTATAATTTTCACTTTTTTGTAAATACTTGAGATTCCTGGTAAGACATTAAATATCTGAGCTATAAATCATGCTCGTTGTTTTTAAGTATCTTTTACATGTGTTTATTAAATCAATTAAAATGTTTACAATAAAGCTATGCATCTTAAACGTACCAGTCACGCTAATCTGAGTAAATCAAGCTAACGTTAAATGTGCGTTGATGCTCAGGCAGTGACACGAAACGCAAAACAAGTTTTTTTCGGAACTATTTTAAAACGTTGGATGTTTAAAAACTTTAACTTGTTAATCCACCATACGCGATTTAAAGACCCATTCACATTGGAGGTGACGCCCACGTCCATGTGACAGGCAAGTTTCCTGCAGCACGCGAGCTGCGTTTGTACTGGACGTCTGACGGTTGAGCGCAAACGGGAGACGATGATGATGATGATGATGTTGGCTGAGGAAGGTAGAACGGATTCAGATCTTCATAGTGTGACTGCCCAGATTGAGTGCTTGTGCTTTTGGGTGTGACTGTCTTTTGTCCGCCACCTGCTTTCTCTCATCCATATAATATGCTGGAATATCTTCTGTATGGAATTGCATCGTTCTGGAATGATATTCAGTTGTAAAGTTACGCTTGCAGGTGCTCATATCGAGTTGTTTCGCACTAGTTGACTACTGGAGGATACCCACGTGTGATTATTGGTGCTCATCTAAGGAAAAGAGCTCGCTTCAGATGCACGCACTGTTTGATGGGGATTGGAAAGGGCTGGGAATCGATCTGTCTCCCGTGTCGTTGCCCCGCGCCGTGAGGATGTTCAGCTGCGTCGGGTGTTTTTGGGTGCTCCTGTCCTCCGCCCTGGTAGCGATCTGCAGCTTCAGCTTTATTTCACCTGCGTGGATTGTGAAGGAGCACCTTAAAAACAAGGACTCGGTGAGTTTCGGACTGCTCTGGCACTGCTCGGAGTCTCTGGATCATATGTACAGATGTTACACCTTTGGCGGGCTCGGCAAATTTCAAGAAATTCCTTCCAGCTCTTGGCAGGTAGGTTGAATATACTAAATTTTATGTATGAAGGCTATATTATGCATATATTATATATATTGTGTATGCATACTATAGATATCTCTAGAAATACTTTACATTTTAGGTGAAATTTAAGGTAAACGTACATACACAGTATGCAACTTTTGAACATCAGCCTGAATGGCTCAGGTGCACATACATGTGAATAAATGTTTGCATATTTTTGACCATGTCTTTGAAAACCCATCTGAAGTCATTTATTTATGATTTACTGGTTTCAAATCATCCTACATGATGTAAAAACACATTTTGTGGAAATCTAACAGTATTGAGTGAGTAAGTAAGGCCAGGTCAAAGATTAAAAGTGATTGAAATTAAACTTTGGTACTCTTATTTTACAATTAATCTGGATTTCACAGACAGAGACGCAAACTACATGCCATACAATGCACATTTGTGTTTACTTTCAACAAAAATAGCAACCATTGTATATCTCATTTATTGCATTTTAAGGCAGGTTGCTCATATTATATATTTTTAGCAACCAATTGCATCAGTCTTAGTCATTCATTTAAAGTAGCCCATAAAATAGGAGTCAGAATGGGATTTTTTATTTATAATCGCAACTAATCGTTTGCAGAATAAAAGTTTTTGTTTACATCATATAAAAGTGTGTATTATAAATAGATACACACACGTGCATGTGTAGTTTAAGAAAAAACAGATGTATTTAATAAGTATTAGAGGACCAATATGTATTTTTTTTATTTAATTTTTTGGCCGATACCGATATTAAGGATTGGCCGATATAACAAAAATGTTATCGCAGTAAATAAGAGGCAAACAAAAATTTTTTTTTTTTAATTCACCAATTAGTTACACATAACATTTATAAATATACCCGAAAGTGCTTAAAACATATTTACAAGACATAATTAATGATCTGACATCTTATGGTACTGTTTGAATATGTGTTAAACTAGTCACACAACATAATGTCATGTTAAAAAGTTAATAATGATCGGTCTTTTTACTTTCTGTGACACTAAGTGTCTTTTTTATTACAAATGTGTGTACACATGAGAAATTAACTGGCCGATGCCGATAAAAAAATCCAAATATTAGCCGATATATCGGCCTCTGCAATATATTGTCCTATCACTAATAAGTGTTAATGTTTATATATAATATAAAGTATATAAATGTAAAACAAATTCTTAAATATTTACATGCATGTGTATATATACATAATTATTACACAATACACAAATTTATATGATGTAAACAAAAACTTTTATTCTACAAACGATTAGTTGCGATTAATCGTTATGCAGCCCTTTTCACTGACTCAAATAAAGTTAAACTGAGCCTACTGCTTCAAAAGATGCACAGGTTGGCCTGAAAGGTTAGTCTTCACAGATGACTGTAAACTCATCAGATTTTTCTGATCGACAAGTGGCAATACAATGCACAAACACACGGTAATCCATAGGATCAAAACAAAGCACAGAGCTTATAATATTACTCTCAAGTAGATTTGATCTCAAAAGTTTTCTTAATGATAAAAAGATCTCCTCAATCTGAAAATCTGTGCACAAATGTATGCAAGCAAAACACATCAATTATAATACTTCTTAAACCAGATAATCCACAGTACACAAGTTACAGTATATGAACGATTGCCTTGTTTAGGGATTTTAGGAGAAACATCTTAGACCGACTTGATAAAGATGATTCTGAGGGCGTACTGAATGTAGAAAGATGTCCACAGATGGTTTATTTTATATAAAGCATAAAATAACAATTGCTTTTCAAGATAACCTGTAATACAGTATGCACACTTTATATGCTCTATTGGAGGCTTTAAGTTCTTACATTAAGCAGATGACAATGTCTAAACCCTAAAATGTCGATAAACCGGACCCTCTTGTACGTACAAAGCCCATCAGTAATGTTGTTTTGTTTGGTATTACACAATTGGCCAGTTTCAATGGAGCTTTCCATTTCACATCACTCAAAGCATACGCTTCCTCTCGTTTCCTTAATACCCTAAAAGCTCTCTCTTGTTCTCTCTCTCGCTCGCTCGCTGACTCGCTCTATCTGCATCACAAGTGCATCTTGTGTTTTATGATTTATGTATGGATAAAAAATGTGCATCTGAAAGCAAATATTTATTCATTGCATTACTTTGTTTTGTAGTGGAATTTAAAGGGTGGATGAAAAGATGATTTGCTTTGTGAAACTGAAAAAAAAAGATTTAAGGAAAAGTATGTTTTAATAGACTGGGGCTACTGTACCTGTAACTCTGTAGATAAAATCGATAATGAAATTTGTTGTCAATGGGATGTTTTTGGACTAGTTTTGAATGGGGTTGGTTGTCCTGACAGGACAAAATTGATTTGTTTTGTTTGTTTATGTTTTGACATTAAGGGCCAGATTTACTAACAGCTTACGCCAGTGCAAACGATCATTTCGGCAGAAAATAATGATGTCGGGATTGTGGATAATTAGCGCTTTTTATTTTTGCAACTGGCCATATTTCATATGCATTTCTAGGAGTTTCCCTTTCAGACGCAAGATTTTTGGAGATTATTTAAATGATTCATGCAACGTGATTTACTACTGCTATGTGATCAGTAGGAAGTCCTAATCAATCTAAAATCATTATAAGTTTGAGTCGTTTATAATGTGCATTTAAAAAAGCAACACTCGTCAAACACAATCATTCAAAATATTCTTTATTATCATGAAAATACTTTAAACAACTTGAAGAGGAGCGATATAAATATGCTTATAGGCATTTTCTGGAGTAGCATTTGTAATGGTACTTCTTTTGTGGCACAAATGGCGTTTCTGCATGAGAGCGCCCTCTGGCTTTTGGATGTGGCGGCATTTCGCCACAATTCATTACAATTAATTTACACACATTTGCATTTTATGACTGTTATGACTGGTAGCTACGTTTTAAAACTTGTAAACCTTGATTTTTTGTAATCCAATTGTTTTCAGTGTCCTATGGTTTTGTTAGCTGGGATTACACATCCTAAATTTTTCGCTGTGCAGAACTCAAGATCAGCTTTGTTTATATGCGACCTGAACTAATTTGCGCTGCTCTTAGTAGATTGCGTTGGTCATTATGGAAATCAGCTGTTGCGCCTATGTTATTTAATATGTTCCTTGGAATTGAACCCATGACCTTTAGGTTGCTTATTTAATGCTCTGCCAGTTGCACAACAGTTGCGTTACAAAAAACCTGTTTGAAATAATTTTCGCAGTTATGTTTGGTGGCACATAATTTAAATGTCACCAAACAGTACTGCAAAACTAAAGATATTTTCAACAAATTTCCTGAACACACTGCTATCTGCGATTGGTCTGAAAAACAGACAGTCCCACCCCAATCTCACATCATTGCCAATGTAGCTTAAGTAAGTTGACAAACAGGTTGCTCAACCAGATCACTGTTACAATGTTTTAAGCACAATGGTGTCTATATATCGTCTCTGAACAATAAACTGTGATAGAAGTAAACGTCTTAAAACGACACACGTCACCCTATCACCATTTGTAGTAGCCATTGTGGATGACAGTGTTTGAAATGCTTTGTTCAGACTTGGGTCACCCTTGATGCCTTGCAATCAGCTTTGACTTCTCACTTGACTTGTCAAACATCTTTATAACAATCCCCTGTCTATCAAGTACACTTTCTGACAGAAACTGTCGACATGCATGGCTGCCTGGGTTTGCGCGGGGGCCCATGTTAAGTGTCACCCGCCCATTCATTCATAAATACTATACTAGTACATCAACAGTTCTGCAGATACATTTTTAAGTATATATTATATATTTATTTAGTATATATTTTAATAATTAATTCTTCCATATATACTGTAATCTGTGCGTTTCAGGAAGAGAGTGAAATCTGGAGCTACATAAATGTACGGTATGTGGAAAATAATGTGTTTTTGAACCATAAACCACGCGAACACATTGTATTATAACTAGGGATGCGCGATAATTTGCATCCGATTTCATGCGCATCTCGTTAGTAAAGCCAGTTTCTTGATAAGTAGTAAATTGCCATCACCTGCAATTCAGATGAAGCAGCATTTACTACACAACGCCGTAGTTCAGTGACAAGCTGGGCCGTATCGCATTCATATCACAGGCAATATGTTCGCGATTATTAATGCAAAATTGCCCCGATTGTTAGTGAACTACGTCTTTGTGTAGTAAATGCTGCTCCATCTGAAAGCAGGTGATGGCGTTTTAATTCTAATCACGGAACCGGCTTCACTGACGAGATGCGCAATGACAATCACATGCAAATTATCGTGCATCCCTAATTATAGCGTTGTTTTTTAGCAAAGAAATCGGTGCTCTTTAACCCTGACAATGAAACTGATCATTTTCTGTGCTCATTTAAAATCTTTTTTGATTTTATGTCCTCTTATATAACCCAGGCTATATCTAGCTATACTTTATCATCAAGTTAAGATGTCTTGATGCCTTTAAGTGAAAAGGCTCATAATCACTTATAGAGCTTTTGAAGTCAATGTTCCAGTTTCCCATGGGCACGAGTGTGCTGTTGGCAGGTTGAGTTATT
Organism: Misgurnus mizolepis; assembly: GCA_025389145.1. NCBI lineage: Eukaryota > Metazoa > Chordata > Actinopteri > Cypriniformes > Cobitidae > Misgurnus > Misgurnus mizolepis. The sequence goes on from JAIFKI010000003.1 coordinate 3,569,774, forward strand.
AGTTTGTGTTTTTAACGTCGTTCGACCCCGGGCTGCTGTGCTCGGACAGCGATGAATGCTGGCAAAGGATGTGATGTTTGCCTGCCAGTGAACTCTCAGTCATGTTGTTAAGAGCTCACTTGGTTACAAAGAGACATGAATCATGATAGAGCGATAATGAAGTTTCTATTGAAATGTCGACCTCATTTCAGTACCCTACTACTGTATATTGCTGTATATTATTGTATATTACTGACAGTAGTGTCTGCTTGGAACTTGGCAGGTAACTGTCATGGTGTCACCATGGCTTGTTTTAAACATGGTACAATGGTAATGACCAGTACAGTATGCACTATCACTCCCATATTTCCATTAGATACCATCACTGCGTCATGGTGCTGCCACAGTAGATTTTATGAAACAGTTTTAAAAACCGTATTTTAAGACTGTCCTCTGTCACACATGCAAACACTCATGCTTGTCTCTCGTTTTTTTTTTTCTGAAGGTCCTTGTATTTTGTATCATGAGCAAGCAGCAGTAATTTCCTGTTAAGGGTTCTCAGCCTGCAGAACCGAACCACCGAAGAGTTTTATCATGGCCAGCACCACATTGCTTTCTAATGAGATGATCAATGAGGCCTAGTTTCTCTCTGCAGTTATGAGAGAGAGGGGCACAGGCGTGTCCAAGTAGAGAGAACTTGCAAACTGGCACAGGGGCCAATGGATCACGTTTGCACTTGTGGCATTCTGAAAAGTTAAGATGTTTTTAACTCGATGGGGTGTGGACGCACCTGGAAAAAATTTGCACGTCACATCGCGTGCACGTCTCTATCGCGTCACTTTCGTAATGAGCGTGCATACCGCGTGCCTACTTTTGAAATAACGAACTTGAGCACGCAATAGACACGATATGTGAACCGCCCCATATATAAGTTCATCTCACTGCAGATTAACATAAGGTTTCCTTCAGATTTTTTCCAAAGATCCTGTCAAGACTTAGCTAGGACAACATAGCTAAAGAAATTGTCGATTCCCTCAAGCTTGAAAAAGTTACATACATTCTTAACAGCTTTAAATAAAAAAGTAAATATGTCAGTAATAAGAATTAGCTGACCGACCGACTAGCGGGTCAGAGCAGTTTTCTTCATGACCTTGCTATCTCAAGTCTTTGTTCCCTCAGGAAATCCAAACAAGAGACTCTAATTGAATGCAATAAGAGGCAACTGAACGAGTGACATTGTGAGTTCAGCGTTTGATGGGATTTAATCTGGCTGTGGTTTATTGATAATACACTGGAAATATTAAAATGGGTTTAGTCTCCTTTGGGAACGACAGTGAGCGGATTGTGAGCGCGAGGAGTCAGCATCTGTGGCAGAGATATGAGGACAGTTCGGATTGGATGGCGCGTTGGTGCGACAGAGAGCAATAAATAACAGAGATTGTGTTCCCATAATAAAGTGTGATCAGAGTCCTGGTTGACCTATAAAAACATTTAACAAAGCAATAAACTACTCATGGACTACAATTAAATTTGGGGTTTACACCTATAGTTTGTAAACTCTCTGGTTACAGAGGATAATGTACATTTAGGATAACACTGTGCTAATAATTTTGATTTTTTTTTAAGGCAAAAATCTTATATATTGCGCTATTAAGGTATTAGTTTGATTATATTTATAATATTTAAAGACCTTAGTGACATTTGCCACTAATAATATCCAAAATGATAAACAAGTCATGCCAGCTGGTTGGTTGACCTCACAGTTGAAATGTCATCTTGTTATTCAAATTAAAAGCCAAATGCTAACCTCAACTGTTATGTTAGCAACGACAGAACGGTTCAGATTTGCAGAAATATTTAATCAGAGTCCGTCTGTTTGGGTGTTTTGGGGCTCAGGGCTAATCACAGTTGTGCCTGCCTGATTTGGTACAGTCTAGCAGACTAGCCTGAAAGCAATTTGGCTTTGGCGTCATACAGAAGTCTCTGTGTTCATCGCTGGGACTAAATTCATCGGGTCTTGGATTTAAGATTTGTGTTGTCTGGCTTTGGGCAAGTGTTGTAGAATGGTGGCCAACTAGTTAAACAAACAGCTGTTTGGAGTGTAGATTGAGTTGCCAGTCAGGGATTGGATTAACAGATTAACAACTTTAGCAGTGCACGAAAAAATAGGGGATTATGGATGACATTTTAGTTATTTAATTTTTATTTTCAGACTCAAGGTCCATTGGGAGACAACTATTTAGTTTGCTTAAATAAAAATATTGTATATGACTTTTTGGTCCTCCGTTACTAATGATCTATACTGGTGCAAAAACTTTGACAAAGTAATACAATTTATTTTACTGTATTCCATTATTTTGAATATTAAATCTTTTCCTGTTGGGTTTAAGAAAATGTGTGAACTTGGAATTTTTGGTATTTTTTTCTTATTGTCTTTCATATTCCACAATAGTTTTACTTCACTCATGATTTTTTGTGTCTTGAAATATTACAATATTAAACATTAGTTTTTAACACAATTTTTTCTCATTGCCTATGACACGTTAAAAAAGTGGCACAACTTACCCTACTGTCCTGCTAAATTATGACCAAAAAATAATATTTTGGTCTCATCTGACCACATGACTTTCTCCCATGTCTCCTCTGGATCATCCAAATGGTCATTGGCAAACTTAAGACGGGCCTGGACATGTGCTGGTTAAAGCAGGGGAACCCTCCGTGCCATGCGTGATTTCAAACCATGACATCTTAGTGTATTACCAACAGTAACCTTGGAAACGGTGGTTCCAGCTCTTTTCAGGTCATTGACCAGCTCCTCCCGTGTAGTTCTGGGCTGATTTCTCACCTTTCTTAGGATCATTGAGACCCCACGAAGTGAGATCTTGCATGGAGCCCCAGTCCAAGGGAGATTGACAGTCATGTTTAGCTTCTTCCATTTTCTAATGATTGCTCCAACAGTGGACCTTTTTTGACCAAGCTGCTTGGCAATATTCTCTATAGCCCTTTCCAGTCTTGTGGAGGTGTACAATTTTGTCCCTAGTGTCTTTGGACAGCTCTTTGGTCTTGGCAATGTTTGTAGTTGGATTCCTACTGATTGTATGGGATGGACAAGTGTCTTTATTTGAGTGGAGGTGGACATTTTAAAGGCAGACTAACAGGTCTTTGAGGGTCAGAATCTTAGCTGAAAGACAGGTGTTCAAATAATTATTTGCAGCTGTATAATGCAAATAAATTGTTAAACACATCATACATTGTGATTTTTTTTTAGATAATGTTTCTCACTGTGGACCTCACACATCTACGATGACAATTTCAGACCCCTCCATGATTTCTAAGTGGGAGAACTTGCAAAATAGCAGGGTTTTCAAATACTTATTTTCCTCACTGTAGATCTGTTTTGCCTCAATTATCTTTGTAAATTAATACACAAGTTAACTGCTAAAATGTAAACTTGAGATTTACACCGAGGCACAAAAGATTTACACTGGGGCACGTGCCCCAGTAAAAGGGGTATAGCAATGCCCCTTGGTACCACCCCAGTGACATTTGGGTTCCATTTTTTTCTGACAGTATTTCTCTCTTATAACTACTGATAGACGTGCATTGGTTTAGTCCTGGCTGTTCGTATCTGCTCGTGATGGATTTTCCTTACCATTTTGACATTCAAGATCCTGTTAGCAGTGCCGCCCGCCTGTTTGCAAGGAAGAGGATTTGTGACTTACAGTATTAAAAATGGATAGGGAAAGAGGGCGGGAGAGGCAAGAGAAAATAAACATAAGATAGACTTTAGAGTCCATCTTCAGGGGTTTAAACAGCCAATATAGTATATATACAGTATGAAAGTAAAGGCTAAGCTAAAGAGGAATTTAGAAGGTCATGCAGGACAGAAAAAATAAGAGACAACTTTGCACACATTCATACTCAAATAAAAAAATTGTGGTTGTTTCAGCCTATGGTTGGGTCAAATATAGAAATTTTTTAGGCTCATTTAACCCAGCATTTTTTAGTGTACTCTTCTTCTCTCTTTGGTGGACAGGATGCTGAGTCAAAGCTTTTACCTCACATGATGTCCATTACTTAAACAGCCTGTCGACTTCACAGGAGACCCTCAGGGTAGTTTATGTATTGATTTAACCGGAAGCCCAGAACCATTTTTTAGCGTAAATGATTGTTCACTTGGCTTGTTGTGTGGGGTACACGGCCCGCTGTGAGCTTTTTTCCATCGGCAGCCATTTGTACTGCACACGAGCAGATGTGTCACGGACCAAAACAACAGCCTGCAAAAGATGTTTTTAAGATAAAATGTTGAGCTGTTGATGCTGGGTAAAATATTTTTATGAATCCAAGTTCTTATAGGTTATGTTTACATGCACAAAATTTTGTCAATCCGACTGAATTTAATTCGATTGAAGGTTATGACAATACAGTTTACATACCGTAAACATTGCAATCTGTCAAAATAAATAGTGACTTTCACTAGGCGCAGACGGTACCCATTTTTTTACATATTTGTACTTCAGAGGTACATATTGCTACCAAAGAGAATGTAGTAGTACCTCAAACAGACATATTGGTAAATGTATACATATCTGTCCCTAAATGACACATACAGTATTAGGACCCTTTCAAAGGGTACTGCCCCAGTGCCCCAAATTTTTTTGACTATTTTTCTGACCATTTTTAAATTGTTTTGATGCATTTCAAATACAGTAATAACACTATATTTTAGACATATCAGCCCAAATTTTTTTATTGTTTCCAACTGGAAACATGGTTTCTGAAAATGACACATGGGTAGGTTTTATTTCCTTTATTTAACCAGGAAAATCACATTGAGATATTTCTATCTCTTCTTCCAGTGAGACCTGGTCAAGACGACGGTACATTGAGTTTCATACAAAAAGAATACAATAAGACAACACACAATTTACAACAATCACATCATGAATAAACTAAGACAAGAACGCAAATAAAGCAAATCAATTAAAATAATTGCAAGGATCCATTAAAACATTTTGTAAAAGACGTTTAAAAGTGCTTAGGGTTGGATGCCATTTTCTTGCCCAAAGGAATAAACATGTTGACTCTAAAGAAGGATCTTTACCACACTTATCTAATGATCTCTCTATTTTCTTACCCTATAACCAGCAAAGCCTATTAGTTGCCCATTTCATTAACATGATGTAATCATCCCATGGCCCACAGCCCAAGAACTTCCCCAAACTACACTGAGACCTTTTCAATTAACGCTCGCTTCGACAAATGCATTTGATGAATGCAATATCGAATTTGTTATTTTGCGCTCTTGCATCACTTTTACCGAATGGCTGTCTGCAGAAATCCCAGTGCTGGTCAAGTTAGTGACGCACTTCAAGCTCTTTTGCGAGAGTCAATTATTTAGCATTCAGGCTGATGCAACTTCTGCTTCTGGCTTTGTAACTCACTACATCAAGAGTCGATGCCTGCAAACCAGCGGTTTATTATTTTTTGAGCTTTCTAAACCAGATTCACTCTGGTTTTGTAATTTCTACATTAAAGTTTTTTTAAGTTTAAATGTGTCTCAGTTTGAAAAAGTCATATTATTACCATGTATTACGTGAACTACGTATGTGACCCCGTTTGTGAAAGTTTCAAAGTCTAAAAAATCTTAAAATATTGTAAAATATTGACCTAATTGTGATATATCACATGCTATATCTTTTGTGTTACTTTAAAAAATATGGGTTCAAAATATTACCCTAAAATTATAAGACCCAAAATTTTTAATTAACTTCTGCATGACAATACTTGCACAAAAATGCTATTCACAAATAAATACAAGCATGCCCACAGTGCTTGTGACTGTGCTGTTAGTATCTATTTGAGCTTTAGGGTAGTGTTTTTCAATGTGTAGTGTATAGTGAGCAGTACAGTTACTTTATATCTAAGACAGCACAGGGGAGCGGTGACAGACAGCAGCGCTCATGCATAAATGCAAGTGAGAGTGCACAGATTGGATTTAAAGAAAGTGTGTGAGGTGCTTGAAGACATCTTCCTTCTTTGCATTTCACACCCTTTTCAGAATGATTTTTAAGGGGGCATAGCATAAAAATCTGACTTTTTTCATGTTTAAGTGCTATAATTGGGTCCCCAGTGCTTTTATCAACCTAGAAAATGTGAAAAAGAATAGCCCAGTAACTTAGTTTTGGTAAACCATTCTCTGCAAGCATGTAAAAAAATAAGTGATTAAAATTTGGCTCCCTTATGATGTCAGAAGGGGATCTTATTATAATAATACTGTCCCTTAATTTGCAAATATCCAACCACGGTACTGCCATTTAGATCAGCTCATTTGCATTTTAAAGAACACACCCAATACGGCACATTTTTGCTCGAACCTACAAAGTGCCAATTTTAACATTTTATAATAAATTATTCATAATAACATTATAAAAATACTGGTATTTTGAGTTAAAACTTCACAAACGCACTCTGGGGACACTAAAGATATATTTGACATCTTAAAAAGTCTTGTGAAATGTCCTCTTAAAAGTAATTTTTTACAAAAATATAAAAATTCTTAAAATATAGAGATAACGTATATCAGAGTTCAAAGTCCAACTGAAGTTTTAACCACGCATATTAATAACGAAAAGGTTTGTTTTAGCGCTCTGTACTGGTTTATAGGGTTGGGTATCGATTCAGATGTTCCAGATTGATTCGATTTCGATTCACAAGTTTTTCGGTTCTGATTCTCGCAACGATTTTATACTCGATTCTCGATTCAACTCATTGAATATAGATTTAATACAAGTACTATATATTTTTTTAAAAAGAACAGGAGAACGGGAGTAATTATGAGTTTATATGGATGCAAACTAATATTATGTCGGAGCCCACTGCTTGTTTAGCAAGTATACATGCTGCACAGTGTTTTGTACGTTTATATGTTGGAGCTCTCTCTGAATTTTCAGCCCAATTGATGAAATAGGATCGCGCAACTGTCACACGCTTTCAAAACGAAACTACGGAGAACACCCGCAGTAGTTTTATCAATGAAAGGCTAAAAATAGCGCTGTTCACCGTATGTTCACGCCAGAAGTCAAAAAAAGACGTAAAACTTGTGTTTAATATCTCAGATTAGATAAATGGGCGGAGAGAAGGCGGTCGCGTGTGGCTGTTCGAACACTTCAACCACATTTGCGTTCCGCAACTCCAAAGCGATCCGATCGAAAGTGGTTTCGACTACCTCTGAATGTGGTTGAAAGTGGTCGAAAGTGGACGCGTTCAAAACGTTTTGAACACCGTTTACACCTGGCATTAACGTCGTCCACTTGTGATCCGATCGACGAAATGCCAAGTGTAAACAGCCTCTTAATTTTATGTATATTTATTCATTTATGGTTTTCATCACCTGGCCGTCTGTTTTATAAGATGCATGATAATGTTTGCCTTTGTACAGTATGTAAACACTATAACCCACATTAATTTTAAATCATTCGCTCAGAACTGAAGCATCATTAGTAACTGCCTCTAAACCCTCAAATGTTCTCATTTTGATGTATTATTTACGCCACTGGGGTGGAAAACCAAACAAGACAAGGTCTAAAACCAGGGAGGGTGTGTTTTATCTTATCTCACATGCTTTTACCCCAAACCTCCAGAGGGTATTAGCATCCATTGACATGGGCTTTATGTCCAACCAGTGTGGGTTAATGGGGTTGTAGCTCAGGGGCTTTTGTGTCTTTATTACAAAACAGCAGATTTAGGCCCTCTCCTGCATTACGTTTTCCATAGCAAGTAGGTTGTTTTCTGTTTTAGATTTTTAAATCATGCTTTTGTCTAATACTTGTGCATTTTTAATTAAAAAAAATATATATATTCTTAATTTTTAAAATAAAATCATGTTGATCTCTCGCCACTTTTAAAGCGTAACTAAACCCATGGTCAGAGCCTGACTCCACCCACTGGCAATATTTGAAAAATGCAAGAAAAGTGGGCAGATCCCAACGGAGATAGAGGGGACGAACTAAGCTCGTACCAAGTGTATGGTAAGATCGTAACAAGGGCGTGGTGAGCTTGAACCTGCTTACGTCACGAGTCATTTTTTTGGACCCAACATCCAATGGGAAAATTCAACTGCAGTAGCCACCGTTCAACCTGAAGAGGGCAGCACTCAGACGTTTTTACACCATATATTGCAGTATTGAAACACTTTATATCCAAATGTCAAAAAAAAATACTAAAGTCAATGAACAGCACTAATAAAGCATCATTCTTACAGATCATTAACTAAAAAAAGTTGGTTTAGGGTTTAGTTACTCTTTAAAGACCCTGCATAACTACTTCACAAACTGAGACCACAACACCAACTATACATATACACAAACATTTTACCAAAATTCTTATGAACAATGTAATAGAAAGATTATTATGAAACTCTTTAACATGTTTTTGATGATATGTGTTATATGATATTGTTATAATTTTTTGGATTCAATGATGCGTATTCTGTTCATTTATATACAGTAAATGCTGACTGATGAAATGTTTATCGGAGATTATTATAATTTAAGACGTTTTTGCTTTGATTTAATGGCAGAAATTATTCATGAATTTGTTAATTTACGATCTAATGAATATGATCTAATGGTTTAAAATATGAGGTCATATTGATAAAGCCCCACCCACTTACAGTCCTGCATTACCATAGTTTCCACCCTCATTGAGTTGTACTCTGTCCACTAGATACTATTATCTCAGACTGTAATAATCAGATCTAATTTAACTGAAAGTGCGCACTGTTTGTTTGTAAGGGAGTGAGGAGCTGTAGCTTATTTGCATTTAAAGGTACAGACATTAAAACAGGGCGTTAATGCTCCCACCCAAATAGGGGCATTTTGGACATCCTTTAATAAATAATCTGTGGGGTATTTTGAGCTGAAACTTCACAGACACATTCTGAGCACACCTGAGACTTATATAACATCTTGTAAAAAGGCCTTAATAGGTGCCCTTTAAATGCACTATGTAATATTTTTTGGTAATAAAATAAACCTAAGTGAGCAATAACCTTTAAAATGATATACTGTATATAATAATGATAAGGCAATAATAATTGTTTCAAGTAAAGTATCAAATTTATTCAACAAAAACATTAAAATATATGTAATAAAAACCAACATTATGTATTATAACAATTACCTGAAGAGGGCGCCTGACCTGGCGATGGTTTAACTTTCATTTTAGATCGATAACATGCAAACGACATTTAAGTCCACTTAATGTTTAATGTTTGTCTACTTTTTTACAGTCTAAATGATACGGCCACTGTAATTCTTGAGCAAGAACATTTTGATTAAACTGCTGAAACACTCCACACATTAATCATTAACAGTCAAAATACAATGCGCCTCAGTCCTCCAATACGAATTCCCAAACTAAAATGTTTAAAACCTGAACAAAAAAGCATACGCATTAAAAGACAGAATAATATAATGCACTGTAAAAGGTTTTGCCACGAACTCACTTATGCTGATACAGCTTTTCAACTCAACGAGAAATTGTTGCGTGAGATCTCTAGAAATAACTCTTCAGGATGTCAAACCCTGCTGCTTCTGCAGGCTATGTTGACTTTCTTCTCTCTTATGAGATTACATAACAGCACTTTCTTCAGTCCACCTCCATCAGTAGTATGTACCCAAATCCCACATCCACCCACAGCGTTTCTCTGAAATCCCAGCATGCACTGGGACTGGAGTACCCTCGCGGGCCTGACTGAAGTGCACCGGTCGAGTCCCTTAAAGTTTTCATGCAGGGATTATTGAAGCTTGAATGCTGAAACAGGCGAGTGGGTTTTATAAATAGCACATTTATTTCAGGAGGAGCGATGAAAAGGGGACATTTTTGCTTCTCCTTTAAATCCAATTGTTTTGGTCACTTATCCAATGGTGTAATGCTTAATGTTAATGTGAAATCAAAATTAGCCCTATTAACCTGTCTAATGCATTAGTGCACATTATATCAATTATATGAAATGTTGTTGTTGTTATCTTTCATCAAAATGCAATAACTTCCTCCGCCTCTGATATCACCATTGCCATGTGGGTTTTTGGTTAATGGTTACTAATAGGCACATTGCTATTTACGCATTGTTTTATTCTACTGTTGTTTGTTATTCGCATTAGTCTTTGACCTTACACAATTAAAATGGATTGCAAACAACATTTCATGTTGGTTTTAAAGCACAGGTCACTGGGTTGGTCCCGACCAGGAACATTTGCAGTATCCGCAAGACACTTTTATCCAAAGCAACTCATTACCTTACGACATTGCCACTGCAAATAGTAACGAAAGACTAATTAGTAATAATGGAGCACGATCAAAAAGCATGGCCAAAAACGTTCTCTTTTCAGTCAAATGAAAGGATGCATATAGCTGGAGGCAGGTGGGCTTATATTCTGGTGAGTAGCCCAGACAGTAAAGCATTAGGGCTTGAGTTTGTATGATAAATGCGTGCACCAGAACTTGGCTGTTGGCTTTCGGCTGGACCCGGCTCAGATCCATTTAACACGACACCGTGGGGGACCCGAGGTCTGCTGTGCTCAGATGGATGTGTATACAGTATGTGTATAAGAACACAGAATGGGGTAAAGTCATAGGGTTCTTTTTTAGTCTCTCGCCTTGAATTTAGTAGGGAAGTGTTGGCATTACAAATCTACACACAAGGATGTGCATCTACACGGTGTGCAAACACGAAAATGACATAAGCACTCAACTAATGTGGGTGATTCTCACAAAATCCAGACTTAGAAGGTGTCCAGCATCAGATTTTTTTTAAAAGCCATTGAAACCAATTTTTTTGCACATATAAGATTAAGGTCTGAATTTACTATAACCATTATTTTTAGAGGATTTAAAAAATATTTCCTATAGAATTATTTACATTTTTTAGATTATCATTATAAAAAATTATCATTACCGCAAAATAATATTACATTAAATATATGCATTTACAAACTCATGTTTCGGTAATGAGAACTAAAAAGTTGTCTAGGTACTATGACAAACAAACCTTTTTGAAAATGTTAGTTGCTTGAGGGCTTAAACAATGATCGAAAATTGTTGCGGAGGATGAGAAAATTTGTCTTGGACACATTTATATTCCTTATTATTGTCTCTACATTTATCAATGATCACCAAATACCACATGTTTCTTTACTGTTAATGTTTATAGTATAACATGAAGCTTTTTATTTTTTAGATTTTTTAATTATAAATATTTCCATGTCAAAGAACCCAAATACAGTCATGGACACGTTGCGGTAATGAAAATTTCCCCCTTAAATGTGGAAAAAACAACAAAATTGGTTTGTATGATGTCATTTGAATTCATGTACAAAATAGTACATGAAGAGATGTTTGTAACGGTATGCTTTTATTTTGTTATTCTTACTTTGCATTTACTTTTTTATCAAAATGTTTCATGACACCTCATAAGTCTAATTTCGCGAGAATCACCCATGTACATCACTCGATACAAGTCTGTCTTGTAAAAGTGATCATCAATCTGAATGAGTAATGGGTAAATAAATAAGTAATGTTTATGTGAAAGTGAAACCCGAGTTTACCCTACATTAGCAGTATAAGTATGAAAAATGAGAGCTTGCCTTTGTGGATGCCCGTGTTGTTTTGACATCAATCGTGTCACGTTTCAATTCACTCGCATTAAGGGGAGTTTTCCAGCGCATCCTCTTAGCATGACAAAACATTGGGATTTTTTCCCAGCAAATGGTCAGTGTAGGATTACCTTTCGACTTTTATTGAAAGAGAAGAGTTTTCCTAATCGGGAACGTTATGGGAAACTTCAGGCCACTGTGCTGCCCGACACAAGCACAAGGAAATCCAATTCCCTGATTTGCATTCCAATCTGATACAGGCATCAAAGACCTGTGAAGAAAAACAATGATTTAGTCCCAGTATCGGCTGGAGGAGAAAATTATAGATCATTAATTATAGATCCCAGTTCTTCATGACTCCCCTCCCTCCCTTTTAATTGCAAAACATTTGGACTTTGTTGGTATAATTATCTGGTAATTATCAGAGATAGATTACAAACATTTGGAGTTGTTTCAAATCAGGCTAATTTGAATAAATTCTCCTTTTGGTTTTGGGTAATTTTCCAATTATGGAATGTGTCATCATTTTGTCATAGTGTTAACTGCTACATTTCCTAATAATATGTTTCAGCCAGACAGGGTCTGCAATCTTCCCGACATCTCTTAATCATTCATTTAGTAAATGGTGCATGAATTTGCATGGCTGGATATTTTTTCATTGTAAAAACAAGTTATATTTATGCTATGATGTTTGAGTGAATTGGATTGTATGTAGTTTAGTTAAAGTAGCATTATGAACATTTAACATCATTGTTAAACTCACTGCATTTGATTTAAAGAGCACCAATTATATGATTCACGATTTTACATTTCTTTTGTGTACTAAGTGTGTATTAAGAACACTGAAAAATGTAATTTAATCAATTTTTTTTTGTTTAAATGTAGCTTAAATAAAATTATTGCAACCACTTACCTAAAAAAAATAGTAAATTGAATTAATTATTATTTAAAAAATTTTGTACAACAATATGCAAAAGGTAAAAATCCCAAAGTAAACGATGAGGCAAGTTATCATTTCCGACTTAAATTTTTTTTCTTGGGCAGTTTACAGTTTAGTTAAGTTGGAAAAAATTATTTTAACAAATGAAATAAGAAGTATTTTTTTTGTTAAGCAGGGTTGCTGCTTTCAAACAGTTTGTGACAGAAAAATGCATTAAACAAAAATACAGTAATAAAGCAATAAGCCCCAAGAAGCAGTGTACTGTAACACCACTGCTTCGTGGGGCTTATTGCTTTTATAAAACGGTTACTTCATATGCATAGCAGGATTTCATAAAATAAAGCAGCAAAAAAGTTGTAATTATAATAGTACACATATTCGTGTTCCGCAAAACAAAGTAGTTCCTCAGAATCAAACAAAAAAACCTGTTTCATCCTACCTTCATTTGTTCTCTTATCACCTCTCAAATTTTCAGCTAAAAGCTGAGATAATACAATTTATGTGAAGAACTTTTGTAAGAGATCAGATTCAGAGCCATGATCAAAACTTACACAGTGTTTTTAGTGGTGAGTAAATGCGTCAGTGTTTAAGTTGGGTAAGATCGTCACCTAGTGGATAATAGCGGAAATATGGATTTGAGGTAGAAACTCCTCAGGTAACGTTTTCTCTTTATTGACAAGATGACTCAACAATATTTATTGACATTTGTCTGGATATCGCCATTAATTGTGCAATTGTAGAAAAATAAAAAATATGATTAAAGACTGTGGTGTTCATTTTCATAAATCAGTACGCAGCAACAGTGGCGCAGTGGTACTTATTTAATGCGGTCCGAACAGTGGGGTTACCAGGGTATTTTATCACGGCATAGAACGTGTTTCAACCAATCAGAATGAAGAACTAGAACGGGCCGTTTTATAATAATTTTTTTAAGTCAAGTCAATAATTTTTTTTGTTATTTCAACCCTATAGCTGTGCAGTACAAAGTAAAATAAGACAACGTTTCTCCAGAACCATTGACACAGAACTACATAAAACAAGGACTAAAAAAAATTAATTTTATAGCATGGCTAATGCATTAATATCAACCAAAGCTAACGTTTTAAAGCTAATATACCGTTCTAATACAAAGTTACCCTCCAAAATAAATGTATTTACTATAGTAAAATTTAGATTGACATAGGAGGAGGGAGGGAGTGGGGAGCAGAGGCATCAAGTCTACAGAAGAAGAAAGATTAAGGATGGATGCAGTAGATCCATGCCACAGTCTCTTCTGATTGATGTTTATGAAGGTGTTATGGCACTAATGGTTTCTTTTGATGAGTCTCTATATGGGAAGCGGGAGCTTTGACATGTCAGCGAGTCAGCGACAGACTCTTACGCTGATTGGTGTTGCTATAACTCATATGTACAGGAGACGAGCAAGGAAAGTAAAGTAGAGGGCACGCTACGCCTTATGCATCATGAAACAGCACAGACTAACCCATGCCGGTCAGGACACTTTAATATTGCATGCAGTACTTTGCTGATGTAATGTCTTTTTGTGAAACACTTAACATGCACTTTCATTAGTTGCATTAGTTTTCTTTTAAAGCTAATATGGGATCATTTGTCTTGTGCTAAAGGAGTCGTATTGTAAGGAATCAAATTTCATGTTTTGAGATAAAAGAGCTTTAATATTCTTTGTAAGCTTTACAGAGTAGAACTCCAAATTAATTTTACTTGGAGTATATTTATTTTATGACACGATAATTGATTTCTCAAAGTAATCGCAATTTGCTACCGCACAAATGAAATAATGAAAAAATCATTTTATATTGGTCAAAAGTTTACAATATGAAAACTAAGATGTTTCTTTGTTTTTTATGGGCCATTTCAGTGCAGGAAGTACAGTGGAAGTCCTTATATGGGCAATTTTACTAGAATAGCGCACATACACACCAACCAAGAGCTGACATGAAATCAACGTCAACGAAGAATTGTGTTGTTGTTTGTGAGGGAAATTTAAGTTGTTTGGCTTTCCAAAAAACCCAGTATTAAGGAAACAATGGATGTATTTTGTTTATCTGGGGTAGCAGCGGAGTTGGGCTTAAATCGTTCAAATAAAGTGAATAGCAGGAAAATGTCTTATTACAGAATTTATGCAAAACTCAATGGGCACAATTTTTTTTGGTAATGAATTGTGCTGAATTAACACAATAAATTGCCAATCTTAATATATACAGAATATAAACTTAAGCAACATGGTACGAAAGGCTAATGTATCAGTCCTATGTCTACCTTTTTATACTCACTTCCAGTGTTGGGAGTAACGCATTACAAGTAACGTGCATTACGTAATAATATTACTTTTCTGAACGCTTTACTTTATAAATGTACAAATTAATATTTGAGTTACTTTAAAAAAAAAAGTAATGCAAGTTACTTTCAGTTTAATTAATTAGAATAAAAAAAAGTACTAAATTAAACTGAACGTAGTCACATAGAATTATGCACCCTATGCGTGCGCAGAAACCGAGATGGCAGACCATTTTTGCAATGGAAAATGCAATTTCTGAATGCAGAACTTCTTGATCATAAAAAACACCTGCAAGGCCCGAAAGAGGTCAATCAAAAGTAGCGTAAGTATTACTTTCCATGAAAAGTAACTAACACAATTAGTTACTTTTTTGGGGAGTAACTTAATATTGTGATGCATTACTTTTAAAAGTTACTCTCCTCAACCAATGCATGCTGAATATGAGCATATATATATACCTGAACCATGATCACCTGCATAATTCACATTTCATAAGTTCACAACAAATGGACACTTCATCCACTCAACGGTCATAGCTTTCCTTATGCAGTGGGAAGGGGAGGGGCTAAATATTTATGCATTTTTTATATTAATGCATATTGCAGACACTTTTATCCAAAGCAAGTTAAAGTGTATTCAAGGTATACATTTTAATCCATATGTGTATTTCATGGAAATTAAACCGTTTGTGCTGCTAACACAATGCTCCACCAGCTGAGATACAGAAACAGCTAAACATGCTAAAGCTAACAAAAAAACATATCTTTTGCATTTAAAACATCATTACCCTCTATTGGAAAATGGCAAATTCTTCTCTGTTTCAAGTTGCACTTGATATAATTCTAGCCTTCAAATAGTCCACTGTGCATCATTTGGGACTCATCTATAGAGTTAAAAAAAAAGATTTTTTGCTAATATGAAGTGAATATGGAGTTGGTTAAGTCGGTTTGAGTTTAAGGTGTAACACACCTCACTTTTAATTGGCCCTTAAATACAGCTAAGCCAGTTTTGGATCTGATCCACACAGACACTGTTCAAATATACTGTATGAAAAAATACTTCACCATGGTAACAAGACAGCTTCGACCTTGATTTTCAACTCAAGTGCAAATTTCTCCGAACGTAAAACCTCACAGAATGATAAGCCAGATCCTATTCATATACGCTGACAAAGTAAAGGTGATTTCAGAGGCATTTGGATGAGTCTTTGAAATGGATTTCAAACTGGAACCATTCCTTTAACATCTTAAAGAGACAGTTAACCCAAATATAAAACTTTTGTTATTATTTACACTATTAAAAACCTGTATTACTTATTCTTCTGTGGAACAAAGAAAAAGAGATTCTGCAGTGTATCCAAGCTGCTTAAGAAAATAAGAAAGGCTCTTCATGAGAAACAGACAGGAATTTTTAGCTTCCAAATCTAATTTGCTTTCGGGCACATCAAATCTTGATGCATTAAATTAGCAATAGCATTGCCATCATTGATGTTCTTTAGTACTTTTTATTTTTCAGTTATTTATATTTCAGTGGTCTTAAACATCTTGTTTCAATGACGGTTACTGTACTTTGAAATGTGGAATTTGTCTGGTTTGATCAATTATTCTTAATAAACTGCATGCTAGAAATATATAAATATTATATATATACAATAAACGGCGGCAAATCGCTCAAAAATAGCGCTTGCCTCTGACGGGCCACGAAAAAGCTGCATTCAAATATAATGGCTGAACGGCGGCAGACACGTCTGCAGCAGGCACTTATTTTGACAAGACACATGATGCACATAGGATCACTCGATGCGCAGAACACATATTTTGAAATTACAAACCACACACATGACGGGCTACTTACATGTTGTGACGAACTTGCCATCGAACTTGCCATCTTACTTTGCGTTCACACCAGACGATTAAAACGAATAAATCTCGCTATTCGTGCGTAGTTGGACAGTTGAACAATTTAAGTTAACTCGCTTCATTTGCACATACAATTTGTGTCATTCGCGGGTGAAATTCAGATGCAAATACACTCAATTTGCCGGCTTTAGCTAGCTGCTAGACTTAAAATGTATAGCTCAAATTGAGTAAAGAGCGTTTTTTACAACTTACCAGATTGTCCGACCGCCTTTACTCACTTTCTTCCAAGCAAGATCGAAGTACGAAGATGTGTCGTACAGCTCCGGGTGTCCACATACTGCGACAATGATTTTGTCCTCCATTGTTGTTTCGTATTTGTGCCTCCGTTCACTACGTTGTAATCACGTCACTACTAGATCAAGCTCCTGATTGGTTAACGCAGCGTGAATATCCGCCAAAAGTTCTGATTTTTCAACTCGTGTGATTCATCTTACGTGTGTCGAACACCCAAAACACTTAATTTGCGGGAAACTCGTCATTCGCACCTATGTCTATTCTGTCTTTGCATTGACTTAACATGTAAATTACTCACACTTCATTCGTGTCCGGTTTGGACACACCATTAGGAAGCTTGTACACCAAGGCATTTTTGCCCCGTTGTTTAAATTGATTCCAATGGATTTTGTATCCTCTGCATTTTTTCTGCGCTCAGCACTGAGCGCCCAGAGCGTGCTCGTCAATGTCACTTTTCACTCCGCCGTCCAATCACAATGGAGGAAGAGCAGGAAAAAAATCACAACAACCAACCGGCACATTGTTCAACGACTGATTAACAAAACAGTAGTATCATAGCAACCAAAGCTCTAAGCTAAAAAAGGCAGGCAAACGCTTAAAGTTTATCATGTTGTTTTCAGCTGTGTTTGAATGCTTTGTTGTGCTCTGTTGTGATGCAGTATGTTTTTTATTTATTATTTAGCTTTTTTCTTTAGTTCATTGTTTCTGCCTGCCGTTCAAGTGCATAATTCAGTTATAGATGTATGTTGAGTCTTGTCAGGTCATTTTTCTTCCTTACATAATAACACAATTTGTTTAAACTAAATTAGCACATCCAGATTTTAGCTTTTTGAGGTATTGCAGCACTCTTGATTGTACGATTAAAGTTTCATTTACTATAATGACTTTCACTATTTGTTTTCCTTTTCGTCTAGTTATGGAAAATTGTTTTCCATTATATGACCTCTGTTCGTTACAATGCACTTCCTCTGCGGTCTGTTCGCAGTGCGTACAAAGGCAAATAATTAGTATCTATTTAGGAAGCTGCAGTCTAAAGGAGGCGTCCTGTTGAGAGGTAATTTTTCACGTAAATGAATAGCAGCTGGAACAGATGCCCTTGCGTTTGGAAAATATTTCATATAGATTTATCAGATTTGTGTTTTCATGCATTAGAAACATGAGCAAAATTATGTAGATTTGTGCTATTGTACAATGTCATAATGTGTGGGAACTTTAATTTTGCTCCTAAGAGTTTTGGGAAAGTCAGGCATAAAATTTTTGAAAAGTCAGGCTTGAAATGTCGAACTAATTATGTACGACTGAACTCTGGGCAGTAAGGTCCTTGAGGATGTACACATTAGAGTATGCCGCACAGGACCTGACCATGCATGAACAAATAATGAATTAGTTTTATACTGAATATTATACAAATTACATTGGGATGATTAGTGAAAATTACATTTGCTTTACAAAATGAAGTGAGAATGCCTTGAATTGGTTAAGATTGTTCAAAAGTCCAAAAGCACACCGCACACTGTTAAAAAAGTCGGTTCGACTTAAAGGAAAACACCACTG
The DNA here is from genome assembly GCA_025389145.1 of Misgurnus mizolepis. Taxonomy (NCBI): domain Eukaryota; kingdom Metazoa; phylum Chordata; class Actinopteri; order Cypriniformes; family Cobitidae; genus Misgurnus; species Misgurnus mizolepis. The sequence continues at coordinate 3,588,356 of JAIFKI010000003.1, forward strand.
TTTTTCAATATTTTCGAGTCCGAAATGTTCTTACCTCAACTCAGATGAATTAATACATACCTTTTTTCAATGTGTGCACTTTTAATCTTTGTACAGCGCTTCTTGAATGTGTTAGCATTTTGCCTAGCCCCATTCATTCCTATGGCTCCAAACAAAAGTTTTATTTTTTGTCACCATACTTACTTGTTTAACTACTCATGTAAAAGTCTTTAACTCTTTCACCGCCATTGACGAGATATCTCGTCAATTAAGAGAAAACGCTTCCTCGCCAATGACGAGATTTTCCGTCTTTCCCCAATACCGCTATTATCCACCAGGTGGCGCCCTTCCGCAACTTTTTAAACCCGGAAGTATTGCCCTATGGCAAGCGGCTGCATGTACGTGTCTGTTTTAAAGATCGCTCTGAATGGGATCTCTATGAAAAGTCAAAAATGGAATTATCTCTGCTTTTTGCTCAAAATGTGGTGTTTTTGCAGAAACCTACCCATATTCAAAAGCTGATTACAAAAGAACCACTGAAGGTAGGATGAAACTGTTTTTTTTGTTTGAAAGCAGAGGGTCTGTTCTTTCATTTGGTATATTGTATGTTTATATATTTAAAGAAGAACATTTTCTGGAAGGCATTAAACTTTGGTGAAAATCATGAAAAACGCTGGCGCTGGCTGGCAACTTTTAAAAAAAAATGCTGGCGGTGAAAGAGTTAAATAGGGAAAACATGGAAGTGTTTGTTGACTTTTAAATTCCTCCCTGTTTGTATCCTAAGGAATGTATGGGGCTAGGCTAAATGCTAACACATTCACGAGACGCTGTACAAAGACTAAATGTGCACATATTGAAAAAAGATAGGCATGTATTAGGGATGTGCATCGATGCATCGCGTTCCCATTAAAAAGACCTGTCTAAAATCGATTCTGAATCGTAAGGCTCCGATTCAGTGTTTCATGCACAGCTTGTGCATGTACTACGCTCCGTGATCAGTAGGAAGTCCTTATCAATCTAAAATCACTACAAGTTTGACTAGTTTATAACGTGCATTTAAAAAAGCGACACTCGTCAAACACAATCATTTAAAATATTCTCTATTATCATGAAAATACCTGAAACAATCTGAAGAACAGCGATATAAATATGCCTCTAGATTTCCTGGAATAGTGTTAGTAATGCTACTTCTTCTGTGGCACAAATGGTGTTTCTAAGCGAGAGCGCCCCCTGGCTTTTGGATGTGGCTGCATTTCACCGTAATTCATTCAAATTCATTCATTGAGAAAACGCGCATTTGCCCGATTAATTGTCACAACCCTAGTATGTATTAATTTGCCTAAAGTGGAGGTAAGAACATAGTAAAATAATAAAAAACTGTGGTGTTTTTCTTTAAAAAAGTAAATTACCTGATTGCCTTGATTTAATTCAACTTAAAAATATAATTGACACAACATTCGAGTTAACTTATTATTTGTGATGGCGGTAAATAAATGCAGACTTTTGTTGCAGCTTGAGTTGTTAAATATCGCTCCTCAATTTGACCCATCATTGTTTTTTTACCATTTCAAGCGGAAATGCGTATGAGGAAATGCGAGCGAGGGGTTCCAGCAGACCAATCAAATACTGACAGTCCACGTAGACTTGACGCATAGTTACATGCGCATCGTCCGACGCAGAAGTATAAATCACGCTTAAGTTTGAGCAATAGTAATAGTGATGCTTGTTAAGCAAACGCCCAGCGATTAGCATTGACCTCAAGAAAAAACCAAGCGTGCCGCACAAGCCCTGAAAAGTGAAGCCAAAACGTCTCGATCGCCCCCCAGTGACTGGTCCCAGTATAGGTCATAAACCCCGCCTCCCCATGTTATTCAATGGGACTTGAGACCAACTAAAAAATTAATTACACTTCAATTATCTTTATTCCGAAGCTGGTTTCTGTCATTTACTGTAGTTTTTATCACGCTGATGTAAATTCAAATGTTTGTTTTTAAAACAGGTTTGTGTTTAGTTAGTTATTTAATGATATAAAAACGGTGGTGTCACGTCATGATTGACAGCTGTGATATCGTGTGATATGCGCATTCTACGAGAGCGAGGGCGGGGTTTTGACTTCGCGGCTTCCCTTCCTGCTCACTACTGCGCATGACTGGTCCCGAAATCGCTATTGCGCAGACTCAAGACCCAAGATGTCAGCGCCATATCGAGACACTGGCGGCTTCACTTTTCACCAATGGAAGAGAGCTAACAGGCGTCGTCCATCTTTTTTTACAGTCTATGGAAAAAACGTATTCATTTACTGTATACATTACGTATGAAATATGCAAACTGCTTGTTAAACTTATACGAGCATCATTAACATTTCTGTCATCGACTGCTTATTTACGAGTTTCAAGGGAATCGTTTAGTTTGAGATCAGATCTGTTTCACCATATGTCCGTGATGAAACACTGTAATATTTGACAGCACAGTGGGACACAAACTCTTTTCATTTAAAAGCTTCAAGGAACGCAAGATCAAGAGATGGTGCCGAGAAAACTAGACACCTCTATGAATATATGAATACCAATAAATGGGAACGAGTTCTGTATGTGGAAAAAACATTCAACCGGCCGTATCTGCAATGTTCTGCTTCTTGGGATATTAGATTTGTTTTTCTTTTCCAGTGAGGTTGTTAGTAACACAAGCATGTCATAATTAGTAGTACATACATTATCATCATCATTAGAAGTACTGCAGTTTTAGACGTCGCCTATAAATCTGCATTTATGTTTTCATTAGCCTTCCGCTCTTTGCCATTAATGTCTTTGCCATTAGGACCACAAGGAGCAAGGGGATGACTATAGTTGTGGCACTTGTATTATGGGCTGTAATTTGCATGCATATGATTTTTTTTGGTCTGATAACCACTGCTGGTTAGAGAACGACACTGAGGACTTTTTTGTACGTTTGTGTAGCGTACTGTATGTGTTAATAGGTTATGCAGGAGATGTGTTGGTATCTTATTTGATTTTGGAATAAAAGTCTTTAAACAGCCAGCCATGTTTGCTATTATTGCTTATGAGAAACTAAGCTTTTATAAAAGAGTTAGGTAGTGTGCACACTAAGGGGTTGTGTACACCAAAACTTTTACGCCCGCGGCCGGCGCATGTTTTCAATTGTTTCCAATGGAAGCTCGGCGTTTTTCAAATAAGCCAGCAGCTAGCGGGTTTTTTCCGCGCAGAAAACCGGCGCTCGGCGGTTTTCACGTGCTTGGCGCTGAGAGTCTAGAGTTGAAAGAGATTCAACTTTGGGAGAAAAGCTCCGCTCGTCAATGTCAGTTCTCACACGGCCGCCTAATCACAGTGGAGCAGGGGCGGGACATTACCACAGCAACCAACCGGCTCGCAGCTGAAGTATCACAGCTACCAAAGTGCTCAGCTGAAGAAAGCTGGCACTCAGCTGAAAAACAGCTGGCATTCGGTGTCCTCAAGGCGTTTTCAGCCGCGTTTAAAAGTTTTGGTGTGTCCAGCCCCTCAAGCTATGTTTTCAATTGTTTCCAGTGGTAGTGCAGTGTTTTTCAAAAAAGCCAGCAGCTGGCATTTTTTTCGCACTTAAAGCCAGAGAGTTGAAAAATATTAAACTTTGGGTAAAAAGATAAGTCAATGTCAGTTCTCGTATGGATAATATGGATTACATCAGAGAAAGATCAATTGCCTGTGTCTCTGATAAGCACTCTGTACGCTTTGTTTCAGGGATTGCAGAGGAAAACATGTGCCGTAGTAACAAAGACTTGCCACTACTTACTGCCATCTCCAAAACTCATCCGAATCAAATCCCCAATGATACATGCAAAGTCTAACCTGTAGCTTAATTGGTAAAGCATTGCGTCAGCAGCACAAAAGTTGTGGGTTTGATGCTTGTGGATGCACCATGAGTCGGTTTGGATAAAAGCAGCTGCCGAATTCAGATTAAAATGTAAACGTTCAGCCGTACTGGCCTCATAATCTACAGTATCTCAGTTGGCTTCTGTGAGATTTTTGATATTTGTAGTTGTATTTGTTGAGCTCTGGAGTAAGTCTGTGAACTGATGAAGCGTTTGATTTGACAAGGATGCCGGATAAGAGGATCAGAAGCGGCTGTTTCACTTAATTGATCTGGCTAAGTAAGAGCTCAGGGAAAACCGATTGATTGATTTTACACCTTGTAGTCCTACTTAAACAACTCACAGGTGTGAGGGTGCGGGCACATGTTTGTGTTATGACTAGTATCTGGGGTTTAAGCTTTGTGATGTTCAAAAACTGAAGTCAATGGTTACTATCTGCTGTGTGTTTACCATCATTTCTCAAAATATCTTCTATTGTGTTCATCAGATAAAAGAGATTCATACAGGTTTAAAACAACATCAGGATGAGTAAATGATGACAGAATTTTCATTTTAAGGTGAACTATCCCTTTAAGTGAAATAATCACAAAAATGATTTCATGAACAAACAAAAATGTATGAGAATAAAATGTCAAAGCAATAAAACAGACAATTAATTGTCATAATCTGCACAATTTATTAGGCAATTAATTGTTAGCCAAATGTCATAATCATGACAGCCCTAATTTATGGTTTAATATTTTACCTGATATAAATGTATGAGGTTAAAAGTCTACAGTACATGCAGAGGCTTTTTTATTATTTTCTTCCCTAACATTGATAAATTAATAAATATTTATATGTGACCCAGTCTGTGAAAACCCAGTCATTTTTTGTGTTTTACTGAATCATCAATGAAAATAATATTTTGTGAAAAATAACCATGATATCTTTAGTATTGACTAGTAGTGGATAGTATTGAAGTAAAGTTACTGTTTGTGTGTTGCAGACAAGTGCTGTGTTGTGTTCGGGTGGATGTGCTCTACTAGCCGTCAGCTCGCTTCTGGCCATCATCACCATCTTCCTGCCCGGTGGAGCCTGTGAGCGGAGAATCTGCACGCTGGCTGGATACATGCAGATGGCTTCAGGTTAGTTTCAGGTTTACTATCTGACCACTGATCAGCTGTGCCCTTTCCACCCTGAGGATGCTAACATTGCTGACCAGTAAGACGCTGAATGTCAACAAAGAAAAGAATGACGGTGGTCACTCTGCTGAGACTACTGTTTTTTGTTTGGGTCTGTAATGCCTTTGAAGCTTTCTAAAAACCTCTCTCAGATAGCTCTATTAGGGTGGGGGATTTTAAACAAGTGGTTTTGCACCTATTTGGCTCCCCCTACTGGCTTAACTTGCAATCTCATTACTGATTGGCTGACTTTGCTGCCACTCAAAAAATGTAGCCAATTATTTTAAAGTGGAGGGGCAGGGAGATGCCTGTGATGTCATAAGCATCAGTTTTTCAGATTGGGCCGTTTTCTGGCTGACATTTCTAAAAGAGGAATTTCTATGAGACTGAGATGTTTAGCATGTTTAGCACTTTTTGTATGTTCGTGAATGCGGGTAGACTACCATTATTCAACAAAGACAAGGTAAAAATGGTTTTTCATTCTCTGTCCCCTTTAAGTATACGTAACAGCGTGCATCTTCATGGAGGAACAAAAGCCCTCCTGCACCGATTCTCACATCTCCCTTTGATATCTTATGATTCGGACTTGAGCTGTGCTGGCTTCCTGTTATGTAGTCTAACATCATGTTTGAACTGGTTTGTTCTGATTTTGACTGAGCCGGGGAGAAATAATATGATTTGATATGATGTAATATATAGCACTGGCCAAATTTAGTCAGCGCATCTTATTAGAAATGCAAAGACTCATATGGCACCAACAAATCACATCAAAGTCTGTATGTTCACTTCTCAAAGTGTGAGCCAAACCCAGCTAGAAAAAATAAGTCAGACTAGCTTCTATACTAAAAAAGGACCAGCTAAAATGAGCTTAAGCTGGTTTTAGCTGGTCTCCCAGCCTGGTTTTAGATAGATAAGCTGGTGTAGCAGGCTGGTTTTTGAGGGTTTTTTAGCCGGTCCTGCTGGAAGACCAGCTGACCCACCATCTTAAACCAGCTTGGCTAAGCTGGTTTGCTTGTCTAAGGTGCTTTGAGATGAAAGTAGCTGGTTTAAAATGGTCCTCTCAACTTGGCTGGTTAAGCTGGTCTCCCAGCCTGGTTTAAGAGGGGTTTTAGCTGTGGATGGAAGACCAGCTGACCCACCATCTTAAACCAGCTTGGCTAAGCTGGTTTGCTGGTCTTAGGTGGTTTGAGATGGAAGTAGCTGGTTTAAAATGGTCCTCCCAACTTGGCCAAGCTGGTTAAGCTGGTCTCCCAGCCTGGTTTTATAGGGGTTTTTAGATGGTCAGGCTGGAAGACCAGCTGACCCACCATCTTAAACCAGCTTGGCTAAGCTGGTTTGCTTGTTTAAGGTGCTTTGAGATGAATGTAGCTGGTTTAAAATATTGCTCCCAACTTGGCCAAGCAGGTTAAGCTGGTCCCTCAGCCTGGTTTTAGAGGGGTTTTTAGCTGCTCCAGCTGGAAGACCATCTGACCCACCATCTTAAAGCAGCTTGGCTAAGCTGGTCTTAGATGGTTTCAGATGGAAGTAGTTGGGTTTAAAATGGTCCTCCCAACTTAGCCAATTTGGTTAAGCTGGTCTCCCAGCCTGATTTTAGAGGGTTTTTTAGCTGGTCAGGCTGGGAGACCAGCTGATCCACCATCTTAAACCAGCTTGGCTAAGCTGGTCTTAGATGGTTTCAGATGGAAGTAGCTGGGTTTAAAACGGTCCTCCAAACTTTGCCAAGCTGGTTAAGTTGGTCTCCAAGCCTGGTTTTAGAGGGGTTTTTAGCTGGTCCGGCTGGAAGACTGGACCAGCTAAAACCAGCTTGGCTAAGCTGGTCTTAGATGGTTTGAGATGGAAGTAGCTGGTTTAAAATGGTCCTCCCAACCTGGCCAAGCTTATTAAGCTGGTCTCCAAGCCTGGTTTTAGAGGTGTTTTCAGCTGGTCTGGCTGGAAAGCCAGCTGACCCACCATCTTAAACCAGCTTGACTAAGCTGGTCTTAGATGGTTTGAGATGGAAGTGGCTGATTTAAAATGGTCCTTCCAACCTGGTTAAGCTGGTCTCCCAGCTCAACCAACTAAAACCAGCTTGACTGGCTAAAATGTGGCCAAAACCCATATAAACCAAGCCTACTACACCAACTTAATCAGTTAAAACCAGGCTGGGAGACCAGCTAAAACAGGCCAACCAGCTTAGGCAGGTTTTAGTTGTTGTTTTTTTCAGGAGGGTTAAGATAGTCAGCCTGGTTTTAGGAACATGGACTATCAGTTCCACCTCATCTTCTCCAGTCAGCCAATGAATTTTATGTAGACCAGTTTGGACAGCTACATAAGCAGGGCAGGACAATGTGATGGTGTTGGTTGCTGTATTACTGAAAATATTCTAACATACACGCCGTCTATTTTACCCTTTCATAATTATGCAGATATTTTCTGAACATAGAAAAATTTTTGCTACCAAACTACCCGTCCATCCGAAAGCACTTTGTTGCAGAGTGCATCAGTCAAAGGACTAAATTAATAAATAAAAGAATAAGGCTGCATCCAAAATCGCCCACTTCCATACTATAAAGTAGGCAAAAAGCAGTATGTCTGAATTCATAATATTCGAAAAACTGGCGAAAAGTACCCGGGTGATGTACTACTACCGTCAAGTTCCCGAAGTGATCGTTCATTGGACACTTTGGTATCCCGTGATCCCCTAGAAGAGGAGTTATCCAACAAAGAAGAAGTCAGAGGGGTGCTGTTTTATTCAAAAATAATAAGCGGTAATGCGGCTCTATTTAAATGCAAATACAGTACATATAAAAATATTAAACAGCTGTCCCCTGCGTCCATATTTATACTACCTACTGTTTTAACGGTCCACCTCATCTAATTCAGTACCTACTCTCACAGTATGCGATTTTGGACGCAGCCTAAGTGTTTGCTCTTGGAGGCGGTTGCTAGGCGACGGCCATCACCAGAGTGTTGCGATGGCACAGTTAGGGTACTCACAGATTTAGTGGGCGCTGTAAAAAGACAATTACAGGTCCTTAACACAGGTCACCGGTTCAAGGGTCCCAGCATGCCTTACATACTGGCCTTCATTTAACAGGCAACAGCACCTATAAACAACACCATCTGTGCATTTTATTCATATTTGCACAGACGCTTCATAAATGATTTGTTTATGTGCCAAATAAACATATAAAAAATATATTCCTTGATATTTTTCAGACAATAAAAAGGGGATTTATTGGGAGTGGGGATAGTGTTCAATTAAATCCTTGGTTTAATTCAGGCCTTGGGCTTTCCGTTGATAATAACAGAGAAACCTTAAATAATTTTAACAGCGGAGAATAAGTGCCTCATGCTGATATATTTCCATGTACTAATTAGAAAGTAATGATATTTCCATAAAGCTATTGTAATAAGGGGAATGTAAAAGGCCACAGACTTTACAACAGATTGCATTGGTATTCTCAGTGCGAGGCACATTTTCAAAAGACTTTCAATCAACCTCAGCTCAGATAGATGCTGTAAACAAGCTTTCTAGAACAAATATGCCTCGCAAAAATAAAAAGTGCCACGCTGTTGCATGTAAGAGGCTTTTATAAACGTTTTTTGTATGTTGAAATGTGTGAATAACCCCTTTTGAAGAAAGTTTGCTTTAGTGGGACAAAGATTGGAAACTAATAAGATGCTAAAGGTTCAGTGTGTTGCTTGAGGCTACATTTTATATTTGATGTTTATATGCTGTTTACTGAGGGCTCTCGTCCTTGCTTTTGAAAATTAAAATGAAACAATGAAAGGCTTTTAGACGGAGAGTTACTGTTTAAAGACATGCTGCCCTGCACCAGGGCGTCATGGACCAATTTATTTGAAGGGGGCACAGTGTGCAAAGCTCACAGAAATTTGTGCATACGGGTGATTCTCATGAAAACTTGGTTTTAAAAATGTCAAGCATGAAAATGTAAAATTGCTTAAATTTACTTTTTTCCCACCAGACATTAAAAAACAAAGTCTGGAGTAAATGGGAACATTAATTTAAACACTTTTACTTATCATTTAACACTTTTTGTAACATAATTTAAAAAATTTGTCCTAAAAATCTCACTACCGCAACAGTCAGAAAACATCAACACTGACATATTTTCAAAATGACATGACAAACCTGAAAGAACATAATTTGGAGATTCTGCACATGCATTTAAAATCAAAGTATTATGCTTCTATTAATTAAATTAAAATTTAATAAGCATCTGTTGCGGTAATGATAATCAAAATGTCGTGTAAGCATTCTGACAAGACAATATTTCAAATTAACTGTAAAAAAATGATCTTACCTGGTAGCCATCTTGAAGTAACTGGTCCATGTGCTTGGTCACTCAAAATCAAACTTCATTAAAATTCTGTATGTGTGCTTAAACTGTTCTCAAAAAGTGTTGCGGAGGATGAGAACATCAGGCATGGACACATCATTTTCCTAATTTTTCTTCATTATTATTATACATGAATATTCAGTTAATATTTTTTCTGTCATCTAAAGTAGTCTAGAAAAACATCCATTTATTTTTTTTCCAAATATTTTTGTGTTAATTTGATTAAATTACAACATAACGCATGTTAAAACACAGCCGGACACATTGCGGTAATGAGAATTTCAGCAGATAATGAGATAAAATTGACAAATGATAAATTCTTATGTTGAAATCACACATTGTGCAAGGTAGAACACAGTATTGTGTTAATTCTGATGCTTTTTAATATTACTATATTACACATTTTATAGCTAAAATCATTAGTGCCGTGGTGTTTCAATGGTTTCGTGAGAATCACCCATACACCGACATCAAACAAAATATTCTAGAGCTTTCAGTCTTTTCCATGGCACTTACATTTCTGAACACCACTGCCTACATGCAAAAACCTCCAAAATAAAAGTGTTGACTAACTTACATATCAAATACTATTCAATCGGAATAATGACATATTGATATCATATTTAAATCTGAAACGGCATGTTTAATTTATTTAAGTTTTAATTAATGACTTGTTTAATTGTGTCATTAATGCATTTTGCACAACAACTGCATTATCCTATGAAATAAATGTAATTTTAAATCCATAAACAACAAAAATGACGTGATTGATTTTAATGTTCAATAATGATTTAAAAAAAATTGCAGATAAAATTATTAGAGGAATGCAGTATTGCATCAAATTTTACCTCATATGCGAGCATGTGTGATTCTGCACCCCCATGAACTCTAGCGAACTTTGGCGTTGTACCAAGATTAATCTAGAAATCTCTACTAATATAACGTCAAGACATTTTAAACTATACATTTTCTACACGGAGGTTAACTGCACATTACCGTACTGGGGTTTGGAAATGTTTTGAGCGTTTCACACCCGTGAGCGCGCTCAGATGCTAATGACGTCTGCGACTGTGCTGTCTGCAGCGCCTGCCTCCAGAATAAAGTAATGTAACACGATTAAACCAGTGAAAATCTTCAAAAAGTGACAAGGATGCAGCACAGAATTGGTAATATTGTGCATATTAAACCGATTAAAAGACAAATAACAGATTAATGGACGCTTCTTTGATTTTGAGGTTGCATGGAAAATCCATTTGGCTCAAAAAACCAAGGGGGCACGTTCCCCCTCAGTTTGAATGGGCATGATGCATCTGCCCTGCACACTATTGATATAAAAATAAAGCTTTTTTACGAAAAAAACATGTGCTTTCTTGCTTTTTTATAATCTGAAGAACCTTTGTTTACCCCAAAGAAACTTTTTTTGAAGCAGAAAGGTGCTTCGGATGTTAAAGTCCCCATGAAATCAAAACTGACTATTTGTATTTTTTATTTGAGTGTTTATTAAAAATTATTTATCCGTCAAAGTCATATTTTTTTACATTCATGTCCCCTCATGAACCTTAATCAAAATCAAAAAATGTACTTCTGAAGTCATTGTAGTGATCATTCTCTGATGATGTCAGGTGGACTGTTTGGGCGGGAGCATCCATTAACCCCGCCCCCTCCAATGGTCAATTAGCTGTGATTTCTCTTTTTTTAAATGCAACGTCGTCTTTTCTATATCCAATTAATTCACAGTTGAAAACACAAGCCAAGCCCACTATTATTTTTGTGTGATATTTTGTTTCACTCGGAAATACGCCACAATGCCGTCGATCGTGACTTCCGGTTCACAGGGTCTTTAAAGGTTCTTTCAGCCAAAAATGTTTTATCTATGGCATCAGGAAGCACATTTATTTTAAAGAGTGCAGAGACTTGACCAACTTGTTTTCTAAATTAGAGACCTTTCAATACCAAAAGTTGTATTTATAAGTATTTTGAAAACCGTCCACCTGACTTTAGTGCATCATACTGTGAGCCTGATTTATTGTGAGGAGCAACAACTTACCATAGTTTTCTTTAATAATGATGAGGAAAATGGAAAAAAGGCATTTACAAAAATTGATAATTGATAGGCTTATCATTCAAGTTAAACCACTTATGCTTAGTTAATAGTTAATATGACATAATGAAACACAATAATTTTCTGTGATTTAATCAATAGAATCGTGCTGCAAATAGTAAGCTATTACCGAAGGGATTTGTGCCTCATGAAACTGAATTAAACTCAGCCTTGATAGACTTAAACTCAGCCTTAATAGACTTACATTAATGCATTTGGCAGAATTATCCAACAGTGCCATTGATTTCTTCATTTGTTTCAAGGGAATTGAACCCATGGCCATGACTTTACCAGTTGAGCTTCGGGAAAGCAAGAACAATAATCAAGGTTACAGCAGATGTTGATGTAACCTTTTTTTAATGCCGCATGCAGCATTTGCAATATATAGCATCTCATTAGCATCGTAATCCAATTCAAAAGTCTTAAGTTCAGTCCACATCATCTTTACATTAAGCAAATGGTTTGCAAACTCAGCATCGACTATAAGACAATTTACACTCTGGTGCATTTGCTTTGTTTTTTATTCTTCATAAACTGGTGTTAGTTAGTTAGTTAAACCTTTATTTGTCCCCTTAGGGCAATTTGTTCTGCAGCAAGACATATACACTAGACAAACACAAATACAAAAATCAAGACACATGAAATACTTACATTACAATACAATCACCATTACATCACAACATCATGAAACCTCAATGAGTATTATTCATGCTATATAACAGACCCATCACTAATTTATTGTCAAGTCCTCTGGGCTGCGTTTAAGAGAGAAATGGCTGTCGGAACGAACGAGTGCCTGTATCTGTTGCTCTTTACTAAAGGTAGTCTAAACCGAGACCCAGAAGGCAAGAGCTGAAACTCTAAATGAAGAGGATGGGAATCATCAGAAATTACAGATTTTGCCTTCCTTACTACCTGTCTGTTATACAGGTCAGTAAGACTGTACTGCTGGACACCTATAATTTTACTGCTAACCTTCACTATATTTGAAAGAGCAGTTTTGGCCTTAACAGTGAGATTTCCATACCAGCAGACTGCTGAAAATGTTAGTACAGACTCAATGTATGATTTATAAAAAAGGGTCATCAAGGTCTTATCGATGCGGAATTTTGACAGCTTTCGAAGGCAAAACAGTCTTTGCTGGCCTTTTTTGCAGATCATTTCAGTGTTAGAATTAAAATTTAATTTGTTATCAATCAAACTGCCCAGATACTTGTATGTTTCTACAAATTCCACCATCTGCCCGTTTATGATAGTGTTCTGTGGAATTATTGGCTTGCGCCTAAAATCAATCAGCATTTCCTTTGTCTTCTCTACATTTAATTTAAGGAATGCCCTTAAATTTCATGGCTAAAATATGGATGTAAAAATCACGAGAGAGAGAGAGTGTGTGTTTATTTGCTGAAATGCAGGAACTGGAGGATAATGGCCCTATGAGAATAATGAAGGTATTATGTGTAGACAGTGATAGCGGAGCTGCATTAAATGCGATGACGGCAACTTTAACACTTATTCACAACAAACAACATGACCTTATGCCACTGATTCATCAACGTGTGTGATTGTTGGCTTGAAGATACACAGCGCATATGGAGATCGCAGAAGTAATTTGCAGTGGAAGAAACTGAATTTAGTGAGGAGAGAGAAAATTACATGAGCCAGTGACCTTTCTTTCAATTTCTGTTGAGTCATTGGTCGAATTTATGCTTTTCCTTGATGCCAACTTGGTCTGTACGAAATCATCTTGACTAAAAAAAACTTGAAGGAAAAGAAGAGAGAAATGATAAATGATGTAAGGTGTTTTCAGTGTCATGCTGGCCGTGATGAAAATACTGAAATGCGTGATCTGTTCTTCCTGAGGATGTTATTTATGGTTTACGAGGCATCTAGTGGATGTCCGTCTACTCTCCTGTTTGAAATAAAACCCATATGGACGGCGAGCTGTGAGAAGATTGACACTGATTCTCTGATTAATGCTTTAACTCTTTCCCCACCAGCATTTTTCATAATTTTCACAAAAGTTGAATGCCTCCCAGAAAATGTTCTTCTTTAAATATATAAACATACAATATATTAAATGAAAGAACAGACAATCTGCTTTAAAAACAAAGTTTCATCCTACCTTCAAAAATACAAAAAGCAAAAAGCTGAGATAATTCCATTTTTATAAAGGACTTTGACAGAGATCAGATGCAGAGCGATTCTCAAAACTAAGATGGACATACAGCTGTTTTCCCTAGGGCGATACATCCGGGTTTTATACGTTTATAAGCGGTATTGCGGATTGACGAGATAACTCGTCAATGGCTGGGAAAGAGTTAATGTCTGTTTGACATTTTGACATCTGCACTGGATAACATTTAAATTATTATTTTTTTATAGTTACCGGATTCATTGATGAGGTGTACTGTCTTCATAAAATATTTAAAGTTCACCTATTTCATTGCTAAAAAACAATGTTATTTTGTGTATTTGATGTGTGTTTGCGTCGTTTATTGTAAAAAAACAAATTGTTTCACACATACCGTAAATTTTTGTAGCTTCAAATATCCCTGTCTTCCTCAAATGCTTTGATTTCGTACAAAACTCATCGATTTAAAAAGCGCTGTTTCCCTGATTGGCCAGCTAATCTGTAGGTTGTGATTGGCCTGAATACCGGAAATATGTCGCTCCTTACCATGTTTGAAAGATTCGGTTACCACACAATATTAAAGTAAAAAAAACATTAGTGCAACTTTCATGAAGTTAAATCAATAAAAAGTAGGGATGCACCGAAATGAAAATTCTTGTCCGAAAACGAAAACCGAAAATGAGGAAACCAAGGCCGAAAAACCGAAACGAAACACCGAAATAAATTATTATGCCAATTATTAGTACAAATGCATGACTATCACTGTGTACTAACTTTACTAGGGGTGTGTGACAGATCACAAAACTCACGGTTCAGATCACATTACAGTTTTTGAGGCACGGATCGGATTCTTTTTCAGATCAGCAAAAAGGGGGTGGGGAAAATTTAATAACAAATAAAGAAATTACAAACATTTATAAAAAAGAACAAAGCTGCACATTAATAAGGGCTAACATTAGCATTAGGTACAGAAATCGAATTAAATGAGTCATAACACTGTCTTTAATGTATAAATTAAATATATTATTATTTTTAGAGCTATTTGTCTCTTTGTTAGACTAAAGTAGGTTAATTGAGGTTATGTCTCTTTAAATAAGCAGAGACTGGTTTATGACTGTAATCTATACATACACTTAAGACATAAACAAATGTTTTTATTAGAAAAAGAATACTTTGGAGATAATTTTGTTTATATGTGCCCTGTCAATAACAGAAAGATTTTACGTTCGCTTGTTTGCGTCTCACTCGTGTGTGCACTATTGAGGGCACTTAAACGTGCACGCACACAGAGAACGAAGGCGAATCCCAAACAGCGCAGCATAAAAACGTTACGTTGTTTTTCATTGCTTTATTCGGCACATGTATGTTAATGGACTATACAGTATGAGACACATTTGCGCGACTCTCTCTAAAGTTTACACATCAAGAGTTCTGATCTTTGAAGGGCGTACTCACTGTGATGATCACGTCTGGACCGGACACAACCGCAGGTGCCTCTGTGCGTACTTTAGCGCCTTTTTGCGGTTAAATACATCCACGCCGCATACATGTTGCTTCAGACAAGCACGTGCAGGTCGCGGTTTCTGTTTGCGTCATCAAAACATTTCGGCCGTATTGTTTCGGTGATAAAAGTATTTTCGGTGGCTGAATATTCGGTGCATCCCTAATAAAAAGCATTCCTTCTGCTAGAAAAAATAGTCCCTGACAATGAACAAAAATGTGTTCCAATGTGTAATATGCATGACAGCTCAAATAAAAACAACAAACCGATACGTGTGGTTGCTAAGGGCGCAGTGATAAACAGAACCGTTGGGTGAAGCGGTCATAGCCGTGTTTTATCGTGAATAAAGCACACCTATTGACCAATCAGAATCAAGGATTGGAACTAACCATTTATAAGCAAACAATAAGGTATGAGAGGCTGTGCTGTATCGTGAATGAGTAACGGCTGAAGGGCGTTGTTAGGCACGACGCGAAGCGGAGAATAAAACAGTTACCACACAGTATTAAAGTAAAAAAAATTATTAGTGCAACTTTCATGAAGTTAAATCAATAAAAGCATTCCTTCCTCTAGAAACGTAGTCCCTGACCGTGAACAACAACGTTCCAATGTGTAATATGCATGAAATCTCAAATAAAAACAACAAACCGTTCTCAAACCCATACGTATGGTTGCTAAGGGTGTTGCTAAGGGCGCAGTGATAAATAGAACCGTTGGGTAAAGCGGTCATAGCAGTGTTTTATCGTGAATAAAGCACAGCTATTGACCAATCAGAATCAAGGATTGGATCTAACTGTTTTATAATTTGGGGTTCGTACCTTTTGCATAGCGTTAACATGTACATTTAGTACACACTTACACACCAAACGAAATGTAAAAACGTGAATTGGAAAATTGGTGCTCTTTAAATTTAAACATACATCTTTATCGAGGCAGAAGATTCATATAACAAAAACATTTACTGGATGAGTTGTTTAGCACTTTACGGTGAAAATGAGAATACAGTCACTCTGTCATCATACTTCTTTAAGTAAGCAAAGTCCCTAAAGGGAAGTTGCGCCACTCGGCGGCCATGTTTGCAATGCCTCTGAGCAGTTATTTCAGTCATGCTAGACCACATGAATGGGGCAAGAGTTATATTTTTTAAGTCATGTGCTAAAATCACAATTAAACAACCAACAACTAAACCTGACATCAACCATGTTTGTTTTTAGAGCTGCGTACACACTAAACGCGAAGTATTCGCATTGTGTTCCTCGCTTAATAGTACTCGCTGGATTTATCGTTGGGTCGAATTTTTCGCTGGAGTTAAAGTTTTTCAACTTGCACAAAAGACGCGTTTGAATAGGGCGTGTTCGGGCCATCGCGTCGCCCAATCCGAGTCATAGGCATTTCCCTGCGCGAATTCGCGCATATTCACGTCTTTGACTTTGTATGTGATCTACTTGAGCAAATCGTTGAATTCACGTTAGGTGAGTGCACAGTGTACTGTGCGTCTATTTGTTGCTATGTATCGCTAGTCTCTTTCAATGAGGTCAAGGAAGCGTTCCTAAATCTGGTAGTCCTAGTAACAACTACTGTATAAACAAATAAGTAACCGTCTTCTCAGTAAAACTCCTTCACTCTTATTGGTTAATGCTCTTGAAAGTCGTTTGTCATTTGCATCAAGTTGAACTGTTCTTAACTTTGACATGTAGCTGAACATGCCCACTTCCTGTCTCTAACGGTTGCTGTCACTCGTGTCGCCGGATATCGGCAAGCTTCCAATGAATGAATGAAATGGTGTCACTCCGCCATTGTTAGTCGCTTGTGGTGTGCACGCAGCTAAGCTTAAATTGCACTAAAACGACATTTTCTGAGATCGTTTTTTGCTACTGTATGCGCAGCATTACAGAACGTCATAATCATAACAATCTCAACAAATTGAGCCTCTTTAAAATAACTAAGTGGATTAGGAATAATCCTGTTTGGTTAGCACATTACTTCACATTCCTGTTATGCGAGGCAGTGTGCTGCGTTCGGTCTCATTAGTGGTGATTGCTGGCTTTCCTACACTAATAATTTACATCCTTGGTGCAAAAACACATCTCGTATTCTCTCTTTTCACCACCTCGCTCACTGAAATATTTCTCTCTGGCTGTGTTTTGCTCCTCCCGCTCTCTTTATTCCCCCACTTCTGTTGATCTTCCTTTTTTGATTTGTCTCGCTAAAAAATCCAACAAAGAGAATTTCTGTTCGTTCTGCCTCAGTTCCGCCCCATCACTCTTAAAAGAGTCGGTAGTGGTGCTGAGGCGGGGGTCCCCTCTCCCCAGGGCCAATGAGAACGCACGGCGATGTGAACAAGAGCAGTTTAATCGGCAGACGACCGAGGTCAGTGCTCGAGGGCGGATTTGATCTCATCCTTTATTTAAAACAGGTTTTGCGAGTTACGTAGTTATACAACTCCCAGTCAAATCATCATCTAACTATCAGTCACCTTTTCCTGGGAAAATCAGTCACATATCAAAGGGACAAAAGTTATTTTTTTTAAATATCTGACACAAAGGTAATAAGGGTCATGTGATATTTATAATGAGCTGTTTATCTTGCTGTCCACAGTCGAGAGACGGACTCATAAACACCACCTTCCATAATTCTCTCTGTTTGAAGGTATAAGGACGTAATTAGTTTTTCATTTGTCTTTCGGCTATTACAGGTATGTTTCGTCATCCAAGCAGCTATCTCGACTGCATAACATCTTCAGTGTAACGCACCGACACGCTCTGAGGAACTTGAGCGGGCCACGTACTGGCCCGTGTGAATTGTGGCTGTTTATATCCATTAGCTTCCTCGGCTCGTGTTTTTCCGCTACGGGACGGCTAATTGGTTTGCGTGAACGTGTGCTGGGTAACAGTGAGAGGCAGATGAGAGCTGTGTGTGAGTTATGATATGCATTTCTGTTGTTTGACTGTAATGGATTCAGTCACATCTTACTTCTGGTGCCTGGAGCTCGTCCGCATTGGGAGCCTAGAGATCATCTCTCTTTCTCTGAGCGTTATTTTTTAACCCTCCCTTTCCTCAAAGAATCCTTTTGTTGGGAATCTGTCCAACACAATTTCTTTTGATTCCTTTAAAGTGTTTGTAGATCTTCTCTTCTTCATCCCGAATCATCATTCGTTTGCTTGTCTGCTTTTCTTTCTTATGTTTTGGTTCTTTTCTGCGTGTTTTTGTCTCTTATGCATGACTAATTTTTCTCTTTCAGTACAAGGTATGCTCTCTCCTGTCCCAAACATGCCTGTTTTCCAACTTCCTTGTGTTGAGGATAGACAGCTGTCCCTCTGAGCGTCTGTTTCCTGTCGGTATTGTATATTTTAGGCACTGCTTTCTTTTATCTTTCTGTATGTGTTTGTGGATGAAAACATGGCAGTGCTAGGGGGATTTCTTCTTCAACCACAACGCAAAATGCAAATGTGTCTCTACCTCATATAAACACTCTAAAAAATATTTTTAACACAGCTTTGAGTCAGAAAGGGACAATACCAAACGTTGGGTTAAAGAGCACATATTGTTCTGATTCACGATTTTACATTTCCTTTGGTGTGTAAGTGTGTATTAGTACATGTTAACGATATGACGCGAGTTATCGTTTCCGACGTAAATCTCTTTTCTTGGACTACACAAACACATTCGTGTGTAACCTACTTAAAACAACGGCAAGAATTACACAAACGTTAGCAGTTTTCATATCGTAAGTGCTGAAGGGTTAGTTGTAACACAGCGTTACAATTTACCCCGCTGGGTCAAAATATTTTCACGCCCACCATAAAAGTTGCTAAGAGCTGCAGACATATTTCGAAACAATGCTATGTTTTAGTCAACAAGACACTGATTAATATGACATAGCATTGGATTTGGTATCTTTACACACCCAACTTAGAAAGCGAAAAACACATATGATGAACAAAATTTAATTACATGCCACCAAAACACTTGTTCATCAATAACTCTCTGGAAAAACATTATGCATTTCCAATAATTTGCGGGAGATCGTCTTTTGGCAGCATGAAAAAAAATACCGGTAAAACAAAACGATCAACCTTGTACAACAATGTAAACAGTCCATGTTACAACTAACCCCGCGCACCCTTACTGTCTTTTTACATAAAGTACACAAATTAAGCACTTTTCCATCTTCACAGTTTTGGTGCATAGTGAAACTGTATGGTAATGCAGCGTTTCCCAACCCTTTTTCTAAAGACACACCAAGCAGGGCAAGTTTTGGATGTCTCCCATATCCATGACCCCATTATTTCCCATCCTGAGGTTCCTACTAATGAGTTGATGAGTGGATTCAAGTATGAAAGTTGGAAAATTTATAGTGTTGGTGAACAGGGTTGTGGTAAGGGATGCAGCAAGGATCTGGACCTCTACTTGAAAAACTATATTTAATTCGTCACTCCTTGAAGTTTTTGTAGTGCTTGTGGGCCCAGCGCTGTCTTTCTTCAGTAGATGTAGCATCTGTGCTGTCAGTGGTAACTTCTTATGTCAGTGCTGGAGTGATGAGGGCACTGCAGGTGACCGTGTATCAGTGAACAGCTCGATAAATAACAGAGTGAGTTCTTCACTACTGCGTTTCTCTAAATCTTTCATGCTCCGATGGACTCAGCAGAAATTCCTGTACCTCTGATTCTGCGCCTCGTCTTGTCTTTTTTCTCCAGCGGTTATTTTATAGCTGCCACATGATGGGGAGGCATTATGGAGAGAGAAGCCATTTTAAGTCACGATGCTACACTTTCAGAAATTAAGGTAGAAAAGCTGTCACTGGGACTTTATACATTGGTACCGGTATGTACTTTTGAGCATAGATGGGTGATTCTCGCGAAATTAGACGTATGAGGTGTCATGAAACATTTTGATAAAAAAAGTAAATGCAAAATAAGAAGCATACAGTTACAAACATTTCTTCATGTACTATTTTGCATAGGATTTTAAATGACATCATACAAACCAATTTTGTTGTTTTTTCCACATTTAAGGGGAAAATGTTCATTACCGCAACATGTCCATGACTGGATTTGGGTTCTTTGACATGGAAATATTTATAATTAAAAAATCTAAACAATGAAAAGCTTCAGTGCATGTTATACTATAAACATTTACAGTAAAGAAACATGTGGTATTTGGTGATCATTGGTAAATGGAGAGACAACAATAAGGAACATAAATGTGTCCAAGACCAATTTTCTCATCCTCCGCAACAAATTTCAATCATTGTTTAAGCCCTCAAGGAACTAACATTTTTTTTTTAAATTGTTGAAAGGGACATAATTGACTGTGACACTCAAGATGGCTAACAGGTAAGCAGTTCTTATTCGTTTGTCATAGTACCTAGACAACTTTTTAGTTCTCATTACCGAAACATGAGTTTGTAAATGCATATATTTAATGTAATATCATGTTGCGGTAATGATAATTTTTGTAAGGAATAATTGACGACGGGCCATTGAATTATAAGAAAATAATGCACACCGGAGTGCCGTTACACCGCAGGTGTGCATTATTTTCAAATAATTCAAAGGACCGGAGTCAATTATTCCGCTTATACCACAAACATTGCTCTGGTGCCTATTTTTAAGACATTTGACAAGTTAGGTGTGCGGTTTACAGAAAAATAATCAACACCCATACAACATTTCTCAGCCAATCAGAATGCAGCATTCAACAGACCCGTGGTATAATATAATGATAATCTAAAAAATGTAAATAATTCTATAGGAAATATTTTTTAAATCCTCTAAAAATAATGGTTATAGTAAGTTCAGACCTTAAAGGGATAGTTCGGCCAAAAACGATTTTAAACCCATGATTTACTCACCCCCAAGCTGTCCAAGTTGCATATGTCCATCGTTTTTCAGACAAACACATTTTCGGATATTTTAGAAAATATTTGAGATCTTTCTGTTGATTAAATGTAAAGTTACGGGGTCCAGCCATAGTCCACGACCTTCAAGTCCAAAAAAAGTGTGTCCATCCTTCACAAATTAAATCCAAACGGCTCCAGGATGATAAACAAAGGTCTTCTGAGGGTAATCTGTGCGGTGTTGTTGTAGAAATATCCATATTTAAAATGTTATTAACGTAATTGACTACCTTCCGGTAGCGCCGCCATCTTAGACTCCTCTGTATTCAGGAGAGAGTATTAGCGTAGTGTACGCACTTTTCTTAGTGACGTATGACAAATTCGGAGGGCGGGGGCACAGAGCAGCAGCAGAGAAACCTCCATACGCTGCGTGAAGCTCTGATCCTAAATGCGGACGCGACTAAGATGGCGGCGCTACCGGAAGGTAATTAATTACGTTAATAAAATTTTAAATATGGATATTTCTACAACAACACCGCACGGATTACCCTCAGAAGACCTTTGTTTATCATCCTGGAGCCGTTTGGATTTAATTTGTGAAGGATGGACGCACTTTTTTGGACTTGAAGGTCGTGGACTATGGGTGGACCCCGTAACATTACATTTAATCAACTGAAAGATCTAAAACATTTAAATATCCGATAATGTGTTTGTCTGAAAAACGATGGACATATGCAACTCGGACAGCTTGGGGGTGAGTAAATCATGGGTTTAATATCGTTTTTGGCCGAACTAATCCTTTTAATCTTCTATGTGCATAAAAAAATGGCTTCAAGGGCTTTTTAAAAATCTGCTGCTTGACACCTTCTAAGTCTGGATTTCGTGAGAATCACCCAGATATGTAATTTGACCGATCCATATATGTACAAGTGTCAGCCAATTTGGAACGGTCCTGATGGAGATTCCAGCTTTTCGGGATACACTATGCAACATCTGGTTGTTTATCCTGCAGATGTTTATATTCCCGAAAAAATTCAATAACTTTTTACAGGTGATAATGTGTTGTTTTTGTATATGAATTAACACAGTATTACAGATTTTTTAAATACATTAACTTTTTAATGTTGTATTGGGCAGCACTTTCGTCTTGGTTTTTTGGGTATTTGGGTCTACACAATAGCATGTAACATTAGATATATATACATGCGTATTACTTTGGTTGTGGGTGCACAGTAAGCTAACTCTCGAGTGATCATCCACCGGCTTGACAGGGTTGCCAGAGTTGCGTAACGATCAAATCTATCCCAATGACCTTTACTATTATAAATAAAATAGTATTATCTTAAAGGAATAGTCTACTCATTTTCAATATTAAAATATGTTATTACCTTAACTAAGAAGAGTTGATACATCCCTCTATCATCTGTGTGCGTGCACGTAAGCGCCGGGGCGCGCTGCAACACTTCGATAGCATTTAGCTTAGCCCCATTCATTCAATGATATCACTCAGAGATAAAGTTAGAAGTGACCAAACACATCAACGTTTTTCCTATTTAAGACGAGTAGTTACACGACCAAGTTTGGTGGTACAAAATAAGACGTAGCGCTTTTCTAAGCGGATTTAAAAGAGGAACTATATTGTATGGTGGAACAGCACTTTTGGGAGTACTTCGACTCGGCGCAGTAACACCCTCCCTCTCCCATTCTGAGAGGGAGAAGGGGAGCGGATTTTTCAGGCGAATGGGAAGAATAGATGTCCTTTAACCTACAATATTGATAGGCCTACATCCAGAGTTATAATTTAAGTACTTCATGTTTAACAAAGAAAAATCTAAATATTTCCAAGTGCCCCTCTTAGATCCAGATGATGTCGCCTACATGAACCATTGCTGTATCAGTGTCTTTCAATTCTGCTTTAGTTTTTTGTAAAATAAAATAACCAGAAGCCAAATTTCTGCGTGCAGAGATTTCTATGAAATCTCTTTGACAGCGTTGAGTCTTTTTGAAAGCAGAATGACGTGTGTGTCCTTGATGTACACTAAAATCAAACAGGATAATGAATGATGGTTAATGTTCGAGTTTTTTCAATGACACTGTTTATTCATTTATCCCTGCTGAAAAGATCACTAGAAGCCCACAAATTTCTATGCTGCTGCAAGCAATTATATACTTGTTGCTGTTTGTTTGGTTCTGGTCAGGCAGGTGGTTAACATATATGATTAAAACCTTAGGGTCACTTATTCATCATTCATTTATATTATTTAATATCTACACATACTGTAGTGGAATAATAGTAAACTCAAATAAAAGCTTGTAAAAAAATACAAATTTTATCAAGCAGCTTTCTGAGGTCTCACCCTGAGATGCTAATGAAGAAGTTTCCATCTGCACTCCTTTCCTTTCATTGTTTGTTCTAGTCATCAATTTGAAAAATGTCAGTGTGATCCGTTTTTTATCAAATGTATGCATATACAGTATGTATCCTCAGCTATTATTATTTTTCTCATAAAAACTATGGCATAATACGAACACAGTTTGGGAATACTGTTGTGACAATAATATTTTCCTGTAGAATATCAGTTATTACTTGGGTAGAAAAACCACCCAAGGTAATATCCTAAAGGGACACTCATTTTCCAACTTTCCTAGAGTTAAACATATTTTATGAATTTTCATGTGTTTTGGAATCCATTCAGCTGATCTTCAGGTCTGGCGGTACTACTTTTAGCATAGCTTAGCATAATCCATTGAATCTGATTAGACCATTAGCATCGCGCTAAAAAATAACCAAAGAGTTTCGATATGTTTCCTATTTAAAACTCGGTCTTAGTACACGATGTAACTAAAGAAGAGTCAAGTTTTAAATAGTCGAATTATAAAAAATATTGAAAATCTTTGGTTATTTTAAGCACGATGCTAATGGTCTAATCAGATTCAATGGATTGTGCTAAGCTATGCTATATATATATGATAAGCTATATATATGACTAGTGGTATCGCCAAACCCGGGGATAAGCTGAATGGATTCCAAAACGGTCAAAATCAAATTTTTAACTCTAGGGGAGCTGGAAAATAAACATAGTGTCTCTTTAAGCCCGGAGTATAGTTTTTTTCATGTACACAAATGTACGCGCACGGTCGAACGGAAAGTATAGTTTATTTGACTTATACGTGTACACACACAGACGTTCGCCGCATGTGCATTGCATCAAAATGCAATGCATCTTCTGGGCTACATACTACATTTTCCTGCACATGCAGGGTTTTTTTAAGCATTCATTTTGTTTCTAGCGTCTGAGAGAAGAGACAGACTCATGGGAAGACTAAGAGGTGGCTAATAGAGGTTGCTGAGATGATAAGTGCATTTTGTGTGTGTTGTTATGTATGCTATATTTTCATATTATTGGTATTAAAGCTCCAGCAATGATCCTCATTTGTATTTTTTATGCCCTTTTAGCGTGGAGCCAAAGGAAAACAAGATGTTTTGGTAATCTCTGATATTAAAACAATGCACACAGGTGAAATTGTGTGTGTGTGTGTGTGTGTGTGTGTGTGTGTGTGTTTGTGCAAGTCTAAAGTAATTTGTGATCTGGACCAGCAGGTGATTTGTAAACAGGAGAGATGATTTTGTTAGTGTTCAACAAGGTGTGAAGTGATTCTCTCGCTTTTATATAGCACACACACATGGAAGGGCACAAAAGGTGAAGTCTTAATCTACTGATTCAAGGTTTCTTCTCATCTTGCTGTCAGAACAGTGGCTGATGTGATTCTGAATGTACTTAACTTTCATTTATGCTGAAAAGGGAAAAAGTGTATGGCTTGATCTGCTGGACTGTTTGCTGTTCAATCATATTTGGCTTTGGGATAAATGGACAGGATAGTCTGAGCTGTTAGTACAGAAACAGATATTGACATTTTTTAGGCACTATCTGAAGGGAAAGTGTAGTGCTTTTAGTAGATGTGATGTCTTTGTGTGCTATAGGGACACGGATTCCCATACAGGGCATAAGTCTAGAAATGCTTTACATTTGGGTCCAGTTGGGTTCAAAACAATGCCACTGGTTTGGGTGACAAGTCGGACTCGGGCCAGAATCGCTCTCAGATTTGAAAGGTAAAATTGTCAGGGTCTTGCCAGACCCTTGTGTTGGAGTCAGGTCTTATTCTGTATGGCAAGGTACTGACAGTACAATGTTCTGTGTGGGAACACGTGGCTTCATATTATGTGTTTTTTGCCACGTGTTTCCAGTGTCTTGTCACTTTTACCCCACTCCCTTGTGTTCTCCCGCTTTGATTGTTTAATGATTTCCACCTGTTCCCATCTTGATTTGTTCCCTTTATAAAGCCCTCCTGGTCTCTGTCTTGTGCTCGATTGTTTGTTCAGATTCCATGTGTCTCCCTGTTATTCGTGTTTCTGTCCTGCCAAATCCAGATTCTGTGTGGTTATTTTAGTAAGTTGGTTATTTAGTTTTATGTTACCCTTCTGTCCATTTATTGCCTTGTTTTACCCCCTCGTGGGTTTTGTTTTCTGTGTTTATTTCAATAAAACTCTCATTTGTGTTCACAATACTGTTTGCGCTTGGGTTCTGCCCTATTCGTGTCGTGACAAAAATGCCTTATTATGATTTTTTAATATATTTTGTTTTGAATTTATGTATTATTTATTTTAAATAATTTTGTCTTTGACGGCCAGATGAGAAACTCCTCTATACTAATATGAAAGTGCCTTGCTTGTTACTGCTTGTTAAAGCAGTGCAGTTAAGAAGTTTTATCTGAAATGGTTTGTCCACTGAAAATAAAGTTATGATTTAGAATTAGCATAATTGCTAAGTTTTATAGCTAAAATCTTTAAAGAACAGTTCATTGTATAGTGTAGTTTCTTAATAAAGAAAAATAAGAATTTAATTATTTAATTTTTGCGTGTGGTTCTGGCCCCCTTGGTATAAAGGAGAAAAATGCTGGCCCTCGTCATCATCAAAGTTGCCCATCCCTGACTTAAACCAATGTTTTTATTAGAAAAATATTACTGTGGTTTTTCGAGATCATTTTGTTTGCATGTGTCCTGTCAAGAACAGTAAGATTGTTCGCTTGCTTTTTAAAACGCGTCTCTCCGTGTATGCACTTTTGAGTGCACTTAAACACACGCACACACACAGACGGAGGACGAATTACAAACGACGCTTCGGGAAGAAGATGCAGCATAAACAGTCGCTCCACATAAAGTGAAAATTACGTTGTTTTTCAGTGCTTTATTAACCAAATGCATTTTAATGGACTACAGTATGAGACACAGTAGCGCAACTCTCTCTCAAGTTTATACACTAAGAGTTCTGATCTTTGAAGGGCATAGGGATAATCACGTTTGATTGGAGTCAGACTGGACACATTTAATCGCATGTGCATCTGTGCAAACAGAAAATTGCTCACTTTAGCGCCTTTTCGTGGTTAAATTGTTTAAATCACTAAAGTGTTAACATTTGCAAGCTTTTGAAACACGTGCAAATCATCAAGTTTCACCCTGTTTAAATTTACGTATTAATCTGCGAATCGCATTCGAGGCAAACTGTGGGTTGTGATCTGTACGGATCAACTGCTATTTAAAAGTATTTAAAAAACAAACATCTTGAGATACTTGGTAGCCTACAATATTTCCCTCTTATGATTGAGCATTAGAGACTTGGGCTTGAGTAGGCTACTTGCTGGTGGCAAGCTTCTCATTTCTCCGACAAGTATTGCTCGAAATCATGTCGAAAAATGAAAAAAATAATGGTATTAACCAGTTACCATTATTTTATATAAACGATTCTGTTCCGGAACATATATTTAAAAAAAAAATGGTTTCGTTTCTGTTCCTTGCAAAACATCAAAAGTTTCTGGTTTTCGTGTTTTTCCGTGAACCGGTTCAAAGCCTTGATTTATACGGTTCAGGCAGAAGGCACTTAAGATTCACATATTCACAAATTGAGATTAAACTGATCTGGATATAGTTATGGTACTTCAGAGGATGACAGAGAGACAGCATCTGGTGCTAATGCATTTATGAGTCTGGATGCCGCAAGTGCCAGGATTACACGAAGAAGAGCTTTTTTAAGAGTGCATGAGAAGTGGGTGGGCGGTATCTTACTGAACATTATGGTATGAGTCATAATACCTGTACATCACTGTATATACCCAATATAGATACAGATACTGTACGTGCATCAAGGGTGTCTACTAAAACACATCCATTTTCATTTTAATCCATAATAATGTGGTTAAAAATATGGTTGATGTCATATTTTATATATTATTTTGGAAATTCATAGGCGGGTTGGGCCTACTGCATTGTGGGATACAACTTCCTTGCTGTATACCAAGCTGCGTGCACATTTTAGCAAATATCCAATCTTTCATAAATAACTTTTGCATGGTACTGTATGCATTACATAGTATGCATATGGTTAAAATTGTATGAATGTGTGATGTGCATGAATATGACACATCCATACTCAAGCACACACTGCTCTTGTTTGTAGATTATGCATATTACTCATGCAGTACGTCTGTATCTCACCTACTTACATTATCATCCCAGCCTCTCCTGTCATCATCCGTCACCATTCAAAAATCAGCCAGCCCCACTTCAAAGAGGGCTTTCATTAAACCCCTCCTACACATGTTGGCCACTCATGAGTAAACAACAGGCTATGACACACGCACACACACAACCGTCTATTAATGTTAACACATACGTACTTGTTGACATGCTACACTCACCCTAACACTTTACTCTCCAGTATGCTCAAATCATACGCTTTAAAGAAGCTTTGTGTATCATTTTCTCTGTAGACATGGCCAAATGTTTTCACAATCATTGTAAGGCTTTCATCATGTCTGGAAATCCATCATTTAACTCGTGCACGCACACAAAAAAGTGTGTAATGTCATAGGGGCAATGAGACTCAGTCTGTGTGTTATGTTCATAAAGAAACTGAAAGATGATCTCATAATTTACTCACCCGAATGCCATCACAGGTCTGTTTATCTTCTTCAGCTATTAAAATCCTGGCTTTTCCAAGCTTTGCCATTAATGCCACTGAATGCTGCTCAATGTTTTAAAGCTATATAATGCACATATATCCATCATTAGAGTAAGCAAAAAGACTCAAATGGATTTATACATGTTTTCTGAAGCCAAAGATACATTTGAGAGAGAGAAAACAATTAAAATTATCTAAAAAAAAAACAATCATGGTGATGCTATAACCTGCAAAAGTCTTAGGCCACTATCAGCAGCTTTTAATGTCCATCCATATTTATTTTTCACTCTTTTTTAAGATACAAACAGAAAATACAGAAAATATGTACACAAAATGAAAAACAAAACTATTTTCAGAACTAAATGTCTTTTTCAGGCATCAGTCAGTATTTAGTGTGACCGCTCTTGGCATGAAACACACCTTGAGCTTTTTTGAAGAGAAGTCCTGAAGTCATTTCGATTAGAAATTGAAATTAGGATTTAATTTTAAATAATTTTATAATAATTAAAAAAAATAAAAAGATATTTTTTAAGATATTGATGCTTACATGTTCATTATTATGCTGCAGGGATGACATATTTTTGTAGGCCAACCCGGAAGTTAGCGGGACAGTGGTTCTCTCACAGAAATAAGCCCATTAATTTTCCCCATAGACTTTCGGAAAATTGTAAAAAATAAGATGTGTTTTTTTTGTGAGGGAACCAGTGTCCTGCTAACTCTATAGCAGTAATTCTCAAAGTGTGGTCCGCGGACCACTAGTGGTCCGCCAAACCCCCCCAGTGGTCCGCCAAAGGATGACCTAAATTAGGCAAGTGTTTATACCAGGGCTATTCAATTGGCGGCCCGCGGGTCAGACCCGGCCCCCAAGATAATTTGATCCGTCCCTTTATGTAGTCTGTAAAAAAGACATCTCTAGAATAAATTTAGAAAGTTAGACAACGGGCCCTACAGTTACGAGTTGATGCGCGTGCGTCTGTTTCATACAGCATGAGCTGCAGAGCGCGAGTCACGTGACTGGTGCGAGCAGCTGTGTCACGTGTTTATATTCGCGCTTTGGTCCACAAGTTCAACGCGATCGCCTCCCCCGCTCGCGTCTCAAGACGCGATAGCTGACTGTGGTGAGTTAAGAGACCGGACTCTATGGCTGTTTTAATTTTATTTGTTGTATTTCCAGCTTTAAAACACTGCCTTTTCCGACAATTGTTGTCTGATAAGTCTGCTCAATTATGACTTGCTTATCAACAATGACATTTACGTTACATGTCTTAATAAATGAAACGTCTCGGTTACGGATGTAACCCTCGTTCCCTGAAGGAGGGAACGGAGACGTCACGTCGTGACCGACGAATTGGGAACTCGCTTAGAGAGACCAATCTGCTTCGAATACTACTAAAACGCCAATGAACTTGGCATTGAGATATTTGCATAATGCTGGCGCCGCCCCGCCAGGTGCGTATATAAGCAGCAGGTGCAAATAGGGAAATTAGCTTCTTATTCGCTGAGAAAGCCGGAAAGTGTGACCGGCCGTAACAGCAGGTGGCAGCACCTGTGGCGACGGGACGTGACGTCTCCGTTCCCTCCTTCAGGGAACGAGGGTTACATCCGTAACCGAGACGTTCCCTTTCAGTCGGTCACTACGACGTCACGTCGTGACCGACGAATTGGGAATCCCTACCAAAACGCCACTAGGGGCTGACCTCTTCCAGTGTCTGCGTAAAGCCCTCCGGTTCCACTTAAGGATAAGGAGAATTAGGTTTTAAGGCAGAAGGCCGGGCACTAGATGTTCCTTTAACCCCACAGAAGTGCCAGCGACTGGGAAGCGCCCTACCTGAGCGGGATAGGAACGCTGCGGAAGCCACCACCCGTCTTAAGGGTTAATGGTGGGCGAAAGTCAACCGTAGTTGAGGTAAAATGACAGCCGTGGCTGTGTAAGCAAAGCAGTGCTCTGCTAAGGGAAACGTGGGCTAGTAGGATTAACCCCACGGAAAAATACTCACAAAGGAACCCGGTGGGACACAATGTGGAGCCCGAGCCAACACGTAGGTTCGCGAGGATGCAGCTAGTGAAGGCTGACAGCCAATGCTCCGCAACAAAGGCTGCCAAGGCAGCGGAGGAAGAACAATTCAAACCATTACGCATTTTTGTTCTGAAGGCCTTCCATACTGACACAGTTATGAAGCATCAGATGGAGGCTGCAAGCCGACCTGTGAGACTGTTCTCCGTGCTCCCCCTGGTGAGGAAAGAACACGAGAGGATACAGGCTCAATACGAACACTGTAAAATCTAATGAACGTATTAGGTGTCGCCCAACCAGCAGCTCTACAGATGTCTGTTAGCGAGGAACCACGAGCTAGAGCCCAAGATGAGGCAACGCTCCGTGTGGAGTGCGCTCTCAAATTAAAGGGGCAAGGAATACCCTGAAGATTATAAGCCAGGGCGATAGTATCAACTATCCAATGAGACATCCTCTGCTTAGTGACAGCTTTCCCTTTCTGCTGGCCACCATAACAAACAAAGAGCTGGTCTGAGGTCCTGAGGCTTTGCGTGCGATCCACGTAGAGTCGCAGTGCGCGTACGGGGCACAACAAAGCCACGGTTGGGTCTGCGTCCTCCGGGGGCAGCGCTTGCAAGCTCACCACTTGGTCTCTGAAAGGAGTCGTGGGAACTTTGGGCACGTAGCCTGGTCTGGGCCTCAATGTTACGCTTGAGGCAGCAGGACCAAACTGAAGGCACGAGTCGTCAACAGAGAATGCATGTAAATCCCCTACTCTCTTCATTGAGGCCAAAGCTAGCAGGGTCAGAGCTTTCATTGATAAAAGCTTCAGACTCGCAGACTGCAAAGGCTCGAACGGGGGGGCCTGAAGGGCTTTCAGCACCATGGACAGGTCCCAAGGAGGAATAGAAGGAGGGCGCGAGGGGTTTAGCCTGCGAGCGCCTCTTATAGTGTAATAACCAAATCATGCTGGCCAACTGATCTGCCGTTGATAAGTGAGTGAGTGACGAGCAGAAATAGCGGCGATATCAACTTTAATGGCGAAGGGACAGCCTACCATCTAACCTATGTTGAAGATATAAAGCACAATGTTAATGGGGCATTCTCTGGGGTCCTCGCATTGCAAAGAGCACCAGGTGACGAAAAAGGTTTCATTAAGCGCGTAAGCCCGTCTTGTGGACGGTGCTCGAACCGCGTCGATGGTGTTAGATACCGTTTGCGATAAATCACCTAAACCTTGCGCGCGCTCAACGACCATACATGGAGATCCCACGGGTCGGGGCGCGAGTGCCAATGTGCCCCTTCCTAAGAAAGAAAGTCCTTCCTCAGGGGAATCCGCCAGGGAGGGCTGTCGCGAGGAGCATTAACTATGAAAAACCAATTTCCAGTCCCCCAGTACGGACGATTAATAAAAGGCTCTCCTCGTCCTGCCTGACTTTGCACAGTGTCTGTGCGATTAAGCTCACTGGAAGGAATGCGTATTTGCGCATCCCCCGAGGCCAGCTGTGTGCCAACGCATCCACGCCGAGGCTGCCCTCGGTTAGTGAATAAAATAGGCGACAGTGGGTATCGTCCGGCGACGCAAACAGATCTATCTACGCACAACCGAACTTCTTCCAAATTAGCTGGACCGTCTGGGGGTGGAGTCGCCATTCGCCGGGGCGCGCAGCTCGAGAAGCGCGTCCGCTGCTGTATTGAGCGAGCCCGGAATGTGAATGGCACGAAGGGACCTCAGATGCTTCTGACTCCAAAGGAGGAGATGACGAGCGAGATGCGACAGGTGACGAGAGCGCAAAACCGCCTTAACGGTAAATAACGCAACAGTCGCAATGTTATTGGTGTCGGCTAATACATCCTTCCCTCGCATCTCCATAGCGGAGCGTACAAGTCCCAGATATACAGCGCACCGCTCGCGGCAGTTGGGGTGCTATGCACACCCCTGAGACTGCAAGCCCGTCATACGTGGCGATCATCCCGTGCTAAGGGCATACATGCTACAGAATGCCAGGAGACCTTTCAGGGGGCATTGTCTATCGGAAATGCCGGGTCTACCACGGGGAAGTTGGAATGACACGCAGGTGTAATGTTTACACGGTGTATGCCGGTGCGCCACGCTCTCCTCGAGACTCGATCGTAAGCCAACGCTGAAGCGGTCTCATATGAAGCAGCTCGGGCGGTGTCACAGCCGCAGCATGCTGTCATATGTCCAGGAGCTTCTGAAATTGTTTCAGAGGGACCGCGTACTTCCCTCGAATTAAACCGAGGCAAGTCAGAACTGACTGGTTGCGCGCTCTTGTAAAACACGCCATTTAGTCGATCGAGTCTAATTTCCATACTGAGAAAAAGGATCCTCTGCACGGGGCAAAGGACTCTTTCCCAGTCGACCTGAAGATATAAACGAGCGAGATGCCGAAGCATTAACTCTGTGTTCGCGCACGTCTGCCAAGAACGGGCTATTATAAGTCGACGTACATAAAAGCAGAATGCGAACAACCCTCTCTCTGATATTTTAAAGCCGTGACTAGCACATGGAGACACGGAGAGAGAGAGACAGCTCGAATGATGTACTTAGTATTAATATGCCCACCCCACGACGCAGAGCGAAAAACGGTCTAAAGCGAGGGGAGATGGACACATAAAGTACACGTCTTACAGGTCTAAGGCTGCAAACGATCTGAATATTGAAATACGAGCCTCGGCGTTATCGTCCAAAAGAACACCTTTGTAGAGCCGGTGCGTAAATCAAATCGACCGTAACCCGCCGCGTATTTTGGGTACTATGAGATAAAGGCTGGAAAAACCCTATCATCATCATCATCTCGGTAAGAGGGACCGGCTCGATACATCCTTCGCCAACAGGACATCGACCTTTGCACGCAGTACATGTGCATCGGGCGCTTTCACCACAGTGAAATGAAAGCCCGAGAATTTTGGGGTGTGCCGGATCTTGTAACCGAGGCGGATTGTGCGTAAAACCCAACGAAACGGGCTGGGAACTGAAGCCAAGCACCCAGGCACCGTACGAGGAGAATTAACGACACTACCGAAGTACCCGCGGTGGGGCAGCGAAGCGAGACAGGTGGGACTGCCGGTGCGTCTGCTGTGACAGCATAAGCATCTACAGTATGTGTGTGTGACACTGACCTGAGCCCGCTGAGGGTGACGGTCGTCTGGTCTCCTCAGCGGAGAGCACAGACTCCGAGGAGGGTGCTGGTGGTCCCGACTCCTCAGCGGAGAGCTGGAACTCCTCAGGACACCCGCTGGCGACAGAGGAGAGGGAGGAAGAGCACGTAAATGCCCGCTCACATCTCTCTCGATCCTCTGGAGACCTGGAGAAGGAATAGGAATGCACTCTTTTTGTGGTTTTGTGGGTGCCGGCTGAGAAGCCGGCGGAATGGAACAAAACGAAACCAAAGATTCTCCACCCGGCCCTCTACCGGTGGAGGGAGCGATGCCATCACCGTCTCCCGTAGAGTGATCCCATCCGAATCCAGGTCGCCCGTCTCAGGGCCGCTTCGATCTCCGTTTACCACGGGAAGCGGGTGGGGCGGGCGGGGCGGGCTGCCGACGGCTGTTCCCCCTCCGTGGCCTGGAAGATGTTCTAGTGGGGGGGGTGGAGGCAGCCGCCGCAGGGCGCCCTCGGCGAGGAGCAGACGGGGCCGCCGGCGCTGGAGGGCGAGATGCAGGTCGCTTGCGCCGGGGCATGATCTGAGCGATCGCCTCCGTCTGCTTCTGGGCGGCGGAGAACTGCTGGGCAAAAGACTCCACCGACTCACCGAAGAGACCAGCCTGGGACACGGGAGCGTCTAAGAACTTGTTCTTCTCCGCATCCGACATGTCCGCCAGACATAGCCATAAGTGGCGTTCCTGGACCACCATAGTGGACATGGCACGACCAATAGCCTGCGCTGTCACCTTCGTAGCGCGAAGAGCCAGATCAGTGGCAGCCCGGAGCTCCGAAAGGACAGGCGAGTCGTGTCCTCCCTCGTGCAGATCCCTCAAGGCCTTCGCTTGATGAACCTGCAGCAACGCCATTGCGTGCAGGGCTGAAGCCGCCTCTCCACATGCCTGGTGGGCAGCGCCCGTTAAACCGGAGGACTGTCTGCAGGCACGAGAGGGGAGGGTTGGGCGGTCCTTCCAAGAGGGAGCGTGAGCCGGACACAGTTGCATCGCGACAGCACGCTCCACGGGAGGGATCCCCGTGTAACCCTTAGCGGCTCCGCTGGTGAGGGAGGTGAGGGGGGAGGGCTGAAACGGCCGTAATCTCATGGAAAACGGCGACTTCCAGGTTCTAGTCAGCTCCTCGTGCACCTCGGGGAAGAAAGGCACCGGTGGAGAGGGTTGTGACACCCGGGCAGCTCCAAAGAACCAATCATCCAGGCGGGACGGCTCGGGCTGAGGGGGGGGAACCCACTCTAACCCTACGGTCTCCGCCGCTCGAGCGAGCACGGCCACCATCTCTGGATCGAACTCCGGCGTCCCAACCCGACCAGAGGGAGGAAGGGCGTCGGGGTCCACGTCAGGGGGAGGAGGTCCACCCTCGGATGCTGCGGCGTCGGTGGACCCGGAGGGAGGCACAATGGATTCTAGAGACATCGTAGAACACGACGCTGAAGTCTCCATCGGCACATCAACCGGCTGTGGATGAGGAGGCTGAGAGCATGAGGACGAATCCCCCGACCGGCTCAGCACAGTGATGCGGAGGTCGTCCTTTGAGAGCTTCACAGCCGCACCGTGGCGGCGTTCAGCACTCGCATGACGAGGGTTGCGCTTTTCCCGGAGGAAAGACAACCGTCTCCGCAAATCCACAAGGGACATGCTCTCGCAGTGAGAACACTTACCCCCAGCGAACGCTGCCTCTGCGTGCTCGATGCCCAAACACGAAAGACAACGCTCGTGACCGTCCTTCGGACCCATGTATTTGCCGCACCCAAGATCGCACGGACGAAAAGCCATCCTGAAAAGGACGCTGATGTCCGGAAATATACGAGAGAGTGGCTGCCTTTAACAAGGCACAAAGCTCTCTCGTATCACTCTTTTAGGGAAATTCACTCAGATGCTTAGTTGATGAGCGCACAGGAAGGCAACGCACACACTAAACTCAAAACAATAAACAGATGTAGAGCCGTGGAATAAGCGAAGCGTCCGCTGTGGTACTGCTAGTACAACCAACTTCAGCAATCAGATCCCAACAGAGTAGAGTAGCTTCTCAGTAGCAGATACTGCAGGCTTTCGAAGCGAATAAAAGCTAATTTCCCTATTTGCACCTGCTGCTTATATACGCACCTGGCGGGGCGGCGCCAGCATTATGCAAATATCTCAATGCCAAGTTCATTGGCGTTTTAGTAGTATTCGAAGCAGATTGGTCTCTCTAAGCGAGTTCCCAATTCGTCGGTCACGACGTGACGTCGTAGTGACCGACTGAAAGGGAACTGCCGTTTTTCCAAAATTCAAAGCATCGTTCTCACACAATAATGCATTTTAAATGAGTAACAGTTCATTTGCACCACTGTATGCGTATCGTGCTGACAAACATATTCTGTCTTATTAGAAGCTAGCCTAATGTTTGCCAATTATTAAGATGGCTGTTGTTGTTGAAATAGGGCTACTGTAATAATTAGCTTTGACAAAAAACTGCATAAAACAATGTTATGTTCCATGTTATAAACTTTTTTGATATGTGCACTGAAGTGAGTAAATGAGTTAAATTCTCAATAAGTGTGATATGGATCTTATTTACCTATTTAAATGTGAATAAAGCTTAATGTCAAGAATAAACTGAAAGCAGCTAAAATCCACAGATCTATTAGTTTTGTAATGTACTAGTTTTTGTTTCATGTGTAAAATCCCTGTAATTTCAGTGATTTTGGACATTAAGGGGAATTTTTTTCAGCATTATATTGTTACCATAGATACAACCATAAACTTCATATACCCACCACCTCAGTTTTATACTAATGGCTCTTTGGAATGACATTAAGTGGGACCTAGGCTGTTACAGTATGTTTAATTGCAGTTTTTTTCACATGTGCAGTTTGTTGTTCATATTAAGCTGCAACTCATTTTATAATTTACTTTTTCAAATTAAATAAAATTCATATAATAATTTCTGAACATAGCATTGCATTTGTGTTTAAAAAAATTTGTTTTTGACTTAAAACAGTTGCATATTAAACTTAAATTTAGCTTATCCTTTCTATTTTGTTGTTTTTTTGGGAGCGTGTTAGAGTCAGATTCTGTTAGGTGGTCCTCAGAAAAATATTGGAAGATGAAGTGGTCCTTGGGCTGAAAAAGTTTGAGAAACACTGCTCTATAGGGATAACTTTATGTATTTTTGTAGGCCAACCCGGAAGACAAAAAAAGTCCATTCATTTTTTCCATAGACTTTTGGATTATGTGTTTAACAAAAGTTTGTTCAATCTTCACAGATGAATACAAATTTTAATAATTTTGAAGTGTAGATGCATTTACTAGTAATATAAAAGCTGAATTTTGACTTAAAAATTCATAATTTTTTGTTAAAGAGCACCAATTGTCCGAATCACGATTTTATATTTCCTTTGGTGTGTGAAAAGGTACCAACCCCAAAGTAAACGATGACGCAATTTATCGTCTCCAACGTAAATCTCTTTTCTTGGACTGTAGGCAACAGTTTACTTCCTGGGATTTATGATGTAGTAGATACCGACATTATTGTAATTCCTTCCGCTTTGGACTCACAGTTTGTAAGTAACTCCTGTTAGCATTGCATTGTGAGCGAATCTTTCAAACATGGTAAGGAGCGTCACATTTCCAGCTGACATCAGAGGTATTCAGGCCAATCACAACATACAGATTAACTGGCCAATCAGGGACACAGAGCTTTTCAAATCTGTACATTACAGGAAGAGAGTGAAATCTGGAGCTACAAAAATGTATGGTATGTGGAGAATAATGTGTTTTTTAACCATAAACCCACGAACACATTGTATTATGCCAAATACACAAAATAACGTTGTTTTTTAGCAATGAAATAGGTGCCCTTTAAACACAGAGCTTATTTTTTTGCGATAATCCAAACGTCTATGGGGAAAATGAATGGGCTTTTTGCAAGGGAACCAGTATCCTGCTAACTTCTGGGTTAGCCTACAAAAATACATTATTACAGCGGCACGCTATAATGTAGCATTTAAAGGGATAGTTCACCTAAAATTTTAAGTTCTGTCAAAAATGTTCACCCTCATGTTGTTCTAAACTTGTGTAAATGTCTGCTGAACCCAAAGGTAGATATTTTAAGAAATGTCGGAAAAGCATTTTTGGAGCACAATTAACTTCCATAATAGGAAAACTACTGTTTGTACACTGCCAAAACAACTCTATTTTACTGGTCAATTTCATCAGCTTGGAAAAATAGAGATTAGTTACATAAACCCTTCGAGAATAGCAATGTTAATCTAAACATAATATGAAATCTGTGTTTTATTTCTCTATATTTTCTTCTGTTCTCATTTAGATGTCAGGTGGGAAAACAAACACCACACCAACACTATACAGAATGAAAGTCTTTCTTTCAGTTTCTTCTTTTGATTGCCGTTTTGCTGTTAGATAAAAGCGAAAGTGTATGTATGCTGTGTTTGTGTGATATTTTTAAACTCTCTTTTTACTCTCAACCAGTAGCCTGCGGCTGTTCTCGCTGGTGCACTTTGATGATAAAATCAATTCTCCCACCCTCCCTCTGTCCTCACTGTCTAGGGACAGCAAAAAAGGTCCAAAAAGACCCAATACCTCTCAAATATATCACATCAGGCCTGTAAAAGGAAATACTTTTGTAGGCGTTGTTAAGCTGTAGTTACAAATTAGGTCAATGTCGCTTCTCATTTTAACATTCCATGATTTCTGAGGTTCTTTGTCCTGTGGAAATATATAAAACTATGTATTTTTTGAGTTTTGATGGCTGAATGACCAGCATCCTGATACAAAACAATAGGTTTAATGCGCACGCTCTGGACGTCCATCTCTCACAGACTTGTTTTGGAATAAAAATGGCGGCCGACTAAATAAGTCTTATAGTGAAGTTTTTATACTAGAAGGTACACTATCAATTTTAAACAATAGGACCTGAGATACATACCTGCAATCTATATAAATTGATTTTATAACCCATATCAATGTAATTACAAATGTATTTACATTTTATTTTTTATTACAGAAAACATTTTTCTTTATTATTGTTTGTCGCACGTGACCAATTAAGGACAACAGGGCACTTTGCTCCACCCGATTTTAGTTTTTAATCTGAAATCCTATTTGTTTGCACTTTTTCCTCCTGAAGTGTTAATATCTGTGTTTCTTTAATTTACCTTCTCCATTTTCTTTTAATATTTTTTATCTCTTTGTCTCAAGCGATTTTGAAGCTCATAATTAGGTGCAGGGCAACATTACATGCAGTGTGACAGTAACCAATGAGAGGACTGAATTCTGGCTCAGGCTGAATAACTGCCTTCTGTTGCTTAAATCTTGACAAATCCTTACTAATGTAATGTGCCTTCGCAGTGAAGAGATGCTGGTTATTCCTCTCTTATGACAGCCAACTGTACCTGCCACTGTAATTTAAGTTGTGATGTTCACCACACAAACTCGTTTATGGACCCTATTTTAACGATCTATCTAACGGTCTAAACCATTTATAGGCACATATTACTAACGCACTCTTTAAAGGGGCAATAAGTAGGATTTTAAGTGTTTTATTAATCAAAAGCAATGTCTTTATTCATAAATATGTCCTCATTGGTGTCAAATGACCTCTGCCAGTGATCTGACTTTTCTTTGTAAGCTTAGAATTTCTTCTCTTTACTTACATTGAACGGGTAAGTCCAAGGAGGCATCCATATCGTTCCGCCGTATTGATAAACTATAATAGTCGAGAGGGACAAAAAGCACTTGCCTACCAACGCGTTTCCTCAACTCGTTTTCATTCAGAACACGTGAACCAGCTGTAACGGACAAGGAGATCAGCGATTACATAACGGCTACCGTAGTTGCAACACGCATTTGGTAAGGGGAGGAGCTAGTAAGCACTGTTCGTTTGAATGCAAAATACAATTCCACCACTAGATGGGGGTAGATCCCACTGATTGCCCCTTTAAATAACATACAAATATTGCGCCATTGATTTTAGACCAGGTTTTAGTTGGTCAATGGCGTAGTCTATTTTAGTTGCCTCAAAATAGCAACGCGCCAACAATGCACCTGAACACACCTCGTTTTCAGACCATGGGCGCAAAATTGGGCGCAAATGCATTTGCTCTTTAGACAATCTGGCACTGAACGTGAAAATTATAACTGCGCTGGGTTCAAACTAGCAAAAGACACATTGCGCTGCATTGCACTGCATTGCGCCAGGTGTATGATAGGGCCGAAACCACCTACTTCCATACTATATCGTATTTGAAAAACAGTTGGCGAAAATTACCTGGATGATCTACTACTTTCGGCAAGATCCGGAAGTGTTTATTCGATGCCCGTGATCCCCTAATATAGGAGTTATCCAACAAAGAAAATTATGGAGGGACGTTGTTTTATTCAAAAAAGCCCAAAAGCCTTAACGCGTCTCTATTCAAATGGAAATTTTGACCGACATTATCATAATTCCTCCCACTTCAGACTCACAGCCTGTAAGTTAACTCCTGTTAGCAACCGAATCTTTGAAACATGGTAAGGAGCGTCACATTTCCGGCCGACGTCAGAGGTATTCGGGCCAATCACAACGTACAGATTAGCTGGCCAATCAGGGACACAGCGCTTTTCAAATCCGTGCGTTTTAGGGTGAAATCTGGAGCTACAAAAATTTACAATATGTGAAAAACAATAAGTTTTTTAACCATAAATCACGCAAACACATTGTATTATACCAAATACACAAAATAACGTTGTTTTTTAACAATGAAATAGGTTCTCTTTAAAACGGCTGTCCCTTGAATTGCGCTTGTTTAACGTCATTGCAGTTAACGACTAACTTGTTGTTATGATGTCGTATGTCACGTGATGTTTTAACATGGCGGATGTAGTACATCCTAATTCATATACATAATATATAGTACCTACTGTTATAACAGTCGATGAGGAAGTACTTCATCTAATTCAGTACCTACTGTCACAGTATGCGATTTCGGACGCAGCCGAAATAAACTGTTATAAAGTTTATTTTCCTATTCCTGTCTTGGCTAACAGTTGCTAAGCAACATACTGTAAAAAGTTGTTGTGTGCAGGTGTCCACTGCAAAAATGTCATTCAATCTGAATTCAGGGTCTGTCTGTCTTGTAAGAAAAACCTTACTAGAAAAATGTAGCACATACAGTATCTAACCACAAAAAATGATGACCTTGCTGGAAAGCATGCTGGTCGCTCATCTGCCCCGGGGTGAATATAACTGTAAAATCACGTGTTTCACACCAGTAACTTGATGTGCCCGCGCTACAGCCTGTGGTCCATCACCTGTTTCCATATTACCTCACGCACCGCAGATTTCGAGTTGTTGGCACTGCGGGAGATTCTTTCACAATAGTGGTACAGCTTTCAAAAGCTTGAGATGTCACAGCGGACACCTGCTTGAAAGTGCGAGGCCAGAAGGAGACGTTCTGTCTGAAAGCTCTACACCAGCAGGCCGCCCTCTTTCTTCACTGCCGTATTTGAGAAGAGAAACCAGAACTACAATTACCTCAATAATGTGTTTGGCTTTAGAGACGAGAGGTCAGGAGGAAATCGACGGAACGGTTTTTCTGATTCGTTTTCGTCCATCAAGCGAAAATGATTTTCTGTATTTTCTATCCCTCTTTTATATTTCCCCAAATCCAGATGCACCTGATAGTGCTGGTAAACTGGTAATGGACTTCACGGTTGGGTTAAAATCATTTTTGAGTCACAGAATCACAGGTCCTGTTTTTACCTGCCCCTGTTATGGTGTAAACATCTGTCTTGGGTCATCCGATCACAAGCGGTCAGCTGAGACAGATGGCCTTTTACACCTGGTATTATCACACAGTGTATCTCCGGAGACCACTTATGATTAAATTTCATTGAGGGGAGCTTCTTCGATTTCGTGACTCTATACATCATTTACTGCATCAGTGTGTAACACCATGTTGATATCAGTAAATGTTCCGTAAAGTCATGCTTATATTTTTGCTAATAGTTTTTTTAAAGGTGCACTGCGTAACTTTTCGAAGGATCTAATGTCAGAAATGCAATATAATAAACATAACTATATTATCAGTGGTATTAAAAGATCTTACAAAATTAACTGTGTTGTTTTTATTACCTTAGAATTAGCAGTTTTTATCCACATCCATTGTGCGTCCCCTTACATTGAAGTCACCATTTTGTGCAACCATGTTTCTACAGTAGCCCTAAACAGATAAACTGTTCTATGAGGAGCGTTTTGTCACCATGTTGTCTTAGACGATCACATGTTTGTCCTGTGGCGGCTACCGTAGCTTCTCTATACATTTTGAAAGGAAGGGGTGAGCTATGGACTGTACAGTTTGTTGCGGTTTACAATATCATCACTAGATGCCACTAAAAATACACAATGGTCCTTTAAAGGTGCAATGTGTAAAATTAAGGGGGATCTATTGACCGACATAGAATGTAATGTAAATAACTGGTGTGTGAAGACCTTACATAATAAACAGATGAAAGAAATGTATTACGTTAGAAAGAGATGTTTTTATGTACATACACCGTGGGTCCCCTTACATGGAAGTCGCCATTTTGTTTTGTGATTATGTTGTCTCAGAGGATTACATGTTTGTCTTGTGGCAGCTACCGTAGCTTCACATGTGTTTTGAAAAGTAAGGGGTGAGCTGTTGACTGTCCCGTTGCAATTCACAGTCTCACCTCTAGATGCAACTAAAAATCTACAGACTGTTCCTTTAATTGAATGTTTTCTTTTAAAGCTATGAATAGCAAGAAATATACTTTGTTTTCTGCGTGTCATAACGTCTCTCGCACACAGTCAAGCTTTTTTACGAAATTTGCTGCATATGCGTTACT
The DNA here is from genome assembly GCA_025389145.1 of Misgurnus mizolepis. Lineage (NCBI taxonomy): Eukaryota > Metazoa > Chordata > Actinopteri > Cypriniformes > Cobitidae > Misgurnus > Misgurnus mizolepis. Next base: position 3,630,317 of record JAIFKI010000003.1, read on the forward strand.
GTTCAAAGTTTTAGGGTCAGCGAGTCATTTTTTATTTATAGATTTTTCCACATATTAAAAGTAAGATCATCAAAACTAACAAATCGAAAAACAAATAAATGCAACCATTATAAATTGTTTTAACAAATAAAAATATAATATAATAATATACTATGAAATATATGATATAGTTTATATATTATTTAAATATTTATTATTTAAATATTGTAGCATCTTCAAAATCGCCAGGAATCGTGAGATTATTGTATCATGTTGTATTGGAATGCAAACAATGAAAGTATACATTTGTTATAAATGTGGTGCCATCTGTGAGAGTGCGAAGAGAGGATTCAAGAATTCAAGGATCTGTAGCTAACAGTGTATAGATTCATTTTGCATAATAGCGAAGGTGACTTCATTAGGCATGTGCAGAAAGATAAAAAGTAAGTGGCCATAGTGTCTTAAATGTAGATATTTATTTATTTAACTGTGTCCACAAGAGCAATAGTACTGCTGTACTAAATATCAGTACCTATAGTTACAGAACAATGCTAAGTGTATCACGATCCCTGTCTCTCATCCTGCCCTGTTCATCCCCTTCTGGACTTCATTTCCCATCATCCTCCACTCTCCCTCACTTAATCGTCATCATCAATCCTCCACTATTCCTTCATTATCTCCATTGCCTGCTGTTCCCTTTGTCTTGGTCCGTTTTATTGTTAATGTCTTGTTAATATTACATTGTTGATGTGTTTTATTCCAAGTATTTGTATATTAAAGTTCTATGTTTATATTCATCCATCTCTCGTTCATTCTCCAATATGTAACGTAAAAAAGTGACATCCTTGCTAATATTAATAACAACACAACTTGTGATATATTTTTTTATCTTGTACTTGTGGTATTAACTTTATAAAGACTTCAATTAGTGTTTCTCTTCTTCCTGTAAAGTCTGATTGCAGACAATCAAGGATCAAGAGTTTTTCCCGCAAAATGATCATTAATAACATAATTGCTTAACAAATGGCCATATCCTAGTAAATGTCACAGCACTTCTAATGAGAAAGTAATAAAAATGTTGAACGTTTCCAGTAACAACTGAAGCCAATCCAGTTAAACAGTCCTTCCAGAAAAACGCAGAGGTTTTTTGTGATTGTTGCGGGCAAAAATCCTTGATCTTGCGGCACGTTTTCTTAAAAAAAAAAAGAAATGGCAAATACAGGATATTTATGCAATTTTATGCAATGAAATTGTGGGAACATGCAAAAATTGCGGGAACTTGCAAAAATTGCGGGAACATGCAAAAATTGCGGGAACTTGCAAAAATTGCGGGAACTTGCAAAAATTGCGGGAACCAGTGGCGAAGCTACGGGTGGGCCTGGCCGGGCCTGGGCCCGCCCACTTTGAGTTGTGGCCCATCCAATCAGAAGGCCATTTTCCAGACAAATGTGTAAATAATTTAACAAAAATAAATAATAGTACTACGAATAGACGTCTTATCACACTATAATTTAATATATGTAATACAATTATAAATATAATTAAAATATAAAATATAAGTGCAAGCAGAGCCGGCCCAGCCACTAAACGACCCTTGCAATTGCAAAGGGCCTCGTGGCCAGCAGAGGGCCCCCTAAAGTCACTTAGCTAGTGGTTGAAAAAAATCATTCATCAAAAGTAACATAAAATAAATATTCATTATTTATTATTATGGCAATGTTAAAAAGGCTGTTACTTGTTATTATAGTTATTATGAAAGTTCGCTAATAAATAAGATCTCTTTCTTGCTGAGATTGATTGACACACAACATCCAGCGCAGCAGCCAATCAGTGCCCGCGATCTATGTGCAGGCGAGCATCCCGCCCACAGAACGCAAAGTTGAGTTGAGCCAGATCTGATACAGACGCAAACTTTTTCTGTTGCTTTAAGGACAATTTCTTTAATGTTATGTGTGTTTGTGCGTAAATGAAAAGTAAGTGGATCTAATTTGACTTCGGTAATGACCAAACCTGTGTTCTGTTTGACTTCTCTTTCTTATATTTGCCATCATAACGTGAATTGGTATATTAAGCTTAATAATTAATATTTAAACGGTTTAACGTGGTAAATTAATTCTGTTACGCTTATATTTCACGTATGCCATAGTCATTTCTACATATTTATGTCATTAGTGTAATTATATTGTTAAACGTCTGAATTTAAAGTGTTTTATGTGTAAGAGTAAACAAACTCATGCGCATATGCGTGGTGGTACATGCCCAGACAGCGCACCGTTGTTATACCACCTGCTAGCCTTTGCAAAAGTGTATAATGTCACTGTTCAGTGTTTAATAATTAAACTATAGCAATGCATATGACATACAGTAGTCAGCTTTGTTAGATTAATGTTATGAATGCAATGTTAATTGCTAATCTTTAGTTATTAATATTATTTGCAAGTGAATTGTTATTATCCACAAACCTATGTTTGTGTCAGATTTTGCTCATCTCAAACAAGCCTATTAACTTTTGTTATGCTATTTACGTAAGGGATAATAGTGAGGCGGTTCTTATAGCGAATGTTAGGTACTATTAACCTTGTTTGTGATGTTTTAGATATTATTGTTAATTTTGTTTATTTGAAAAATTTAAACATTTAAGTGTTATATTTATTATTTTATATAGGGGCGGTTTCCCGGACAGGGATTAGACTAGTCCTAGACCTAAACACTTTTAAGAGCTCTCCAAACTGAAAACGACTTGCACTTACATACCTTAAAATACATCAGTGCCCTTTGTTTTACCTTAAAATGCACACAGGTAATGTTTTTAGTAAGGCATGTTTGTTCAAACTAGTTATATTTCCTAATTAAACTAAGGCCTACTCCTGGATTAAGCTAATCCTGGTCCGTGAAACCACCCAATAATATTTTATTTAAATGTTATTCTATTTACTCTATTTCGTTTAAATTATTCATAGGCTGTTGTTTGTGCCTCTTAAACTCTGGTGTCAATTAAAAATGTTTCTTTGATGGTCAGTGAAAAGTCTTTTTATTCAGCAAGTTCATCAGTGTGTGTTTGTTGCACTGCACTGCCATTCAGTTCAGTAGGTGGTATCATATTTTTCTGTTAGACATCAAACATGGAACTCAAATCAAGAACTCAAGGGGGCAGTTTCCCTGAAAGGAATTAAACTAGTCCTAGACTAAAATAAAAGAAGGCTAAGAGCTGTCCAAACTGAAAAAAGCTTGTACTGACATATCTTAAAATACACCAGTGCCCTTTGTTTTGCCTCAAAATCCACACAAGTAATGTTTTTAGTAAGGCATTTTTGTTAAAACTAGTTATGTTTTCTAATTAAACTAAGGCAGAGTCCTGTCTTAAGATATTCCCTGTCCGGGACCACCCCAAGGTCTTTTATTGTCATTCTGTAGGCTACATGTTGCCACATAAGAACGAAATACGTACTCAGGACCAGCAATGTAAAAAAGATCATTAACATACAGTATACATAGAATAATTAAAACATAATTTAATAGACATATTTTAAAAAAAATAACATAGTAGATATAATATGTGCAGTATAGTTATAAGGTAGTCATTGCTTTTCTTTAGGCCTTACTTAAAACGGTCAAAGGGGCCTCCGACCAAATTTTGCTTAGGGCCCCCAAAGGTCTAGGGCCGGCTCTGAGTGCAAGTTTGCATGTTTGCATGTTCAGGCAGTTTCGCAGTTTTCTTTTACCCTATTGGTGCACACGCTTGTCAACATGAAACGTTGAATATGATTCGTCAGTCATTGTTAGTTCCGCCTACGCGCGATTGAACTGAATTTAAAAATAGCGAGTCGCAAATCATCAAGTTTAACAGCCTTTCCACGATGACATCTGCTGTTATCTGTTTACTTTTGGAGACAGAGACTATACATCACTCATGGAAAGTTGGATAACTGAGGACATCTTTTCAAACGTCAACAAAATGAAACGAGCACTTATTACTTTGATAATGACGTCATGCTGTGTCAAAGACTGTTCTTCACCACATACTGTATAAAAAACATATAACGTTACGCTCATCGATGATATATGCTCGTCTGAGAAATTTATTTCTGCTTTTCTTTGCGCGAAGGGACATATTATGATCAAAGATATTGGACTTTGTTATTATGATCGAGACTTTCTCCATCTTTAACCAGAAGCCCTGTATCAGACTACATTAGGACATGTAAAGGTGAGTTCAGACATTTTCGTTAATGTTCGTTTATAGTGGTGTCATTACTACAGTTTATAGTCAGGAGTATTACTCCAGTCAACTATTTAAGGGGGCAGACTCTGTCGTGTATATAGGCTGTATGATTTACTGTTGTTGGAATAAAATTTACACTTAAATGACAACACATGAAATTTGGAATGCGCCATGTTGTTTGATGGCCATGTTCTCATTAAATAACAATCTCTCAAACGAGTTCTTTAGTAAAATCAAATCACTACCTGTTGAATCTGTCATAGCCTATGACGCTTTCACGTCATGCATTTTGCTGACGAGACATATCATTTTTCGGAACTACGTTCACGTAACGTAAATACCGTAAAAACTAATTCCGTTACTAATTCTACTGAGTTGTGTTTTCAAGTAGATTAATAATTTGGTGGGTCACTGCCCATAGACTGTATAAAACAGGCATAGCCCCACCTGCCCATATACTGTAGACAAGCTGGTTGGTTATTT